>CM035413.1:75920097-76385097 GCA_020310875.1 Ceratopteris richardii
TCTCTCTTGTGTTCTATTATTGTATGAATCATATGCAAGTTGTGACGTCTTATCAATTAGGCCATGAAATCACAAAAGTGGACATATTCTGACCCACTACACTTAAACACACAACAAAATTAGACACATGTTGTGGGAGAGAGAAGGATGTCATGATGGGAGGAACGAGCATAGAGTTGAATCGGGCTCTAGGGTGCACATCATTTTTGTTCGCGAGCATTGTCTGCATGTTGGGCACTTTCCTTGAGAAATAGTCTGACGTCGTGCACACTTTAGGAGGCAGAAAAAACGCTTTGCATGCGTGATCGATGAAGTAGGTCATCGAAGATGAAATCATAATGAAAGTAGAATAACGCAAAGTAAAAGTAGAGTACTCATCAACACTCAAAAAATAAATCAAATGATTACAATCAATGAAGAATTTTTCTAATGAACTAATATATCATGGATGATCATGAAGAATCATTCAGAAAATCGAATACAAAATGAATCACTATCCAAGTGATGGCGAATGATACAATAGTAGCACAGTGCAAATTGAAAATAGGGCTCAAACGTCTCAGCTACAGGAGGGAAAACTCTTTCTGCTCTCTTCTTTACTTCAAGACTTCGGGTTTTTTATAAATTCAATGGAGGAAAAACTTTAGTACATTTAAAGTTTATAAAAAAACCACACTCAAAGGCACCATGGAGTCACGTCTCACCATAGATGTGACTGCATGGCGGCCATCTCTTGGGTCTCCTCCCATAGGATCCCACACAACCTTCGATCCATGCTTGATGCCCCTATCTCGGAAGGTGAAATCATTGAATTCATTGACGCCCTCCCTAGTGGGAAAATCTCGGTGCCAGATGGGCTTACAAATGAGTTCTTTAAGTCCTTCAAGATGGTTTTGGCCTACCCTCTTTGCTTTGTTTGGCAAGAGGCCCTCCTATTTGGTGTGCTTCTGACATGTCTCAACAATAGCATCATTAAACTAATCACAAAAAGGGGAAAAGAACAGAATTGAGAATGGACATCCAATTACGATGCTTCAAACTGGATACAAGATAATTGTCAAAGTCATAGCCAACAGAATCTCCGATCATATGAGAGGTTTGTTAAGCAAGGAACAAAAAGGAGGTCAATTTTGGAGGCCATAATTGACATTTGGGAAGACCTCAACTTCACGGATGAGTCAAAACAAGATGTGGTTTTCCTAAACATGGACTTTGACAAATCTTATGATAGGTTGGAATGGGACTATATTTTGCAATCACTAAAAGATCTCGGTTGTAGCCAGAAATTCACCAAGATGATCTCGACTCTTTTGGGAAATGCATCGACTCGAATTATCCTCAATGGCCAACTTTTGAAGGAGATCAAACTAAAACGGTCAATTAGTCAAGGGTGCCTTTTGGATCCCCTTCTCATTGCCATTTCTACAAAAGGTCTTACCAAGTTGGTAGATCAACAGGTGGAAGCTTGTAATATCAAAGGTCTCTTGTTACCCTAGAATCATGATCAAATCACTATGAGACTTTTTGCTGAAGATATGAACGCATTTGTCCACAATGATCATTCCAGTCTAGAGACATTTTGGAGGTGCCTGGAAACATTTTGCAAAGCCTCTGGATCCAAAATCAACCACTCAAAGAATACTTTCAGAGCTATTTTCAGGATCCAACCTGACCTACTATTTGATCATGGCTGCCAAACCATTCTCCCAGACCAAGTCTTCCAGCTTCTTGGGTTTCCCATGGGATTTGGTATCTCGATGGAGCAGTGCTAGAAGTTGGTCCTCTCCAGACTCGAAAGACAGTTAAACTATTGGAGATGTATGCAAATCAATCTTGCAGTTAGCACAATGGTTATTTAACACAGTCGGCATTTCTTCAACCATTTATTTCGTCTCTTGTTGGAGTCAGAAAGAGCAAGAGCTATCCAAATTGTAAAGTGTCTGTTGGAACTTCCTTTGGACAAGTGACCACAACAAGAGGGGGATTCCAAAAATCCATTGGTCCATCTGCACTAGCCAGAGGGATAGTGGGGGCCTTGGTATTCTAGAAATGGGCTGCATGGCTACCAAACTTGCAACAAAGTGGATGATTAAGGCTTGGTGCAACAGGGAGTCTTCATGGGCCAAACTCATATTCTCGAACAAGAACGCTTTGACTTTAGTGGGATTCCGGAATTGGAAGGATCATGAAATTTTGACCCTCTTGTTTTCCCCAATTTCAGTCTTCCCAAAAGGCTCGAACCTCATGTGCTCCCTATGGAAGAGTTGGAACAAAGTCAAAAGCTTTATAAGAATTAGTGAACATTGGAAGTGGATGGTCCATATCAAACAAAATGACTCTATTTGGTTCCGATCCATGGCATCAGAAAGGTGGAATCCTGGAACATTCAAAGTGCCAAGAGGCTCTAGACCAAGGGCTTTAGAAAATGGAAACATCTTTAGAAGCAAGACACCAACCATTTGGTCAACTTCGAGGATATCGACCCTAGAGTCAATATTACATATGAAAAATGGATCATTCTACAAAGCATAAGTCTTGCTTGGGACTGCTCTAAAGTCCAACTACTCATGGGACACGTGTTGCCATGTTCACTAGGACTCAGATGGCACAATGGTAATTGTCTAACAAAAATCACGAATATCAAAGGAATCATTCGTTTTCAAGTAAACCTCAACAAGAAGTGGTGCCTGTCTTGGATGCGGCTAGGATGGGAAATGAAGTTCATGGCTATCTGGCACTCCCTCATAAAAAACAAAAAGTCTGTCCTCTTATGGGAAATTGTTCACTGGGGAATCTAGTCCAAAGAAAAGGCCAACAAAATCTGTGGGGTGTCTCCTTGGTGCAAGCGATGTCACCTATCCATTGAAGATGTTGGCGGCATATTCTTTACTTGTCCCAAATCCAAGAGGCTATGGGAGATTTTCGGAAAGAGAATTAGACTTGAAAAGCATATCAACTGGAAACAAGCTCTGCTGGGTGAAGCGGTCGACTGCTCAATGACCGTTTGGTCCTCTCGAAGATTTGGCAGGAAAGATGTGCCTATAATTTTGATGACTCCCCCAAAGAGTGGTCGATTGAGAATCCTCCTCGATAAAAGAATCACCAACACTAAGAAGTCCCCCCCTTTTAGACATCACAAAGTGCTTACCGTGATCAACAACAAGCTCAAACCCAAGTGGGGCCCACATGAGGGGGACAAGAGGGTGATTAACCTTCTTTGTAATGCCATCTAACCTTTGTAAGCTCTACCCCCAATCTCTAGGACATGGGGGGTCCCGTGCGCACTAGTCCCCTTCACTTGTAACTTTCTTTTCCTTTTATTTAATACAAGTCTGGGAGAGTAGGCTAAGGCCGAACATCCCTTATGAAAAAAAAGCATTCATTAATGATGAGCATTCACCTTAGTTAATACTTCACAAGTTGATTCCACCACTATAAGGGAATGCCAATCAACCATGTTTCTTTGGTTTTAATACTCTTTTGTCATTTATTCTGTATAAGCCTTTACTTTCTATATTTCAAAAATTTCGAATCGTTTTTTGATGCACATATTTTCTTTAAATTTCTTTTTACAGTGTGAATTCCATAAGAACCAATTCTTTGATCTTTCAAATATACAAAAGTGTGAATTCCTCTACCTGCAGAAAATTTGAGCTTCAAATCTGTATCCCACAAGAGATTCACCTTATCAATTAAGACGTGTCTTTCCATACATCATAATGTAACAGTTACTGAATGATCTTATCAATTAAGACGTGTCTTTCCATACATCATAATGTAACAGTTACTGAATGATAGCTCACCTATGTGCGGTAACAATGTATGGCACATTAAAAACATATACAATAGTATATAGGCGTCAGCCAAAACCATCAATTACATCCCGTCAAGTTCTTCCTCTTCAATTAATTGCCTCTGCTTAAAAACTACCTAAACATGACATAAATTGTTTATACTACTCTTCGTGTTGTGTAAACATCAATCTTAATCAATCTTACACTTTTGAAGTATGTCTGAGGAAATATGAATCTCTTTCCTTCTGGCTCGGACAGTAAAATTAGAAACCAATGGGCGTAGACGTGAATTATGCAGCAGGCATTAGTTAATGAAATATATGAAGCAAACAACCGGATTTGTATATTAATCCAACTCGACATAGTAATGATAAAAAAAACCCAGAAGAATCTTGTTATCACAAAGTTTTTTAGTGTTCAAACTCAAAGCGGTTGGAAAAGTCAAGTATGATTTGAACCCTACTCACCTTTTCTTTCAAATTCTTACATTACTCAATGTCAACCCTTAGTTAACTTATTTCAACTACGTTCATGCTAATCCATCATGATAAATCATTATCTATCATCCGTATTTCAACTACGTCAACCTGTGATCGGGATGATAGATAATGAAGATTACAGTTTATACTTGCAATGCTCTGAAATGGTATGGTAATTAGTTAGTATGTTCATCAGAAGGTCTCTATCACTCTTACATAATAGCAAACGCTATAGATTTTAACAGTCCGCAATAAGAATCACAATCTATTCATAGAAATCCTCGATTTTTACACCGTTCAAGTTAGTGAATAAAACAAAGTGAAATGTATTTTCTCTTTCTCAATTTCTTTGCAACCATCATCGACCTATGTAGCGCCATCTGTGTTCTCTCGTGCTTTCTCTCTCTCTATCTATCTCTCTCTCTCTGAAGCTGATGAGCATGTAGAGCCTTCGGTACTATTGTTGTTGAATGTCAAAGACTTGATATCTGGTTTCTTAGGTCCCTTAGAGAAGCGACAACCCATCTCTCTCTCTCTGTGAGTGATGCAGTGCAACAGGCTCTGAGATCTACCTAGGCAAGTACCACAAATCTCTCTCTCTCTCTCTCTCAATAACACAATGCAGTAGGATCTGAGACCTATGCAGGCAAGTCCCAGAGCAATCTCTCTCTCTCTCTATCTCTCTCTCTCTCTCTCTCTCTGAATAACGCAATGTAGTAGGATCTACGACCTACACAGGAAAGTAACGCAAGAATCTCTCTCTCTCTCTCTCTCAGTGTGTACATAGGTCTGTTTTTGATAGTCAGCGGCCGATTCTCTATAGATCTCTCTCTCCCTCTCTCTCTCTCTCTCTCTCTCTCTCGCTTCTCTCTCTCTCTCTCTCTCTCTCTCTCTCTCTCTCTCTCTCTCCATTTCCCTGCTATCTGCCTTCGGTTGCAATAGGGATTACTAAGCCTTGCTCGAAAATGTGGAACCTTAGCGAACAAAACAACTGGGTGCACAGAAATCATCATAACTCAACGTTTTTTGGAAGCATTTTGTACTAGAACACACCATTCATTCTGCATGAAGAGAGGATTCTGCATCATCAAGGCCATCACTCGCTTCAAATTTTGCACACATAGTCATGCCCATCATCAAAACATTGAATGTCTAGTTTATTTCTTCACTGCTCTCCATTGATTTTCTTCCATTAGGTGCCCCAAAGTCTTCTTTCGGTGGTGAGAAGGCTAACTCCTTTAGTCACCCACTTTAGCAACTCTACTTAGGGGCCATGAGCAACCACTTCGTCAATCCATGGTATATCAGACAGCTAAATTTTAGAGAAGAAGCTTCCGAAAACAAGCGATGGATATCCAGAACACGAACGCCATAGATAAAGGAGCAAATCCAATCCCTATGAGATTGTCTTTCGGGAAGGAAATCTAGTCAGTAGTATGATCATTGGAGGCATCCATAAAGAAGAGAAGCTTGTAGGCACTTTCTGATCTCTTTGTCTCTCTGGATCAGTTTCTTTGTCTCTTTTTCCTTTCACTCTCTACATAGCTTACTCTGTGCATCGAATCGACTCAACCCCCCCCCCCCCCCCCCCCCCCCCCCAAATCTTTATGTGTTTTGTAGAGACTAAATCTCTCTACTATGAAACAAGTTTTTTTTGTTAAAAAAATCAGCTAAAAAGGAAGAATAACTTGCTTTAATAAATTGAATATAGAAGTAGGCAAGAGAGATGGTGTTCTCTCTCTCCCATTTTTTCATCTCTCTCTCTCTCTCTGTGAGAAGACACTAAATACAGGAGGAATAATAGTGAGCAAGAAAATTACTTGAAAAATTCAATGGAGGAAAACCCAAATAATAATCAAGCTCCATTCTATAGAATCCTTAAGGTTCCAACTTTCTTGAAGAATATGATTTTCTTACAAATTCTAGTTGATCTTCTAGATTTTTCTTAATTTTTTCTTTTTTTTCCTTTCTAAATTATGAGCTTCTTTTCCTCTTCCTTTCTAGACTTTAGAACCTTCCAATTTTCCATTTTGATTTAAAGATCTTCTTTTATATTTTGATGTCCTTTCTTTCTAGTTTGGTTTTCTCTTTCTTATTTTTCCTTTTTCGTTTTTCGTTTTTATGTTTTCACTTCTTTTTATTTTTCTTTTTATTTTTGAGATTAAGGGTTCTTTTATTTATACATGTATAGACAAACTTTTAATGATTTCAAGGGTTAAGGTTGGAAAAGAAAGGGTTCCTAAACTTCCTAACTAGGGCTTTCCATTATAGCGTGTAAGATTTTTTATGAATAAGGCTATCAACGTCTAGTCTTTGGTCAAATATGCACACTAAGAGAAAACTGTGGATTTTATAAGGGTTCAAATTTAGTTTTCTAGGTTTAAAAGTTAGGGTTTCTAGGGTTAGGAATAAGACTTTAAGGATCAACTTTTAAAATTTTCAATCGGTTGAGGCTACTTATTAATTAGGTTTCAAGAATGGTAAAGGATCCTAGGGTTTCTAGCTTATTTAGGGTTACATATACATGGGTTTTGGCTTTTTCTTTTGATCAGATACATGGAGTTTTTAATGGGATTTGGCTAAAATACAACTAGGTTTTGAAGAGTCAAAGAGCTAATGGTTTTTACACAGGTAGTTTTACAGGTTTCTAGGGTTAAGCCAAGTCAAAAGTTCATTGAAAATACAAATGAAATGTTCATCACACAACCAAGAAATTCAATCAAACATTTGAGCAAACGTAACTTGTTTCTTCTTCGTGTAGACAATGCATTAGATCGGTGTCAAAAAAATCAAAGAAAAAAATTTGGAAAAAGATCTTGGTACACAATTCCTAAGGGATTTCCTCCTAGTGACATAGTGGAGTTTGAAGATTTCTAAAGCTCCTTTTAGGGTACGACACCACCAACAACGTTAGCACTTATGGATTTTTGAGGCTCCTCATAGGTACACCATAAAACAAATCTAACACATATGGATAGAAGCTTCTCTAGAACATCAATCCATCACATGAGCGCTACATGAAAGGCTTCAAATACCAAAACCTACTTCATAGAAACGTTTGTCACATAAGTTTTCTTAATCTACTTACTTTTGCGAGGAAACATCCAAGGAGAAATACACTCACGTAAACTCGTTGTGAGGAGGTAAAATTCTCATTACTGCAGTCCTCTCACTTTGCCAAACCATACCATTTTAATACGAAAGGAGAAGATCTAAGCTAGAAAAGTCACCTAATTTAGAAAAATCACCTATTTCTAACCACTCAACAAGTTCCATCAATATCATCCTCGAATAAATCTCAATTTCCTGGTTTTGAAGAGTCAAAGAGCGATTGGTTTTTACACAGGTAGTTTTACAGGTTTCTAGGGTTAAGCTAAGTCAAAAGTTCATTTAAAATACAAATGAAATGTTCTTCATCACGCAACCAAGACATTCAATCAAACATTTGAACAAACGTAACTTCTTTCTTCTTCCTGTAGACAATTCATTAGATCAGTGTCAAAAAAAAATCAAGGAAAAAAATTTTGGAAAAAAATCTTGGTACACAATTCCCAAGGGATTTCCTCCTAGTGACAGAGTGGAGTTTGAAGATCATCAGCGCTACATGAAAGGCTTCAAATACGAAAACCTACTTCATAGAAAAGTTTGTGACATAAGTTTTCTTAAACTACTTACTTTTGCGAGGAAACATCCAAGGAGAAATACACTCAAGTAAACTCGTTGTGAGGAGGTAAAATTCTCATTACAGCAGTCCTCTCACTTTGCCAAACCATACCATTTTAACACGAAAGGAGAAGATCTAAGCTAGAAAATTCACCTAATTTAAAAAAATCACCTATTTCCAACCACTCAACAAGTTCCACCAATATCATCCTCGAATAAATCTCAATTTCCTGACTTTCAAGGATGATTTATATTGGTAGATTTAGCAAGCCTTAATGCCCTACTAAGGCTTAAGGACTACACACATTATTTGTTTTCTTACACAGAGACACACATATGACCCTATGCTTTTCAAGTTCAATGTTTTTGTCTTGGACGAATTGAGCTCAATGTACGTTCAATAAAGTAGCTCAAAGCCTCTTAGAAAATGCTCATCTATCCCATGAATAAAATCATGTGTAATTATACACATTATTTGAATTTCAATTTTGAATCTTCTCACCTAAAAGTGATCCTGGACTTTAGGAATATAATTGATTTGAGTCCTGTACCAAATGGGTCATTGCTTTAGCCTCCTAACTTCACAAGATTCTTCTCTTGACTTTTACAATCATCCAAGTACATCCTTTCTCTATCATATATGTAATAGCATTCATATTTTGATACATATCTTTGAGTAAATCTCTATCTACTATCTACTCCAATATCTTCATCATTATGGTGAACTTTTGGAATCAATTTCTCTATGTGTACTCATTCATTTTCTACAATTTAACTTGGGTTACTGATGGGAGTGTCTAGTATCTACATAGAAAATCTCACGAAGTTTGATTTAGTAGATCTTTGCATATGGAGCAAAGTAGTTTACTCTTCTTGCACATTTTCTAGATCCTAAAAATTTAGGGTGATCCCTCTCACTTGGTAAATTCATTTCTCCATGTATGGCATAGCTAAATTCATGAAATAACTTGATTTAGTTAGCTATAGAGTTCAGTAAAATGTCTCTCACGGTCAATTCATACCATGTTAGGAGTTGTGAACATAACAATGAGACATTCTCGTCCCAAAATAGAAAGTTCTTCACATTCCTTGCTTATAGAGGTTATCTATTTTGATGCAAACATTTGAGAGTGATTCTCTAAAGGACGTGGTGGCTCTATATTCATCATTATGAAGCTAATGTTACACATTAAGAATATAAAAAGTTAGATTAGTAGGTGTACAATAGATCTCTTGCAACACCACCTCATCTTTGGAATCAACAAATCATCTCCTCATAGTGATATTAAATAGTGATATTAAAGCAACCAGTCAACATGAGAGATGGGTTCCCTTCATCCATAGAAAAATTGGATCATGGGAACTATTCAGCTTGGTCACTAATAATGGAAACTTATCTTCAAGGGAGAAAGCTCTATGGTTACGTATGTAGAGATGATATGATGCCAATCCTTAGAAGCAAGGTCTAACCAACACAAGAAGAACAAGAGAGTTTAAATACATCGGGCACAAAGGATGAAACAAAACACTAAACTCAAATATAAGCAACCCCCAAGAACAAGGTCTGGCCTGAAAAATAAAGAAGGCAAATTATGAAGCTAAAAAGAATGGTAAACAGCCAACTTTCATACACATGAGAATCAATCTAAGCATAGTCTTGTTCAACGTTTATGGATCTACCTATCCTTATTTTTACTATCACTAAACAATGTATAAGTGATAATGTTATAAATCGGCACCTTATTTTCCTACACAAACTCAAGAATTATAAAGAAGATTAGTTGAAAAATGTCGAAAAACTATTTGCGTACAAGAACCAAAAAACTCATGTGGAAAATTGCATCATCACTACCATTTTAAGGATAGTCGACGTCGTACTATTGCTATTCCTTAGACGTGTCCCAATTGTTGCACCAAATATGGTGATAGTTGAAAACCCTCTCCCTCTTACTCTCTTTCAATCATTGCTTTCTCCTTATCTTTGACTTTGCCTTTGTCTTCAAAAGATATGTATATATATATATATATATATATATATATATATATATATATATATATATATATATATATATATATATATATATATATATATATATATATATATATATATTTATATATATATATATATAGATATAGCTTATGCATACATCTAGGTTGGTCTAGCATGAGGATATGAGAGGGGCGATGGAATAAGAAAGTTTTTGATGGATTGTTACCAGATCTAGATCTAGCAGTGCACTTGTATGTTAACATGCTATATAAAATCCACTCACATATTGTTTTATAGATCAAGATGGAGATTCAAAGACAATAAGTACTCTGTTATCCCTTTCATGTGCACTTGAAGATCTTTTTTACCTATGTTCCTATAAGGTTGATCACTTGATGCTATTGCCTTCATGCACAATACCTTTTCTTAAAATCAAACAAATCTTTCACCTAAATGATAGCAATATCTCTCACACATACAACCATAACAAGGATGATTAACAGTAACCACCATCATGAAAAGCATTGACATTGGGAACTCATACGTCCATGATTTCTATATCTATGAAGGTAGGACTTTTCCCTCATCCCAAGAGCTCCATGGTTTTAACAAGGGAATCCAATTTTTTCCAATCTTTCTTCTTTATGCATGAATATTTATGATCATGAAGTATAACCAAGATGATGATTCCTTATGTTATTTCAAAACACTACATGCGTGGTCGCAATGTGCCTGCAGATTGAATTTTCTCACTAGCCCCAACAGCTCTCTATGGTTTTGATACCAAGTGCAAGATCCAAGGGTGGAATTTCCAATTTATTACCTATGGGTATCTTTTGAAGCGTATATATAGCTCTCTTCTAGTAAACTTCTAAAATCTATGATAAGATTCCTATTCTTGATGAATAGTGCAGTCCATACAAATGATTCGAGAAGATAACTAAATAAAGGATGAATACGTAAATATGTTAAACACACACACACACGCACACACACACACACACACACACACACACATATATATATATATATATATATATATATATATATATATATATATATATATATATATATATATATATATATATATATATATATATATATATATATAGCGCCCTGTGCTCTCATATACGGTATCAGAGCTATGAATCATATTGCATCTTTAAAGAGATGAGTTTTCCCTATTGCCTCACGATCTATATGGATCTAATATAAAGGTTAAGATCTAATGTTCGGCATCTTAATTTTCTTCATATCAATGTCTTCCCAACACCACACACACACATATATATATATATATATGCATATATATATACATATATATATATATATATATATATATATATATATATATATATATATATATATATATATATATATATATATATGTATATATATATATCTATATATAACCTAGTCAATTGAAAAGAATGCTCTTTATTGTCTCCATTATTCATACAATTATATGTACATAAGAAATAGGAAACCCCTCCAAGATCATAAGTAAACCTTTGCTATCCCCCAACATGGGACGTTTGCCTTCATGGTCCTTTTTCGCCTCGGTGTAGTAATGGTAGGTTATCTATAGCTTCAAAATAGGTAACACATTAACGCACGTACACAGTTATCTAGAAGCATACATACATATATACATTTACACACACACAAACACACATATATATATATATATATATATATATATATATATATATATATATATATATATATATATATATATATGTACGTAATTATGTGTGTATGTATGCATCCATGACTATATATATATATATATATATATATATATATATATATATATATATATATTTATATATATATATATATATATATAGTCATGGATGCATACATACACACATAATTACGTACATATATACAATCTTGCATGCATACATACATACGTCCATCCATGCACTTATATATAAATATATACTTACATACATATATACAAAGAAAACAAAGAAATATAAAAGCATACATACATACATTTTACACGCATACTTTGGTACGTACATACATACAGACATACATACATGTATTCATACACACACATACATACATGCCTACATAAATAAAAGCATGCATGCATAGATACACATGCATATATGCATATAATTATACATACGTACATGATACAATGTCTAGAAGAACACCATATAATTCGTATACATTCTCTACATACAAAGTATGTCGCCAATGCGAATGTCTTAAAAATACCACCTTATGGAATGAGCCCACCCATTTCTGTTTACCTATCTAAAACCATTTCGCTTTACCTATCTAAAACCATTTCGGACAAAGAAATCCATGAAGATAATTTGCCCCTACCATCAAAAGTAGTATGCTAAGCTTCATTAATGTGGCTAAGCTTCATCTAAGTAAATAATATTGTACATCCTCATAGTTGAAGCTAATAAAACAACCACTTAACATGATCGTGTCTTATTAACTCTTGAGTGTCCCGATGATGAATCGTGAAATTCAGATAAAATTTGCTTTCTCAGTAACGAGTCCTTTGGGTCGTTCTTACATGTCATTAAATCCGCCGCTATTTATCTTAAATGCTCTATCAAATAAGGCTACTCATTGGCTCCACTTCTCTTTGAAATTGCAATTGATGGTAAGGTGCATGATGAATAATCACGTGCATTTGGTTCTTATTCACATTACTTATCTTGCCGAAGGTGAACACCAAATGGTCTTCTGAATTTTGGCATGCACACTTTGGTCTTTTGAATTTTGTTAGTTTGCTACATGTGTAGAAATCGGAAATGGCGTCCTCTCTGCCCAAACTTGAGGTACCTCGTAAGCATGTCTATCATGCTATATTCTGGGCAAATGTAGTGTTCCTCCATCTGGAAAGATAGTTCTCTTTGAGCTACTAAAAAATTTCAGCTTGTTCATAGTGACGTTTTTGGTCCTATGGAGACAAATTCTTTTGGGAACTATCTTTACTTCGTGACTTTCATTGATGATTTTTCTAGGCATGCATAGGTATGTCCATTGAAAGAAAAGTCTGAAGTGTTTATTTGCTTCAAACATTTTCTAGTTTTTATTGGAAATCTATTAGCATGTAAAAATGGGCACCCTCGATTTTGATCGAGGGGAGGAGTATATGTCTTCTGATTTTAATAAATTACTACCAAAACATGGGATACAACATCAATGTACAATGTCGTATACACCTCAAGAGAGTTTTTGGCTTAAGGTTGTCATACGTATAGCATATATACTTATCACGTGTCCAACTAAAGCATTGTGGTCTATCACTCCATATGAGGCTTGGCATGGTCACAAGCCACCGGTTGCTCAACTCTGTGTATTTGGTTGTCTAGCACATGCATTACTGTGTGAACAATAATGCAAAAAATTGGATGATAAAGTAGTGATGTATTTTTGTTAAGTATACTACTGAAAGCTAAGGTTATCCTCTATATCATCCATAGACGAAACACATTTTGGTTAGCTATCATGTTGTTTTTGTGGAAGATGCTATTCAACCACGAATTTCATGTACTAAGGAAACATCAGCTAGCTCGAAAGATTTACATGATACCTTGCTGCCTTTGTTTATAGGTGGATAGTATTGTGCTAATCCAAATGAGGCACCTTCTCAACCTTTAGAGGTTTCACATGATGACACAAATCATTCCATTTTTTATGTAGATTTACATGATGCATTTATTGATGAGAGAACTGATATAGAGGAGACAAAACTTATGCACTAAATGGCTAGTGTAGACTTTGCAGGGTAGCAAATTAGATGCAACTCTATCATATTGTACTTGTTGAGGATCTCATGGTGCTTGTTTTGCATGAAATTGCTATGTTATGGGTGCATCTAGTCTTTGTGATGAAAATAAAGGTGTTTTGCTTGATGAACAACAAAATTTTGAAAATTGGATGGCTCCTATGCAATCAGACGATGATGTTATCAATAAAAATGGTACCTGATCTTTATGTGTCGTGCCTCCTAGAAAGAAGCCATTGGCACTAAGTGGGTATACAAGCTTAAGTGAAAGCCTGATGGAATAGTTCATAGGTATAAGGATAGGCGTATTGAAAAGGATTATGCTTAAGAAAGAGCCCTTGATTTTGATGACACTTTTGCTCGTACATGTTGAATGACTACTGTTCGTATCATTTGTGCACTTACAACTCATCATGGTTGGAATGTACATTAGTTGGACATCAAAACTTCATTTCTGAATGGTGACTTGCATGAAGAAGTGTACATTTTTTAGCCCCATGGTTTTTTGTAAAAAAGGCATGAAAACAAAGTGTGCAAGTAGAAAAAGGCATTATATGGTTTGAATTAAGCACTAGGTGCTTGGTATGAAGAGATACACGCCTACCTAATTACACATAGTTTTGATTATAGTGCAACCAAGAGCACCTTATATATTAAGTGTGCAAATCATGTGCGTCTGATCATTGTTGTCTATGTTAATGACATGCTACTCACTGGCCCTCATGAAAGCATATTCTAGGCTGATTTGCATGCCTCATTTAAGATGTCAGATTTGGTGCATTTTCATCATTATTTGGGCCATCTAAGGGCAGAAAGTGATGAACTCTGGACCAACCCAATTAGTAAAGATAGTGATGCCCATGAAAAGATCATAGAAGAATTAAATGAGCTTTAATAGAGCTAACGAACACATCCGAATTCTCATGATGCAACTTCATTACAAGTGTCCCATTATAAATTTAGGGCTCCTTCAATATTTCTAAGGTATGGAATTTTGAGAATTATTTGAGGGTATCTTTCTTTCACAAACAAAATATTGTTTTGATTTCCATTTCACATATAACATGGACCAATGCCACTCTATTACCACACTTTTAGCAAGTTTATCATGGAGGACACATCACCACGTGTGGATGTGCATTCCTATTGAAAGCTTGTTGGCTCTTTCATCTGCTTAGCTAGAAATATACTGTAAATCACATATGCAATCGGTGTTCTTAGCTAGTTGTTCCATAAGTCATGCCAGAAACACGAACAAGGTTTCATAGATTACTTGACTACATGAAGGACATGTAGGAAATTGATACATGCATCTACACCAATAATCAATCATCCCTGGCTATGAGCAAGAATCGAATCTTCTACACTTATAACAAACACACGAATATCCACTACCATTTCATCCGTAAGAAAACCCTATCTTGGGAGATTAATTTGGAATATTTTCTCTCTTAGGAAAACTTGGAAAACATTTTCATGAATGCTCAACGTCTATCTATGTTGTATTGCATGGCGGACATGTGGAACATTCAATCTCCACAAAATGGAGGTGTAGAGGGGATGTTGAATAAGTCATTCTATTCCATACCTATTTCCATCTACAATTATATCTCTATCTCATTTCTATGAGTGCATGTACATTTTTATTTTGGGGTCAGCACATTTTTTATCTCATTAGTTGTATTTGGGATCCCTTACCATTTCCTCCTACAATCGTAGTGGTTCTCATTCAAGGAGAACTATCCCACAAATGATATATTTCTGAGGGTCCTCAAATATATAATGAAGGTCTCTGCCCAATTCATACTTGGTTAGAAGCTTGAAATCTCACTTCATGCTCTTCGCAATCTCACTCTAATTCATATGTGAGCTTTTCCATTTCATGGCTACTCACTTTTGAGTCTCACACCTTTTCCATTTTATGAGTACATGTTTTATTTTTGGTTCCACATATGTACTCTCTATAGAATCTAGTCTTGGCAGAATCCTAAACATTTATCCTATGAATTAGGAGGCACTGCTCTTCATAATCAACTCTATGGCTAGGCGGTGTCCTCAAATCTGATGCTCTTTTATCTTTCTTGGTTCCAAAGCTTTTTCAACTTCCGAAATCCTTTGGGCCAATCCTATGTACTCTTTATATATTATCTTTCTCAACTCTCTTAATACCACAATATGAGAACTATATAGATTCCTACTACCTAATGTCAACAACCCATTTGTAGCCATGAGTGGTGAGGCACGAAGGCTTCACCTTGTTCTAGGATTTCCATAAAGAGCACATCATATCTCATCTCTTGGGAACAATCAAGATAAAAAATAACAAGTGAGTGATCCAATCAGCATCTTCTCATCTAGGGATACCAAAGGGGGATATATTATTGTCGTACTTGAAGGTAAAGTTGGACTAAAAATCCTTCTCATTACATAGAGGTTTGATCATCCATTTTCTAGAATCTTGCTAGCCATGGTCTCGACATCCAAAATCCCTAGACCACCTATATCATTTAAAAGACAAACACTTTAGATCGTAAACAAAGAAAAGCTATAAGTGAGTGTGAGAGAGAGAATTGTAGAGAACTTTATAACCGTCTCTTCCCCTTCATGACAGGCCCATTTTTTCTTCATGTGGTTGGTTTCTATGATGAGTATCGTATGGCTCGTAAGGGGTTTTTTTCTTGAAATAAAAAACCCTTTAGGTGCGTTAATGATTTATCAATGGACTACTCCAAGGAGGCTTACTGAAGTTGGCTACACATCTTTTGTTTTAATAATGGAAGTTTGGCCTTAGCCTACTCTCCTGAACTTGAATTAATGAACGAAAAGTACAAGCGAAGGGGACTAGTGCCCACGGGATCCCCCGAGTCCCATAGAGTAGGGGTAGCTTTTAAAGAGTTTAGATCGCATTACAAAGAAGGTTAATCACCCTCTCATCACCCTCATGTAGAACCCACTTGGATTAGGCTTGTTGTTGATCAAAAGGAGCACTTGCTGGTGCCTGAAGGTTAGGGATTTCTTATAGTTATGAATCCTTTTGCCAAGGAGGAACAATGATTTCTCAATCAACCACTCTTTGGGGGAGTCGCCAAAGTTAAGAGCACATCTTTCCTACCACATTTTCCATAGGACCTCCCCTTTGATGGCATTCCTGAGAGTCGTGGAGCAACCGATCGCTTCTCCCAATAGAGCTTGCTTCCAAGTGATATGGTTCTGAAGTCTTATTTTCTTTTCGATAATTTGACAGAGCCTGTTGGAGTTGGGACAAGCAAAGAAGATGTGAGAAACATCTTCGATGGACCGGTAGTAGCGTTTGCACCAAGGAGCTATCCCATAAATTTTGCTAGCCTTAAGCTTGGTCCAGATTCCATGATGAAGAATTTGCCATAAGTTTTTGATTTCTATGTCATGGTGCCAGATAGCCATGAACTTCATATCCCACCGAAGCTGTGTCCATGACAGGCACCACTTCTTGTTGAGGTTAACAGGATAATCAATGGTTTCTTTGATGTTTGAGATTTCTGATAGGCAATTACCATTGTGCCATCTGAGACCAAGCGAGATCGCATCTCATGCCCCATGAGAAGGCGAACTTTAGAATGGTCCTAGGCAAGAGGTTTGCTTTGCAAAGTGTTCCATTCTTCATAGGAAATGTTGATGCTAGGGTCAATATCCTCAAAGTTGATCCATTAGTTGGAGTCCTTCTTCTAGAGATGTTTCCATTTGTTGAATCCTTTGTTCCATAGGCTCTTTGCGTTTCGAATGTTCCAAGATTCCACGATCCAGATGCCATGGATCAGAAACTAGATAGAGTCATTTTGTCTGATATCGGCCACCCACTTCTAGTATTCACTTATTCTTGTGAAGCTTTTCACTTTATTCCAACTCTTCCATAGGGAGCACACAAGATTCGAGCCTTTTGGGAGAACTGAGATCGGGGAAAACAAAAGGTTCAGAATGTCAAGATTCTTCTAATTCAGGAATCCCATGAGAGCAAGGTCGTTCTTGTTTCAATTGCACATCTTTCCTTCTAGATTTCTATAGAGCACTTATAACAGCATTCCATAGAGCGGAAGAACAATGCTTCATTGAGGCTTGCCTCCAATTAACTTGATGAGGCAAAAGTAGGAGCTTGTTGAGGCCCTCTAAGGTAACTCTTTACAACCTTGATCCGTCAAAAAGATGTGGAGGCTTCAAAAGGATCCTCAAGGCTGTTTTGGAGTTGTTAATTCTATACATAGAAGTATTGCAAACAAAAGCAGGGTAGCGCTAGAAAAGGGAGAAACTTCCAATATCATTCTATAGAAACATGTTGGTGTCATTCATGAAAATCATGAAAGCCATTTGTTCTTGACCGTGAGGGGGAGAGGGAGAGAGAGAGAGAGAGGCCTCAAATATGGCTTGATTGTACTTAACTGAGGATTACATAGTTGAGCTCAACCACAATGATGGAAAATAGCCTCGAGGATAGCAAACACTCCCGTTAGGTAGAGTGCTTGAGAACAATAGCCAAAGATAGACCGTCGCTGATGTTAATATGCGTTAAGGCATTTCCTAGAAGATTAAAGACCATTTTGTTGAATTTTAGTTAATGGATCAAGGAACGAAATCCCATTCTAGTCTATCGTGATCAAAATTGATTTTAGGGAAATGTCGGAGAGGTGTGTGGAAAAGGGAAAATGGGAATAATAAACCCCAATGATTCTTGATCACTAGTATACAAAAAAGATAGCGCTACATTTAGATCTCTCAAAAGAAACTGGAAATCCACCCCGAAAGAAATCCTCGTATACATATGAGATTGGGGCACTTTGTCAGATAATCTTATTCGTGCAAGCCATAAGTAGGGCTAACCATGTACA
Source organism: Ceratopteris richardii (assembly GCA_020310875.1). Lineage (NCBI taxonomy): Eukaryota > Viridiplantae > Streptophyta > Polypodiopsida > Polypodiales > Pteridaceae > Ceratopteris > Ceratopteris richardii. The sequence goes on from CM035413.1 coordinate 75,938,649, forward strand.
CAACATTTGAGGACTTATAATGCGTTGAACGCTTCGTATTTCTAAAAAATTATCGTATTTCATTATCCTCTAATTATTTTATGTGGAAGCTGATTTTCATTTAGTCTTTAAGATCGAAATTCGATTTCATTTTCGCCAAGCTACTTCACTGCTTGTACCTTTTATGCGTAATTAAGGGAGGTTCCTTTGTTTCTCCTTCCTTCGCCAAATGAACTTTTATTGTTGTACTTGCTAATGCCGCAGGGTTTTCTTTGATAAACTGAGGATTGTCAAAAAATACTTTTTGATATACTTTTTATTAGTTTTCCCTCACCTGTGTTTACTTGCGTCTCACCATACCTCTAAAAGAAGAGCTGTTGAAATAGAACAACACTCCAGCTGGAATAACTTAGTAAGATGGGGTTTCTCATCAATCTTTTCAAACAATTCATTATGTACCGACGAGTTATAAGCATTCCTTCATGACCTTCATATCTACTTCTACTTGAGTACTCCAGCAAGCCTTGTCGTAGTAGCATAGATTATATGAGTTCTTGGTCTCGAGTATCATAGATTTATCAGTTCTTAATCTCAAAAATCAGGAACGATACTAAGACGATATTTTCTCCAAGCGACACGGGGAATTAAGTGTTTCAAATGAACCTTCGTTGGGCACTTCCCTTGCTTTTGAGATAGGTTTCTATCGGCTCTAATGTACATCGGAATTGTTTTTTTTTAATCGAAAAGGAAGTTCGGCAATTGTCTACTCTCCCAAGCTTGAATCATTACAAATAGCAACTGCACAAGACAACGGGCCTAGTGCCCATGAGACCCTCCAAATCCCATAAAGCATGGAGCAACAATGATGCCTCTTGGGCCAAGCTTACTTTTAGAAATAGTAGTGCTCTTAAGCTTGTGGGCGTCCCCGAGTGGAAGGGTCCCAACCTTTCCACCCTTTAGTATTCCCCCTTTCGAGTGACTCCAAGAGGCTTGATCTTGGCTTCCTCTTTGTGGAAGAGTTGCAACAAGGTTACACAATTTGTTAGGATCAATGAAGATTGGAAATGGGTCGCTAGTATTAGACATAATGATTTGATTTGTTTTCCTATCAAGGGCATCAGAGGTGTGGAAACTTGGAACATCCAAAAGGCTACAAAGATTTGGAAAAAAAGCTTTTCATTTGTGGAAGCCCCTCTAGAACCAAGACACATGCGAGTACATTAGATTTGAGGACATTGATCCGCCTATAAGAGTGGACTATGAAGAATGATGCCTGTTGCAGAGTAGATTGAATGCTTGGGAGCACTCAAGGACTCGCATCTTTATTGGTCAGTAATCCCTCACCAAGAGGGTCTTAGATGGCACAATGGCAATAGCCTTGATAAGATTTCGAGATTCAAAATGAATGTGTACTTTCATGTCATGCTCAATAGGAAATGGTATCTGCATTTGTTGAGATTGAGGTGGGATTTTAAGTTACGATTCCTTTGGCACCCCCTCATCGAGATAAAGAGGTCAATGCTTATATGGCAAATCTTGCATCAGGCAATTCAAAACAATGTGAAAGTTAACAAGATTTATGTGGTCTCCCTTTATGGTGCAAACGATTCCTACATGGCAATGAGGATTTGAGACACCTCTTCCTTTCATGCCCCAAGTCAATATGGGTTTAGCGGTCCCTTGAGAGAATCATGCTGCTACAAAGAAAAATCCACTGGAAGCAAGCATTGCTAGGTGAATGGATTGAATGTTCCTCAGTGTTGTGGAATGCTATAAGAGGAGAGACCTTCTAGAATATTTTGAAAGAGAGGCATGCTGCGAACTCTGGAAGCCCTCCTAAAAAATGATCGATTGAAAAATCCCTCTTCTCTTTAGTCAAATTAATTTAAATTGTGTGAAGCCCCCACCTTTTAGACATCATATAGTGTTTTTCCTCTAGATCAAAAAGATAAAAAGCAAGAGGGCTTCACATGAGGGGAACGAGAGCGTTATCAAATTTCTTTGTAAAGCTCTCTACATCGCAGTTCTTGAATGATGGAGAGTTAAAGAACATTCATTGTTGTAATTGTGTCAATGAAGATATTATAAAATTGAAACCCCCTTCCATCGTCCAAAATCATCTTGTAAGTATGGCCATCTAAGAATAATACATCGTCGATGTTCATCAAGAGCTGGCCATGTGGCCATTGGTACACATTATGTTTCTTTGGGAGTTTGATTTTCTCATCAACTTGTCTTTTTCCGCAAGGGTTTTGGTTTGATCCTCTCTAGATTATTTCGTTTCTAAACTTGTTTATCGTTGCATCAAAGAGAAGTTATTGATAAATCTTGACTCTGCACACAATAATATATCAATCAAAACATGTATGGAACCACTCATAGATAATTGATTACTAAGGCACCATAACCTTGCATTAAACTTTCGTACAATTCAACCGAATATTTAGATAAACAAGAAGCACATTAAAACACAAGCAAAAGGCACAAGAGGATAGCATGAAACAAGGGGGGGATATAGATCAAGAAAATCGACATCAACGGGAATGGTTTGGGGGAAAATGCATCGACATTTATCATATTTGTACTTCAGGGAATTACATTGCCAATGATTTCAAGGTAAAGAGAAGAGACTGAGGGTTGAGTCGCTTTACGATAAACTATACAATAACTACACTATAATAAAAATAGAGAATAGAAACATAGTATTGTTATTTTATCGCTAGACTAAGGCAAAGATGATCATTATACAAGTAGAGCTTTTAAACTAGGTAAAATCTATCGTCAGCCTTGGAAATGCCTTATACAATGGATCAAACCTTCAACTTCTTCCCCTTAGTTTTTTTTTTTCTTTAGGTAAAGTATACAATCACTTTTGTGCTAGACTGCTTACATTTGTATGTATTGTGCATATGGATGTATAATTGCTGCATATGGTTATTGTAGGGGCTCTCCACGTCCTTCTTATCAAGTTTCTTATGGACGCCCTATATATCTTGTGGACTACATATGTGTTCGTATGTGTGAAGAGTATGTTTCTAAGCATTTTTATTGTAAATTGATTACTGTTCCTGCCTTCAATATATACCAAAGAATAATTTAACTATCAACTTTGAGCAATAACTCTTAAATCTATAGAAGTGACTTGTATGAGAATTCCGTAAAATGTTTACCATTTTATGGGGCTAAAATGTAATTGAGATTTCCATAAATATTATCGTACCTATCGGAGCTCCGGAGGGTAGTTTGCATAGTTAGCTCATCATCATCATGGGACAAAGTTGGCCAACAAACAAACAAAATTACCTTCTTGAAGAATACGTCGTGACACAGCTGTAATCAGCTCTAAGGTCTGCTCTGGGAGGGGAAATCTGCAGATGAAATCATGGCTTAAAAACATTGTCTGTCATTCTTCTTTTACGTTTTCTCTTACTGGTGCACACGTTACCTTATGATGTTTGTTTTTTCGAATATTCCGATATGCCACAGGTCTGCCCTCGCTGGAAGTGGTGAAGCTATTTGAGTGCCAGCTTAAGACGCTCTGCAACCTTCCCGCGACACTCCAAAACCTGGAGTTAGACAGTTGCACCGCACTTGAATCTGTGGATGTTGGTGGCTGTACGTGTTTGAGAAGCTTGTCTATTCGTAGCTTGAATCGATGGAGGAAGACCAGTATAAGAGGGTTAGATCGGTTGAGGAGTAAGTGAACATTGAAATTAATTTACGCATTTGACAAATTCCGATTGTGACATACAAACAACAACAAGAGGTCAGTCCATATTTGCGCATTGTGTATATTGACTTTGCGTTTTGCATTCCAGGCGATCCCTCAGTTCGAATCAACGTAAGTAATGATGAATATGAACAATTTGACAATGAAGATGAAAGAAGATGTAAGGCGTGAGTGAACATTGAGCATAATGTTATACATTTCCCTTTTGCTGATTCGTCAACATTGATGTTGCATTGCAGCGCGTCGCTCACGTGATACCTAAAATGAAATCGACTTCGAGGAATTTGACTTCGAAGAATGTGACATCAAAGAATCTGACTTCGAAGTATCTGACTTCGAGAATGAAGAATCATTTTGTAAGACAACCACCCTTTTATTTCCACAATAGCTTTCGTCTTTCTTTTGGATACTCTTCTCGCGATAAAAACTACAGATTATACATGGCTTAAAGAAACATGAAATATGCAAGTCAAGGTTTTTATGGATACTTAGAGTTGTATCTATTTTATTACCATTTGTTTATCTTAACCCATCAATCTGGGTAGGTCATTCCCTTGAAGAAGATGAGTATTTAAGCTATCCCAAGCATTGATTCTCTGTTTGAAAAGGCACCAATCCAAGTAGTCAACTATCCTATTAGCTTCTATGTCTTCAAATCTTATCCAATGACCTCTCTTTGGCTCTTGAGATATTTCAATTTACTAAATCCTTTGTTCCATAGCTTCTTTGCTCTTTGTATGTTCTCCGATCAACTTCTTTGATTCCCTTAATATGAAACTAGATAAAATTATTTTGGCTAATTTCGAATGCACACTTCCATTCTTCATTAACTTTGATATATAGTTTCATCTTGTTTCAACTCTTCCACATGGAGGAAACCATTTCTAAACCTTTTGAAATCAGGAGATGCTTAGAAAACATCAAGGTGAGGAGATTTTCGAGATCCTTCCATCTAGGGATCCTCATAAGCAAAAGAGGTGGTTTGTTTCTCAAAATCAATCTAGCCAATGAAGCTTTGAAGTTGCACCATGCTTTGATCAGCCACTTGGCTCACAACTTGTTTTCCATATTCCCACATGGAGAATTCCCAACCCACCTCGATATTTTTCATTAGCACATGATGCTCACTTGATTTAGGCAGAGGATATTTCTACATGAACTTTTAAGCTTCACTAATTCTTTGTCTTTTAGTCTCCAACATCCAAAAAAATAGATAATAGATGAAATGAGGAAGGTCTTGATCACCATTGCATGCTCTTCAAGGTTGAGTTGCATGCGCTTCAAGTAGGCCAATTTAGCATCCAATTTGTTGAGCTGGAAAATTTATCTTTGTACAGCTCATTGCAACCCTTTTCAATCAAGAATTGCAAAGAGGGCCCTTAAATTCCCTTGATAGCACTTTTGGAGTGATTTATTTTAAATCTCGATGCAACCTAAAAAAGATTTAGACATTGCCGAAAGGTGTTGATGCTAGTAGGGTCATTATGCACAAAGGCATTCATACCATTAGTGAAGATTCTTATTATCATCTCGCCCTAGCTATGAGGCAGCGGAAGACCTTGGATGTGTGCAAGATGGGCCTGGTGGTTAACCAAGCTACATAGGCCATCGGTGGCAATGGCATAAAGGAGTGGAGGCACACAACACCCTTGTATAATGGAGCATTTGATTATGGTTTCTTGTGAGAGTTAACCATTGAAACTCATCCTAGTTGAGGTGTTCCTCAAAAGTGTAGCGACTATGTTGAAGAATTTAGATGCACAACCGATATCTTTCAAGGATTGCAAAATGGAGTCCCATTTTAGGTGATCGTATGCTTTATCAAAGTTGATCTTGATGAAGAGGACATCTTGTGAAGATTCGTTAGCAAATTCCAAGGCTCCCACACATCAATAATTTCCTTCAAGGTCGATCTACCCTTAAGGAATCCCTTTCGATCCTCATTGATCCATGAACACTATCAGGATGAAATCCCTTGAGGATAGTGTGCCAAATGTTTTCAAAGTTTATTTTCTTTGCTTTTCTAATCGAGATTTGATGTTAAATACAGGAATATGAATAAAGATGAAATGTTGTTCAACTATTTGGCTGAGTAGATTAACTATGTGACGAGAATGTTTCATTAGTATTTTCATGTGTGCTTTTGGCCTAGCATGACCCTAGAAAGCTTGTTAAACCCATTTAAACAAACATGTATATACCCAATTGAAGTCTAGAAACCCAGGTATTTACTTAACCCTTGTAAAACCATGTTGCTTTCACCTCAAAACCCTAGAGAACAGGCAAAATAACCCTTGAAAACCTACAACAAACCCCTAGAACCCTAGCTCAAAAACCTTTAAAATTAAATCATAACCCCCTAAACCCTTGGCTCTAACCCTTAGAAACTAAACGTTAAACCAGTAATGTACATATTTAGCCATTGCTTGGAGTTGGAAACCCTAAACATAAGAAACCCTGATTTTTCCTTATAAAAATGCTATTTAGGATTCATTTTTACTAACTTTATTCTTACTTTAGTTCAATTCTATGTATATAAGTGTCAAATGGAAATAAAACCTTAATCAAAAGGAAAAAGAGGTGAATTAATGAAATTGAAAGAGAAAAATAAAAAATAAAAAGAGAAGAAGAAAAATAAAAAGAAACGCCAAAAATACAAAAAGAAGTATTTGATCTTTTTAATTAGAAAAGAAGAAAAACATGATTTTCTAAAAAATAGAAATGAGAAAGCTGGCAGGAACTAAAATTCTAGAAGATGAACCCTAGGGAAACTTAAAAATACATGCTTAATGTTCATTTAGTTTTTCCATGATCTTTTGTGAGGTACTCCTTGCTTTTCCTTGTTCATGCTTTATAAGTATTTGTTTTTCTCTTTATGATTCTAACTCTCAAGCTTTCCATCTCTGGTTACCATTACCATGCCAATAGAGAAAGGAGAGAAAGAGAGAGAAGAGAAAAAGAGGAAATCTCCACATTATGTACGGAAGTTAACAGAGTTACCTATGTCTATCGAGACAAGAGGGGAGAGAGATGAGAGAGAGAGAGAAAAAGAAAGAAAGAGAGAGAGAATAGAGCAAATCAGTCACCGCACAACAAGAAAATGAAGATCAAGGATAGAGAGAGATGACGAAAGGAGAGAGAGAGAGAGAGAGAGAGAAGTGTACGGAAGGCATTGGGAGAAAAATCGAGGCGGTCATGCGATTAAAGAGAAGAGAGGGTGCTGTTGTATGTGCTTGAAAAATGGAATGCATGTCAACACAATCATTTGCCCAAGATTTTTCATACTATAGATTCATTCAAGAGCATATGGAAAAGTCTATGTATTAGATGTCGCTGAATTGAACAATGTCTTCATATTTAGAAAGTATTGAGGCGAAATATGAAAGACCATAAAAGTACGCTTGGCTGAAGTAATTAATTCCATGAGAAAACTAGGTTCCAGGACTTCATTTAATTTGTATTGCTCCAACAAACATCCCTTTTTGAAAACTTTTGTCGACAACCTTTTGTAGAAGCAAGAAGTTAGTGGAATCACGTGGCATCTATAGCTATTATTTGATGCTTGCACGACTCTTCAAAAAGATCAAACAATGGCGTACATGGCTAAGAGCTTTCATGAATGGGTGTGGAGCTTGCCAAAGAATCTAAGCAATAGTCCTTTGAAGATCAGAATATGAGAGAGAGAGAGAGAGATGATCCTTAGCAAAAGCGGGTAGCTGTAGAAAACGGAATGGGTAGAGCAATTCAATTGTCCAAAAGAGATTAATTTGAGAGAGAGATCACGCATGGTTAAGAGAGAGAGAGAGAGAGAGTCCCTGATAAGGGGTGCAAAAGACGACATAGATAAAGAGAGAGATGTTCTGGTATTTTTGTTTTGTTTGTTTATTAATTATTTGGACTACTTATTAAATTAAAAAAAGAAAAGAAAAATGAACGATTTATTTAGATGTGCAAAGTATAATTAGAAACTAAGTTTAGGAATCGATACTTAGCATTAAATAAATGAAATTAAAATTTAATATAGGATTCAATTAAAAAGAACATGTTTAAATAGGTATAATGAAAAAGAAACCTAGATGTAGGAAACAAAAAGAAATGAGAACGATTAAAAGGAATTGTGTAAATATGGAAAGAAAATGAAAAAGAAAAATTGTTCATTTCAGAGGAGAGTTTCTTTGTGAGTGTTTTTTATGAGGCTCAAAATGTACTAAAATTTTATTTACATGATTTTTTTTAGATTAATGAAGATTAAAAAGAGTTACCTAAAAGTTTGAAGCAGAGATCAAATAGTTTTGAAGAGGTGGTCTTTTTTGCACTGATCCAGTATTGATTTTGTCCGAATTGCACTATAGCAGAGTACTTGATTATCATAGTTGTAACACCCATCATCACTGGTGATATATACTTTGTATTTAACTTTTCTTGATCGATCTTGTCACGATGAGATCCGATGTATTAGTCAATTGGAAGAAAACCCATATTGATTGTATACATTTAGTTCTTCGGTGTCGCCAACCATGGTGTTTTACATTGAGTTATTCTACTTTCATTCCACATTCATGTGCATCTCCCCCAATGACCCACTTCTCCTTCTCCACAATATATGTGTGAAAAGTGTTTTCTTAGCCCCCTGGTGAGCCTCCCAGCATATTGTTCCCAGGGAAGAGGGGCCCAGCATGTGAAATTGACCCTCCAAACTGGAGCGATGCAACATGCCCATCAAGGTCTAATCTAACCCCTAGCCATTCATTCTTCCCATTGCAACCGACATCCCACTGATGTAGTGCACCCGACATGAAGTGAGGCACTTGCCCTAAAGATAGAGATCCTCGACTCGCCACCCATACCTTTGAGTTGACAGAGAAATCAAATTTCATGCACATTCAGAAATACTTGTATTTATGTTTCTCAAAAAGCAAATGTAAAAATAATTTTCACTCTACAAATCTAGAACTTGGGCTTTATATTAGATTTCTAGGTGTTCGCATTTTAAGTCTTTTCAATATCTGCATTGCTTCATGCATATGAAACGAAAAGATTGTTTTTTGCCAGAATTTGTCCACTCATCATTTATATTAGGTTAAACAAATCATCTTGCACACTTGTCTATTGTTACTTATGTTGGAAATTTAGTAGGCCCATAGCTCATACCACAGGTCCAAGGTTCCATTGGTCCAGGATCTACAACATAGAATCTACCAATCTTCCAATATTGACAAAACATGAACATAACACATTTAATCATACAAATGATGAGACGAAGATAGAGAAAGATTAGACAACATGTGTAAAGTGTTACGTAAGCCAAGGCTTCCTCACACTATCATATATACCAATGTTCAATGTACAATGTGGGAACAAAACTCTCAACCACTCTATGTGAAGAGAACTAGATGGATGAGTGAATGTACAAATGTAACAAACATATTCAGATGTATGGATAGAATGCTGAATATACATGAGATGTGTGACCTGATAGGTTGTAGAAAAGTGAATATGAGTGACGGAAAGAGGAAGGATCAGTGTAAAACTAATAATCAGCAATTCCACATCTGAACTTAGGCTATGGAATACCCTACGTCAGATACGTGTGTGAAAAGATCAGATACTTACAAAATTAGCATAGCATGCTAAATGGTTGCTACTAGAAATCCTCAAACTCATATGAACACACTTTCTCGAACACCTCATCCAAATATGCATAAAGCATAAACATACTTATTCTCTTGTACCTATGCCAAATAGGACTCCTCCTGATATGGATGCAATTGCCTCCATAAGCTCCAAGTAGTACCTATGTGCATAAAGAGAATATGTACCTGAATTCTTAACATAAGATGAAAATCTTATGTTAACCAGCATCCAATGTCTTTGAAGTACACTGAAATCTTCATGTAGAGACAATCTTCAAATACATCATGTGAATGGCCGATCCACACCATCAAGCTGGTGATAGGTAAATCCTCTCAATAAGCAAGAGTGTGAGCAGACTCTTCTTCTTCAAGAAGTACTCCATAGCCGCTCCTCACCATGCTCCAAGATAGCACCATGGTTTCCCCATGTGCTAGAAGCACCACCTCTATTGAGGTACCAAAGCTCCAAAGCTTCGTGTTGAACTAGGTGAAGGATACATACAATGAGCCCAAGGCTCTTCTTATATAGTATAGCTTTCGTGAAATAAAGCACTCCCAAAAGCTCTCCCTTTATAAAGCAACACAATCACTGTTTGTAAACTTTAATCGAAAAAACACTATGTCACGCGTTCATCGATTTCTTTCAAAAAGCATGTTAATAAAAACTTCCTCGTTGTGCTTGCTGGGTATCGAACCCTGGTGGGTCGGATTGGAGGACTTTGCTTTAACCAAGGCACCCACGTTGTAATGTGGTAGAGGGACTAGTAAGAAGAACTACTCATGTTTTAATCTATGAGCAAGATGGATCATCTTGACCAATCTTTGACCAATGGGACATTGTTTCCCAACAATCCCCCCTGCAATGTCACAATGGCACAAATTGAACTAGATATGAAGTCTATCAAAGCTGCAAACTATCAAAGCTGTAAACTATCAAAAGCTTTAATCTTGTACTCCCAAACTGACTTTCAAACCTTGTCTTCCAATGTCTTCTTCAAAACTGAATTTGACTTTTCTTAAAAAACTTGAACCTGTTGAATATGAACCATAATACTTGAGAAAATAAACTTGTTGAATATGAACCATAATACTTGAGAAAATAAACTTGTTGAATATGAACCATAATACTTGAGAAAATATGCAATCTAGATATCCAATAGTGTACACATCAAGCAATCACTGCTTGACAACAAATGTAGCAAGTACTAACTCTGAACCTGCTATCTCTTGTCTTCACAAACCTGAAAACATACACTAGGATCCACATATTTGCATTTACCTTGCAAAAGTTTTCTCAACGTACCTCTGTTATGTCATGTAAATACACTAAAAAAATTCAAGACCTGAATCTTGGAACCTGTGACTGATAACTCACAACTTAGTGTATTATGAACACCACTGGTTCATCTCTGACTGAACTCAAGTCAACTCAACTCAACTCAACAGAAATCAACTGAAATATGAGTCTCATAAAAAAATCTATGATGTCATCATGTCTTCATCCTTATTAATCTGTAAATCCTTAATACCTCTTTCCTTCAGAATCTCGTATAAACGTATATGTGGACACCTCTAAAACATACCTTTGTGAATTATCAAGCTTCTCTTTAATAGAACTCTGGAATCTTCTCCTAAATAGGAACATCCTAACAGGAACTTTCTCCAAACATTCTTCTTCTTCCTTCTTCTTTCAAAGCTAGAACATAAAGAGAAAAGGAAATATAGGAATACCTGAAATAGGAATACCTCTAAGTATGAATCTGCATTCTTTCATATATGGTTGAAAATAAGTCTTCATGTTTCATCACCCCCCTGGATGACTTAACACTAGTATCCAAAATTCTTCAAATATATCAGACTTTATGAAATCTGGAACGTCTTCCTTCATAAATCTGATTTTTCATAACATTAATACCTGTGTCTGAGACAAAACTTCTGAACCCTTTTTATTAGCATTGTGCACATGCCAATAGCTTTCCTTGTCATTCCTCAGCTTCCCAAAATCTAGAATAAGGTTAGCTGATCTATCATAAAAACCTTGTTGAAAGCATTTTAGGACTCATAACCTTTTGCAACATAACAAGTATCTTCTTCTATCTCTCTGCACCACAAATCTGATAGAATCTGAATCTTTGACTTACTTCCTCCAATGTTAGAGAACTTTGTCAAACAAAGGATAGACAACTGACTCATAAATACTCAAGATCTTTCATGATCATTCAAGATCTTCCAAGATCATACTAGATGATACAAGATCATCCAAGATCAATGATCTCTCCTGTGTAGAATTTGCTCTCATCAAACCTTCATGACTGAATGTTTGACTTGCTACCTGAATGTCTCTAGGTGTCCAAGATTCTGACAAAGTTGTACAATTTTTCTTCAAAAAAATCCTTCCCAAGAATTTGCAACTCCTACTTGAAACATAAGTGGACAAACTTCTCACCTTGAGAACTCCAAAAGCTACAAGTTGATACTTCATATCTTCATCATATTCTACCCAAGTGAAATGTGATAGTACCTACTTGATTTTCTTTTGGCTAACTCCACTTCTCAATCAAGTGATAGGATCTAATGAAACATCTTTTTGAATACGAGCATGTATCCAAAATCAAGACAATCATAGAAAGTAGATTCTCCATTGACTTGTACATCAACAAATCTGAATTTTCTGAATTTTTCTGAAAATACTGAATATGATGTAACTTTTTCCAAACACAAAACCTCAACCCAAGTCTTCAACATCTGCTACAAAAAACTTGTTTACCTCAAGAGTTAGATAAAGAAGAAATATACTTCTCTGCAACTTGTCATATACTAAGTAGCTCTGTATTGACACTCCAAGAATTCTTTGACGTAACATATAAGCTGCCTGCTTAAAAACTTCAACTTATATATAACTCATACATATGAGTCAAAACATACAAGTTGTCTTCAAAACCTGCTGCTTTTCTTTCTCTCAATGCAATTCTTTGTCAAATCTACTAAATCATGACCAAGTATCATGCAAAGCAAGAAACTGCTTCCTCTTTAGACTATCTTCACACAAGATGTTCTTGTAGACTTGTCTTTGGATGTAGAGGATAAATAGGAAAAGTATATGGAAAAGGAAGCCTTACTCTCCTTTGGAAATGTTGGACTTTCTCTTCTTCTGCATGTTTATTCCACCTGATGATGTCAACATCTTTGAACTTCTCTTCCATACATTTTGTTCTCTTCATCTTGAAGTAGCAAGGTTCTTGACTTCTTCAAATGAATTTTTTTCTTCCTCTAGTGCTAAGAGTAAGAGACAAAACAAACATGGTACAAAAATGGAAGTGAACATAGAATCATGTTTTATCATCTCCTCATATCTCTGAATCAAAATTCTCCTTCAAATGTCTGAAATGACTAAATTCACCAACCTTTTGTCTCAATGATGAATTACCTTTCTAGAGTTACCTTTCTAGATCAAATTTTGTACCTGGATATTCAACCAACTTATAACAGAAAATTGGTTGAACATAAAACTCATCCCATCTCCAAATTTGTCTTCTTAGATGAGTTTTCTTTTCATGAAAGAGAACTCTCAAAATTCTCTAGAAAAATCTCTAGATACCTATTTTGATGTAGCCTTTAACTTTCAAACAATGAAAGTGTATAAAAAGCACTCCTTGAATCCTTCAAATCTCTTCATAACTGCTCTTCTAAGACATGACCTCCAAATGATAATCTTATAGTAGAAACTGATACGTGTGATTTGATGTTGATTTGATTCCTTCATATTCTCTAAAACATTGTTCTTCCTTGAATATGAAGTAGTCTTCTCTTCATCAAGACTTGGTTTTCAAACAATAATTTTGTAGAGTATTTGCATACTCTTCCAAAAATATTCGGCTTCTAACAGATCATCAACTTCATACGTCACACTGAGGAATAAACATGTAACTGAATTGTCTAATTATCAAATCTCTACTCATCTAGATTAAGTGTGTATGACAAATGTCAAATGTTAGAAGATGCTCTTAAATCATATGTTGTAATCTTGGAAGTTTGGGAACCTGTGAATATAAGAGCCTGAATGAACTCTGATCCCAAATGTTGGAAATTTTAGTAGGACCATAGCTCATACCATAGGTCCAAGGTTCCATATGTCCAGCATCTACAACATAGAATCTACCAATCTTCCAATATTGACAAAACATGAACATAACACATTTAATCATACAAATGATGAGACGAAGATAGAGAAACATTAAACAACATGTGTAAAGTGTTACGTAAGCCAAGGCTTACTCACACTATCATACATACCAATGTTCAATGTACAACGTGGGAGCAAATTTCTCAACCACTCTATGTGAAGAGAAATAGATGGACCAGTAAATGTACAAATGTAACAAACATATTCAGATGTATGGATAGAAATTTGAATATACATGAGATGTGTGACCTTATAGGTTGTAGAAGAGTGAATATGAGTGATAGAAAGAGGAAGGATCAGTCTAAAACTGATAATCAACAAAACCTCATCTGAACTTAGGCTATGGAATACCCTACGTCAGATATGTGTGTGAAAAGATCAAATACTTACAAAATTAGCATATCTTGCTAAATGGTTGCTGCCAAAAATCCTCAAATTCATATGAACATACCTTCTCGAACACCTCATCCAAATATGCATAAAGCATATACGTACTGATTCTCTTGTACCCATGCCAAATAGGACTCCTCCTGATATGGATGCCATTGCCTCCATAAGCTCTAAGTAGAACATGTGTGCATAAGGAGAATATTTACCTGAATTCTAAAGATAAGATGAAAATCTTATGTTAACCACCATCCAATGTCTTTGAAGTACACTGAAATCTTCATGTAGAAGACAATCTTCAAATACATCATGTGAATGGCCGATCCACACCATCAAGCTGGTGATAGGTAAATCCTCTCCATAAGCAACAGTGTGAGCACACTCTTCTTCTTCAAGAAGAACTCCATAGCCGCTCCTCAACATGCTCCAAGATAGCACCATGGTTTCCCCATGTGCTAGAAGCACCACCTCTATTGAGGTACCAAAGCTCCAAAGCTTGGTGTTGAACTAGGTGAAGGATACATACAATGAGCCCAAGGATCTTCTTATAAAGTATAGCTTCCTTGAAATCAAGCACTCCCAAAAGCTCTCACTTGATAAAGCAACAATCGCTATTCGTAAACTTTAATCGGAAAAACACTCTATCGCACATTCCTCGATTTCTTTCCAAAAGCATGATAATAAAAACTTTTGTGCTGCGCTCGCTGGGTATTGAACCCTGGTGGGTGGGATTGGACGACTTTGCTTTAACCAAGGCGCCCATGATGTAATGTGGTATAAGGACTAGTAAGAAGAACTACTCATGCTGTAATCTGTGAGCAAGATGGATCATCTTGACCAATCTTTGACCAATGGGACATTTTTTCCCAAAAACTTAGACTAAGAATCTGGTACTATCATATTTTGGATAAAAGAAAAAAACATCACCAAAATAATGAAAAATCTCTGAAAATTATAAGTATTAAAAAAATGCACAAAAAGAACTAAGGAAAAAAGGGAAAAAAACGAAATCAAGAGAAGATCAAGTTAAAGAAGAGTGAAATCAAGTCAAAAGAAAGAAATCAAAGCTAAAGATAAATAATTGAAGATTAGCTAAAGTGAGATTAAAAGAAAGAAAAGGAAACGAAGTGACTCAAGTCTTCAAGCATCTAGAAGTAGATTTTGTCTTGGGTAGTTGATCGAACACAGATCTTTAAAGACATACTTTTACCTCTTCACTCAACCATCTAGTCTTTTCTTTGAGCTCTATTCTTAGTTGGAAGAAATAGTCGAGCCACTTACTCAAGATATCATTCTACACACGAGGACAAACCAAAGAAGAGAGATGGAAGGAGTGTTTAAAGATTTAATGATAGAAAAGCTAGGGGCTTGAGTGGCCCAAGCTATGTTAAGAGATGAAGGGAACTTTATAGCATTAAATGTGACTAAGTATTTGGACATATTTGAACACATAGCTCAGATCCATGGATTTCCCGAAGAGATGTTGACTCATTTCTTCACTCGAGTATTATGAGGATCAATTCTAGCATCTATTTTAATTCATATAGAAAAGACATGATCTGACTTTCAAAAAGAGTTACATAAATTGTTCTATTTAGAAGATTTTAGTCAGCATAGTAGAGAGGGTTTCTTGCGGTGGGTTCATTCCCCTAAACCCACTGCATGCTTAACACACCTTTTGAACGTGTTATCGAGGAGGTATGCTCAACTTCCTCAGGATGAACTAGAATCTCTAAAGGTTGACTTGGTAATTTTGTTTCTCAAGTTCTTAAGTCCTAAGGATAGGACTGAAGTTGAGAGAAAAATTGAGAAGCCTGAGAAGAGATTTGGGTGATTGAATATTGGGCTACTATTAGAAAAGAAGTGGAGGTAGTTGCATAGATGAGGCAATTACAAGCTATGATGTATGAGACACCTATATAGTTGCCTAGATGAGGCAATCACAAGCTATGTTGTATGACAAATCTCTATAGATAGCTCAATTATAGCCTAGAGATACACCTATTCCAATGATTTTGAATGTGATTGTAGCATCAACTATAGTTAATGTTGCATCAACATTTTGGACATCACTGGAGTTGCAACTGGAAATCCTTAGCAATCAAATAGAGAACATTCTAACGATGCAAGCATCGCTATCCAAAGAGAGGTACGATTTACATAACAAGGTATATTATATGGGTTATCGAGACCCCACTCCTTCTCAAGCTAGAACTTTCTATAGAGATCCTCTGTAGAGAAATTCTATGCCAATACCAAACATATAGGGATACTCGATGCCTCAAGCTACAACTCTACTGCAACCCATTGCTTAGTAGAACCTTGCACCACTAGTTCAACACACATTTTCGACGAATACTAGGCAATTTGATAGATAGGAAAATCGGGGGATTTGTAGGAGCAAAGAGATGTGTTTGGTATGATGCACAAGAATATTTTTCCTATTCATGTAGCGAGTTGAAACAACCTAAAGAGCACCAATTAGTGATTGACATAGATAAAAAGCTTTGGACTTTAGGACTCAGCTTCCTTTACCTGTGAATTGGGGGAAGAGATGAATGAAGAAGCTATATGAGAACCTATCCAACACAGATGCTAGAATAGGGGCTACACAATTAGAGCCATTAGAAGAAGGAAATGAAGAGAAAATTAGGCCATAGATACAAAAGAATTACTCAGTAAAATGTTTAGTGAGAGTGATAGATGCAATCATGCAAAATACTACCTAGATGTCTCTTGTGAATCAATTCTCTATCTACTTAGACATAGCCAATGTTGAAGAAAAGAGAAAAATTGATGAAAAATTAGATGAGGCTAAGCCAAAAAGGATAGTAGCTAGAAGAAAAATCAAGAATAAAGAGGAAAAGGCCAAAGACAGTGAGACAAAAGTACACTTTGACGAGCCTATAGCTTCTCAAGGAGAGCCAGAAAGGAAAGAAATAAGAGAGGGAAAGAGGCGAGCCAAGAGAATTAAAATTCAAAAGACAAATAAAGAAAAGGAAAAAAAACCCAAAGACTAATGAAAAGACTGAAAATGTTCTAGAAAATGTTCAAGAAAAGAAAAAGACGAAGAAAGCTTCTAAAACTATGCTAATTTTGGAGGTTGAGAAGAAGAATGATGTTGAACTTTTAAATTATATTTTATTGAAAAGTCAAGTAACCATGTCGTTGGAACAAGTCTTCTCCATTGTGAAGCATGAATTCAAGGATATTTTCATAAGACTAATAAAGACAAAGAGATTCACATTACTTGAGGATGTTGAAATGGGAGAGGCATCTAAAGGCACACAAGTGATGAATGAAGCAGTAGCCTTGAGTGACTCATTAGATAACGAAGTCGATGAGATTGCAAAATGTCAAGCAACTAGGAATTCTTCAAGACCAATTATACTTGATGAGGAGACGAGAAGATTAGAGAATACGTGTACTAGGAACTTTTGGGCAAGAGGAATGCTAGAAATGAAAGTCAAATTAGGAAATGATGGAGATTCATGTTTAGCTTTGGCCTTGATTGTTTCATGATTAGAGACAAATATGATATCTAAGGAGTTGTATGACCAATTTAGATGGCCTATACAGAAGGAACATAGCTGAAAGATGGGGACTACAAATAATGTCTCTAGAGCTTTTCTTTGAGTATGTGCTTTAATACTTGTGATGATTCAGGGAATTTTTGAGAAATTACACTTCTTTGTCTAGTATCATTGATTATATGAAGCTATTCTTGGGCAGCCTTTCATAGTTGAAGTGTAGATGGAAATAAAGGCAATGGATGACAAAGCTACTTATGCAAGAATCCAATCAAGATATGGTGTCCACTGCTTACAACTCATGATTGTATGTTGAAATCATGCAAGAAATAGAAAGAATCTAATGATGAAGTTGATGAGATTGCAAAATGTTAAGCAAATAGGAATTCTTCAATACCAATTATACCTCATGATGAGACGAGAAGATTAGAGAGTAAGCATACTAGGAAATTCTGGGCAAGAGGGATGCTAGAAATAAAAGTGCAATTACGAAATGATGGAGATTCATGTTTAGCTTTGGCCTTGATTGACTCAGGATCAGAGACAAATATGATATCTAAGAAGATGTATGACCAATTTAGATGGTCTTTACACAAGGAACATGGCCGAAGGATGGGGACTACATATAATGTCTCTAGATCTTTGCTTAGAGTATGTGCTTTTGTACCAATGATAATTGGGGGAAATTTTGAGGAATTCCACTTCTTTGTCAAGGATCATTGCTCGTGCAAGGCTATTCTTGGGCAACCTTTCATAGCTGAAGTGTGGGTGGAAACAAAGGAAATGGATGAAGGAGCTAGCTATCCAAGAATCCAATCGAGATATGGTCTACATTCCTTACAAGTCATGACTCTATGCCAAATCATGCAAGAAATAGAAAGAATCTAAGAAAACAACCCATTAACTCTCATGAGCATGATAATTGTACATCTGAAGGAGCATATGGGGCTTGTTTTGACCAAACTTTTTGCTAGGATCCATTGTTGAGCGAGAATAGTGGGAGTTGTTTGATGTTTTGCATGATTCTGTGACTAAATTTCAAAGCTTTTCTATATATTCTACTACATTCAAGTTGCTCTCTTTACAAAAAGAAAATATTTCAAACAAATTCAGAAAAATATATGAAAAAATACTACAAAGATTTAGGATTCATGTTGCATGATGAGAAGATTGAAAATGTAGTCTAGTCGGAAAGTAGTTCACTATTCTAAAAGAACTTGAGCATGCATTTCAAAGAAATGAAAAATTTGAAAACTTCATGCTTAGTTCTATCCAAGAATATGAATTGATTATTGGTTTCTTGTGGGAACATGAATGATTTCTTGTGGGAACATGAAGTGAATGTGAATACAAAGTATAAGACAACTGAGAAGTTTTTAAAACCCATAGCGCAACCATTGCAAAATGATAGTCATGAAAAGTATTTGAGATTGTCTAATTATCCTATGCTAAGAAAACAAGAGCGTATAGGGAATCATTTTACGGAGGAGACTCTTAAGTAGATAAAGTTTTGAGAAAGATCATTTCTTAGAAGAAAAAAAAGAAAAGTTCATAAAAGTTATCGAGGCATGAGAAAGCGTTTGCACTTGCTCCACACGAGATAGACTATGTGGATCCGAAACATGTTCTAGCCATCACCATCTTTAGAGTGCCACATATACCATGGAATATTCTACCTATTCGAGTTCCAAAGAATCCATATTCTAGTAGGTGGTTCATGGTGCCAAAGAGTAATGGGAAACTTTGTTTCATTCGTGATTCGTAGCATGTAAATATAGTCACGATAAAAAATGTAGGGAAAGGACCTATAGTAGATGAGTTTGCAAAAGCTATTGCTAGGCATTCGATCTACTCCATGGGTGATCTATATTTAGGGTATGACCACTTTCAATTGGCTATTTAGAGTAGACATCACAATGATGAAGACTCCATTGGGCCTTGTATGCATGTGTACTTTGCTATAAGGAGTGATAAATTATGTAGCTCATATGATAAATGCCATGAATCTAGTCCTAGAAGACCTCATACCCTTAGTAGATATCCTTTTATCAATGATATTATGATAAAAGGATATGAGGAAAGAGTAAAAGTTGAGATTTTATATGGTTTTGATTGCAAGAAGTTTGTTAACGACCATATCTTTGATTGTTATAAAATTTTTGAGAGATTCCAAGAGGTAGGGCTAACATTTTCTCTAAAGAAATATATTTTTGGAGTTGACAAGGTTCTCATTGTAGGAAATATGTGTGCACATTATGGTTGTTAGACATACCCATAGAAAATTGAGGCCCTTAGAAGGATTTCTAAGGTGTGTCAAAATATCAATGAGGGGAGGAGGTTCTTGGAAGCCTGTGTCTTCTACATGATCTGGATTCTTCACTTTGCTCACATTGCAAACCCTTTATCCTGTGCTGAGAAAGAGAAAGAAGTTTGCTTGGACAAAAAAAATTGTCGAGAACGATGTATTAATTGAAGTAACTACTAATTGAAGCTCCAATTCTAAAGGATGATGATTATTCGAGTCTGAAGCCTATGATTTAGATTGTTGGTATGAATCCTATTGGTAAAGATTCAGTCATGAGAGAAGATGATGATGAGGGGCATAGATACATAGTTCGCTTTGATGGGAAGATTTTGCATGATACTCAAAAAATAAAACCCATAGATAAAGAGAGAGTTATGGGGGTTAGTGAATGCTTTAAAAAGTAATAAAGAGTATTTCATTGGAGCGAATGTTGTAGTTGAGATTGACTATATTCTAGAGATTTGTATGATAGCAAATTATTCTTCTCTGGATATTCTCATGATTAGGTATGTGAAGGTTCTAATGAAGATGGTGGTATAGAAAGAGAAACAAACATGATGAGATATGATCCATTAGCTGATCCATTAGCGTATATGTATGAGCGATTTCATGAGAATGAGTATAATGGTGAGTGGAAAGACATAGGGAATTATCTAAGATCATTGAAACCTTCCTTAGGCTGGTCCATGAATAAGTATAGATCCATCAAGAAAAGTATTACAAATTCTTCCTAAAGGGTAGATATATTTGGTGATACATTAAAGATAAGATGAAGATGTTGGAGTTAGACGTCTGCGGAAGCACACGAACAGCACAAGGAAGAAGAAGAAGCTTGGAGCACAACACACAATACAACGTATTACTCGAGAATGTACAAAGATAAGTAGCCCATTAGGGCAATAGGCATATATACAAGCCGGGGGAAAAAACCTCCTAAAGAGGGAAAAAAGTGCCCCGACGGTCCTAGTGTGTTCACACACATCACTACCTAAATATATCAACAAATCCCCCCTAGGAGTGATGCGGTGAACAAGGAGCTGGCACTCATGTATAAGGAAGTGCCAAGCTATGTGGAAATTACTCCACAAAAGGAAGTAAGCCCAAAGCTTTGCGAAAAGCTTCAAACTTCTCCCTGGGTAGAGCCTTCGTGAAAAGGTCTGCAATGTTCTCCTGCGTGGGCACATATGTCAAGCTGATCTCCCCAGCAGAGAACCTCTCCCTCACATAGTGATAATGCACCTCAATGTGCTTAGTGCGAGCATGGAACATAGGGTTCCTCGCAACTGCCAATGCGCTCTAACTGTCACTGAAGATGGTGGTGGCAGAAGTCTGATCAACACCCAAATCAGCCATAAGGCATCTGAGCCACACACACTCAACAGTCGTTGTGAAAGCTGCCCTATACTTAGCTTCAGAACTGGAAGTAGCCACAGTAGGTTGCTTCTTGCTCAACCAAGATATACATGAGCTACCAAGCATGACGCAAAAACCACTGGTGGACACACGAGTGTCATAGCAACCAGCCCAATCCGAGTCAGAAAAAGCATGCAAATCTGGTGGTAGTGATCCCCCCTTGGGATAAAAGAACCCAAGTAGCCGAGTACCACTCAAGTAGCGAAAGATGCGCTTAACCGCCTTCCAATGCGTGACTCCTGGGCAATGCATAAACCTGCTCATCTCTGAGACAACAAACTGAATATTTGGCCGAGTAATGCATAAGTAAATCAAGCATCCAACCATGTGCTGATAGAGGACACGATCAAATGCATCTCGAGCATCATGAAGACTCAATCGTAAACCTCTCTCCATAGGAGTGGCAATAGGCTTACAGTCTTCAAAGCCAAAACACTACAATAATGTGTCAATATATTTTGTTTGACACAAAGCCATTCCACCATCAACGTGCATAAACTGAATGCCCAAACAGTGATGCAAATGCCCCAAATCAGAAATCTTAAATGAGGCAGGCAAATCAGCCTTAAAATCAGCAATATGCTTCTCAATAGGACCAGTGAGCAGCATGTCATCAACATAGAAAACAATGATCAGAAGCACATCATTAGCACGCTTAACATATACGGTGCTTTCAGTTGGACTGTTCTCAAAACCATGTGCAATCAGATAGGCATGTATCTTCTCATACCAAGCACGTGGTGCTTGCTTTAAACCATATAATGCCTTCTTTAACCTGCACACCTGGTTTTCATGCCCTTTCTGCACAAAGCCACGGGGCTGAAAAACATACACTTCTTCATGAAAGTCACCATTCAGAAATGTTGTTTTAATGTCCAACTGATGTACATTCCAACCATGATGGACTGCAAGTGCACAATGCTCCGAACGGTAGTCATATGGCATGTAGGTGCAAAGGTCTCATCAAAATCAATGCCTCTTTCATGCGCATAACCCTTTGCAACAAGCCTAGCCTTATACATGTCAACTGTACCATTAGGTTTATGCTTCAGCTTGTATACCCACTTAGTGCCAATGGCCTTCTTGCCTAGAGGCAAGTCACATAAAGACCATGTACCATTATAGCATCATATTCAGATTGCATAGCAGCCATCCAATTTTCTGAATTCTATGCTTCATCAAAAGAAACAGGCGCATTCTCATCACAGAGACTAGACGTAGCCATAGCATAGCAATCTGATGCAAAGGAGGCACTATGAGAGCCTGAACGAGTACGATATGACGAAGGTGCATCTAATTTGCTATCACGCAAAATCTGCGCCAACCATTTTGACATAGTTTTTGCCTGCTCAATATCAGCTCTCTCATCAGCAAGTGCATCATGTAAATCTGCATCAGAAATGGAATGATTTGCATAATCATATATGAAACCTACAAAGGCTGAGAAGTTGCCTCATTAGGACCAGTGCTAGACTGTCCACCTGTAAAAAGAGGCATCAAAGTATCATACATGTCTTTGGAGCTAACAGATGTCTCCTTAGTACATGAAAGTAATGGCTGAATTGCATCTTCCACAAAAACAAGATCACGGCTAACCAGAATGCGTTTTGTTTGTGGATGATACAGACGATAGCCTTTACTTTCAAAACTGTACCCAACAAAAATATATTTTTTCTGCGACGTTGTTCAGGCACTAGTGCATATGCCAAACAACCAAAAACACGCAGATGAGCAACAGATGGCTTGCGGTCATGCCGAGCCTCATATGGAGTGATAGACTACAGCGCTTTAGTGGGACACGTGTTCAGTACATATGCTGCACACATGACAGCCTCAAGCTAGAAACCATGTGGTAAAGCCTGACTCTTGACCATGCACCTCGCCATCTCCATGAGTGACCTGTTCTTTCGTTCTGCAACTCCATTCTGTTGAGATGTATACAGCACTATACACTAGTGTTTTTTCCCACGTTCAGCCAGAAATGCATCAAAATCTGAAGACATATATTCCCTCCCTCGATCAGAACGGAGGGTGCCCATTTTACATGCTGACAGATTTTCAGCCAAAACCAAAAACTGCTTGAAGCACATGAACACTTCGGACTTTGCTTTGAGTGGATATACCCATGCATGCCTGGAAAAATCATCAATGAAAGTCACGAAGTAAAGGTAATTTCCAAAAGAGGGTGTCTGCATAGGACCACAGACATCACTATGTACAAGCTGCAATTTCTGCGTAGCCCGAACTGAACCATCTTTTGGAAAGGAGGAACGTTGCATTTTGCCCAAAATACAGCCTTCACAAACATGTTTTCCAGGTGCCTCAAGTTCGGGCAAAGAGGACACCATTTCAGATTTCTGCAGGCGTAGTAAACTAGTGAAATTCAGATGACCAAAGCGTGCATGCCAAAGCTTTGCATCTGACATAGCCTGAGAATCATTTACTATAGATGCCAAATCATTTATAGATCTTTCATAGTCTATGAGCTTATACAGCCCATGACATAAAATGCCAGAAGCAATAATCACATCGCCATTTGACAGATCATGAATTGTACACCTGTCATCAACAAATTTCACAACCAAGCCAATCTTGGCTAATGCAGAAAATGATAACAGGTTCTTTTTGATCCCTGGCACAAATAAAGCATCTGACAAAGTGAAAGAACTACCATCAGCAGTAGTCAGAATGATCTTACCAACTCCCATAACAGGATAAGAGGAGTTGTTGGCACATGTAACAGTATTTCCTGTAGGGGCAGGCTCGAGTGAAGAGAAGAAACTACGCTACGAGGTAATATGTTTGGTTGCCCCAGTGTCAAAATACCAAACATCTGAGTCTACTGAAGACATGCACTGATCATGAGAAGATGGGTCAAAATTACAGACAGTAGTAAACGCCCATTCTTTTTCCTTCACAAGATTTGCAGACTCTGTTTTTGGTGTAGAGGCCTCTACAACAACCATTCCAGCCTCTTTCTTCTTTGCCTCTTTAGCAGCCAGTTTTGGACAGTTCTTTATCATATGATCATTCCCTTTATAGTAATTGCAAAACAATTTATGCTTTTCTGGTTTTTTCTCATCTTTATCTTGGTTCTTCGAATGTGCAGTATTTGTAGATTTCTGCTTACTAGTAGAAGAGCTCCATTTTCCTTTGCCCTTCTGACTAGCCAGGAAAGCTTGATCTGCAACTTGCATAATGGACCTGTTCCGCCTGGACTGATCTTCCTGCAACAGAACAGAGACTAACTCCTCAAATGACAAGGAATTTGGATTGCCTTTCATCATCAACCGACGAGTAGAAGCAAAACTCTGATATGAATCAGGAAGACCATTCAGAACCGTCTGCACAAGTGAGCTATCTGGTATAACCTCATCAGCAGAAATCAGTTGTTCCTTCAAGTCTTTGATCTTCGTTAGGAAACTGTCCATAGAATCACCTTCATTCATGTGCTCACTCTCCAACTATTTTAGTAGGTAAGCAACACGAGCCTCATTCCTAGCTTGGTACAATGTGGTAAGTGTATCCTAAGCATCCTTTGGTATTCTACAAGAGCGAATATTAGGAATAATGGCACGTTTGACAAACAAAGCTATCAATGCATGTGCCTGGGCATCTCTGCTATCCCAACGAATCTGCTCCGCAGTAGGCGCAACAAAAACAGTAGCACGAACTGGAATCTGTGGAATATCATCTTCGACACCATCTTCATTAGCTCCAACACCTATATTTGCAGTACCTGTAGTCAGAGGTGTAACAGGACGTCTTTCAACACACTGCACAATGTTCCACAGTCCTTTTGCAACCAATACATGTTGCATCATATAAGCCCATAATGGGTAGTTGGTACCATCCAACTTATCCTCAACAGCCAACATACGGAATACATCACTGCTTTTAGCCATGGCCGGTGGCTAAAATACCTTGATGCAGAAAATTGACTGTATCTCAAAAAGTTGAACGGAACTGCCCAGACGAGTTCTGCTAGACCTGTAGCAGACTTCGAGACACTTATACTGGAAAATAGAAACTGGTATATACCTCTGGCACAAAAGACGAAATAGCGTGCTCACCAAATTTCATGCGAATCTGAGACTCCAAATGGAGGAGTGTCGACGGCGCCCTAGACGAAGCGACGATCTGCTCTGATGCCAATTGTTGGAGTTAGACGTCTGCGGAAGCACACAAACAGCACAAGGAAGAAGAAGAAGCTTGGAGCACAACACACAATACAATGTATTACTAGAGAATGTACCAAGATAAGTAGCCCATCAGGGCAATAGGCATATATACAAGCCGGGGGAAAAAAACCTCCTAAAGAGGGGAAAAAGTGCCCCGACGGTCCTAGTGTGTTCACACACATCACTACCTAAATATATCAACAGAAGAATCCACAACGCATACTGAGTAGTAGATGTCTTTAGAGCAAGTCATGAGAGAGATGCAAGAGACCTTATGGGCAGGTCACAAAGAATTGTATGCGATGTATGAAAAGATTACGAAAGCCTACTCATGGCCATGGATATATGTGAGTGTACGAGACTTTTTGAGCACTTGTGCCACATGTAAGGTGCATTCTTTATCTAGGCATAGAGATATGTTACATCCGACTTACCCTCCTTCTATTCATTACAAGTGGATGGTCCACCTTGCAACCATTCACAAAGGGAAAGATAAAATGAGGTATATTATACTTGCCAGAGAGGACTTGACCAACCATGTGGAAGGTCATACTCTCTGCACAAAGACTACTTATGATTTGTGCAGATTCCTTTTAGAAGAATTAATCTCATGATTTGGATATGTTGTTGGAGATAGGAGAGAGTTAGATGCGAGAGAGGTTAAAGAGTTCTTTGAGCAAGATGGAATTTGGTTGTCTCTCACTACTACCTATAACCCTTATGACAATGGAAAGATTGAGAGAGGTCATCCTTCTATCAAGAACGAGATCTCTAAGGCTTGCATTGGTGACATAAAGAAATGGCCTAGATATCTTCCATTTTTGTTATGGGCAGATAGGGTGACATACACTTGGTCCACAAGTTTTATGCCTCCTGAATTGGTATACAGTCAAAAGTAAGTTTTCCCTATCTAGACTCAGATATTGACTTGGATGAAGCTCCCATGGAATCATGGAATGACAAGAGAAGACCTTTATCACTAAGGATTAAACAATTAGAGCAAGAAAAATGAGAAATTAAAAGAAGTAGTTCAAAAGATAAATGATGCAAGGTTGAAAAATAAGATTTAATTTGACAAAACTAATTGACTTAGACCACGTAAGATCCAGATAGATGAATTGGCATTGGTGTATGGCAATACATTCGATGCTTCGTATGATGCTAGGAAGAATCGAACAAAGGATTCCTTTGGGCTGTATGTAGTGATGTGTCTATTTAATAATGGAATGTATGAGCTTCAAGAATTTGATGGTACTCCTTTGAGATCTTTAACTGTAAGAAATAGAATCAAATTATTCAAGAAGAGAAATGATGAACACTATGAGATTGACCAAGAACTATTGAAAGATGTTGATGATGGTGATGCTAATGAAGAAAGTTAAATCAGGTGAATGTATTTTTTTATTTGTCTATTTTCAATTTTATTCGATATATTTGATTTTCATGCATATCATGTCTACATTTCTTTTGTTCTAGGAAAATAGAAGAAGGTTTTAAATTGCAATAGGAAGTGATTAGAAAAATTAGTCAAGATGCATGCACTTGAGAGAGTAGGATCAGATACCCTATAGTCATTATGAGGACCTAGATAAGACACTCTCACTTGAAGCTATTAGTAAAAAGATGGACTTATTTTATATGATTAGGCTGTATGAAGTTCTGAAAACACTTAGGAAGTGAAATCCTAACTCCTTCTTGTGCATATCTCTAGATCCTTGACTCTGATAAGGGGTTAGGCCTTTCCACTTTAACAAAAAAAAGTTGCGAAGAAAAATAGATAAATGAAAAGAGAGTACATAAATGGTTGATTCAAAGAGAAAATGAATGATAAAAATAAAAAGAAAAATAAGAGAAAAAAGACAATAGTGGAGCTAGTTGTATGTCTTGATATATATATATATATATATATATATATATATATATATATATATATATATATATATATATATATATATATATATATATATATATATATATATATATATATATATATATATATATATATATATATATATATATATATATATGATGACGGTCATTGAAACGAGTTGATAGGAAAGATTGCTATTGGAAACTCTAAGTAATTTTTATAGGTGTAGTTTGAATTATTTTCAAAGGTAGTATGCTAACCGAATAGGTTTTTGAATCATGACTTACATACTTTAAGATCATCTTCAATTTTCTTCAAACCTCCATATGCATGAAGAGATCACATTTCAATATGTGAAAAGAAAAACGATACAAAATAAAAATAATTTCAAAAGAATTTTGATATGCTACTATTGAATTTTGCAGTTTGGCCCATCAAGACCATGTGAAGGTTTAGTGGGGGTAGATGTCCGGATAAAATCCTCAAGGATAGTGTGCAAATTTTTTTAAATTTATTTTCTTTGCTTTTTTGATCGAGATTTGATATTTTGATTAAAGGAAGATGAAAGAAGTTGAAAACTTGTTTAAGTGTTTGACTACGGAAGATGAGTGAAGTTGAAAACTTGTTTAAGTGTTTGACTAATTCGATTAACAATATGATGAAAAGCTTTCATTTGTATTTTCATGCATGCTTTTAATATAGCATGACCATAGAAAATTGTATATTTCCTTGTATAAAACCTCCTAACCCGTAAACCATAGTTGCATTTTATTCTAAACCCATTAAAACTACCATGTATATATTCAAATGAAATCTATGTATTTATTTAAACCTTGAAAAACCATGTTACTTTGACCTCAAAACCCTAGAGAACATGCAAACTAACCGTTGACAACTTATACCAAACCCCTACAACCATAGCTCAAAAACCTTGAAAACTAACCCATAACCCCCTGAAAGCTTAGCTCCAACCCTTAGAAACTAAACAATGAACCCTAAGAAGCCCAATGTTTTAAACCCTTAATGTACATATTTAGCCATTCCTTGGAGTTGGAAACCCTAACCATAAGAAACCTTAATTTTTCCTTGATAAAACCCATATTTAGGACCACTTTTCCTAATTCTAACCCTTAGTTCTGTTCAATTCTTTATATATAAGTATGAAATGGAAGTAAATCTTAATAAAAAAAATAAGTGAATCAATAAACATTAAAAAGAAAACCAAAAAAGAAAAAAGCAATATAAAAAAGAACAAAAAATAGAAAAAGAAGGATTTGATTTTCTAGAATAAGAAAAGAACAAAAAGACGATTTTATGAAATTAGAAAGGAAAAATCTAAAAGGAATTAAAATTCAAGAAGAAGAACCCTAGGAAACCAATAAATACATACTAAATGTTCATTTATATTTTCCATGATATGTTGTCACGTACTCCTTTTTGCTTCTCCTTGTTCATGCTTTATGAGTATTTGCTTTTCTCTCTATGGCCCTAGCTCTCAAGATCTCCATCTGTAGCTATGATGCCAATAGAGAGAGAGAGAGAGGAGAAAAAGAATAAATATCCACATTGCGCACATAATTTAGCTATGATGCCAATAGAGAGAGAGAGAGAGAGGAGAAAAAGAATAAATATCCACATTGCGCACATAATTTAATAGAATTAGCTATGGCTATCCAGAGAGAGAGAGAGAGCAAGAAGATGTGGCAATGGCTCCTCTCCAAAAGCGAGAGAGTGGGAGAGAGTGAGGAGGAGAGAGAGAGAGAGAGAGAGAGAGAGAGAGAGAGAATCAATGAAAGAGGAGTCTGAACACACTGTCGAGGTGGAGAGAGAGGAGAATGGATAGAGCAGAAGAGGGGGAGAGAGAGAGAGAGATACAGAGAGAGAAGCATAGGGGAGGAATTGGGAAAAAATAGAGGCAATTGCTTAAGAATCTAACTAGCAGTCTTTTGAAGAGCAGAATATGAGAGATGGAGAGAGAGAGAGAGATGATCCTTAGCAGAAGAGGGTCACTGTGGAATCTATAGAGCAATTCAACTGTTCAAGTGCTCAAAGAGATTAATTTGATACATATATTGTGCATGATTGGGAGAGAGAGAGAGAGTCCGTCATAAGAGGTGTAAAAGACGACGACGATAAAGAGAGAGAGAGAGAGAGAGAGAGAGAGAGAGAGAGAGAGATGTTCTAGTTGTTTTGTTTTGTTTGTTTTTGTTGTATTTTAATTATAGTATTAATTAGTTGGACAAGAAAATGAACGATTTATTCAGATGTGTACAGTATAATAAAAAATTATATTAAGGAATTGATAATTAGAATTAAAGAACTGAAATTAAAATTTAATTTAGAATTCAATTAAAAAGAACATGTGTAAGTAAGTATAATTAAAAAGAAGCCTAGATTGAAGAAACAAGAAGAAATGAGAAAGATTAAAAAGAATTCTGTAAATATGAAAATAAAATAAAAAGAGAGATTGTTCATTTCAGAGGAGATTTTTTCTCCGTGTGTGTTTTTATGAATCTCAAAATGTACAATTTTTTTTCCACGATCTTTTTTTAGATTATTGAAGATTGAAGAGAGTTACCTGATAGTTTGAATCAAACAGTGAAATGTTTTGAAGAGATGGTCTTTTCCGCACCAATCTAGCATTGAGTTTGCACAATCCGCACTGTAGCGGTGTACTTGATTATCATAGTTGTAACACCCATCATCACTCTAAGAATTTTTTTGAGTTCTTCTTCCATAATAGAAAATCTTTTGTTCATGCTTAAAATCAAGGACTAGTCTGTCTTGATACAAACATTTGAGATCAATGCTCCAAAGATATCTAGTCATATTTATGTATCATTTTAAAGCTAAGAGATTCTACTAGTGTTATCAAGGAAAAAAAAAGCTAGACTACAGCTGGTTTTCACAAAGACCCTCTCGTTTCTATACTGTACCATCACCTCCTCACATTTCACAACCTCCATCAAGTATGTGCATTCGTGTCTCCATTTATGCTATATGGAAGCTTTTTTGATCCCAAAGACTTTGCTATTCCAAAACATTTCATTTTCAAGTTGAAGAAGGCTAGCATTTCAAAATTTCTCATAAACCATTCCAGCAAATAAGATTTGATCTAGTTTTCTTTTTTAAAAGAGAGATGGGTGCATCGACCATTATGTTGTGAAGTCTTTTTCTGCATACAACGAAGGGAAGCATTTATTTATCATATTATCACGTGGTGGTAGAAAAGCATAAGACAAAATATAGGCCTCACTATTACTCTATAAGTCGTAAGATGTGAAACCTATGAGCTACAATTTTAGGATAAGCAAACAAACTACCAAGCTTCATCGCACAATGGTAAGTGAAAAAAGAAAAAGTGTACTGCTTGTTTTCTTTTAATCTATGAACTGATTTTTGTATTGAACCAGAAAACGTTTAATGTCCATCAAAAACTGAAGAAAAAAATGTATTTGAATTAGGAGGTGACACTAGAGTATAGAATTATCTATGGCTATCGGGAGAGAGAGAAAGAGAGAGGGAAGGTGGAAAACAGATGATGGTGAAATCCCAAAGATAGAAAGAGAGAGAGAGAGAGAGAGAGAGCAAGAAGATGTGGCAATGGCTCCTCTCCAAAAGCGAGAGAGAGAGAGAGAGAGAGAGAGAGAGCAAGCGAGAGAGAGAGAGAGAGTTAGAAGAGCAATCGATGAAAGAGGAGTCTGAGCACACTTTCGGGGTGCAGAGAGAGTAGAATGGATAGAGTGGAAGAGAGAGAGAGAGAGAGAGAGAGAGAGAGAGAGAGAGAGAAGCATAGGGGAGGAATTGGGAAAAAAAAGAGGCAATTTCTTAAGAATCTAAATAGCAGTCTTTTGAAGAGAAGAATATGAGAGAGAGAGAGATGATCCTTAGCAGAAGAGGGTCACTGTGGAATCTATAGAGCAATTCAAGTGTTCAAGTGCTCAAAGAGATGAATTCGATACATATATTGTGCATGATTGAGAGAGAAAGAGAGAGTCCCTCATAAGAGGTGTAGAAGACGACGAAGATCAAGAGAGAGAGATGTTCTAGTTGTTTTGTTTTGTTTGTTTTTGTTGTATTTTAATTTTAGTATTAATTAGTTACACAAGAAAACGAACGATTTATTCAGATGTATACAGTATAATTACAAACTATATTAATTGATAATTAGAATTAAAGAACTGAAATTAAAATTTAATTTAGAATTCAATTAAAAAGAACGTGTAAATAAGTATAATTAAAAAGAAGCTTAGATTGAAGAAACAAAATGAAATGAGAAAGATTAAAATGAATTATGTAAGTATGAAAATAAAATAAAAAGAGAGATTGTTCATTTCAGAGGAGATTTTTTCTCCGTGTGTGTTTTTATGAATCTCAATATGTACTAATTTTTTTCCACGATCTTTTTTTAGAGTATTGAAGATTGAAGAGAGTTACCTGAAAGTTTGAAGTAAACAGTTAAGAGTTTTGAAGAGATGGTCTTTTCCGCACCAATCTAGCATAGCATTGAGTTTGCGCAATCTGCACTGTACGGGTGTACTTGATTATCATGGTTGTAACACCCATCATCACTCTAAGAATTTTTTTTGAGTTGCTTCTTCCATAACAGAAAATCTTTTGTTCATAACAAAAACTGAAGAAAAAAATGTATTTGAATTAGGAAGTAGCACTAGAGTATAGGTCCCTCTATGTTAGTATCTCTCTCCTCTATATCATGAACCTCTATTTTTCTAATTTATCTTCTCGTTTTCTACAATCAAATGTGCCTAATTTCAACACGTACAAATTCTTCCATGACATAAAGGTTTATCTTCAACTAAAATTTTTGTAGAAAAATGCTTTTATCACCCTAAATGTGACATTTGATGATCTTTTATCATTGCTTGAAACCGTAATTTCTTATAGATTTTTCTTATTCGCATGTCCAATGAGAATATTATAAGGATTAACCATCCCATCCTAACCTACACAGGTTGCCTTTGTTTTGCATTCGTTTTTTGTCACATTCTTCAACTCAAATTTCCATACGGGAAAAAAAGGAAAGCACAAAAGTCAAAGATAGAGTTCCCATATTGAAACCAGCACCAAAGAGAAGAATAAACCGCTTCTAGCTACATCAATACGTTCTGATGACGCTATAAACAAACATATACTCCAAAAGTCACATCATGGATGTCAACAAATGGACTTCAATCAAGACCTCAAAACAAAACATGCTTGATTCTTCTTTCCAACATGACCCAAAGCATTGGTAGTAATTATCCTAATTAGCTTGTACAATGAAAATAGAGTTCCCAAACCCAAAATCTTTTGTCACATTGAATCCCCTTATCTATATCTATGCAAATACTTTCAATAGGTAGAAGATGACTTCCCAATTTTCCCTTCGAGAGACATTTTCGAGCACAGTTCCTTCTCTTTGGTATTCGACAAATCCTATCATGTAGAGCTCACACTTTACAAATGTTTCCCCACAACGTTCCTACGCAAAAATGCTTGATTTCACGCATCGCCCCCTTTCTTTCTCAACCTTCCATCCTTATTGACTACACCAAACTTCCCTAGACATAACAAACTCCACTCCATCACATCTTATGGATTCCACTCAAAGGGAATAAAATTTGGAATACACAACTTGTCACATTCTATTCCAAAAGGTCTAAAGCTCATTTACATTGTTTTAAGATCAGATGTTCGCAATTCCATAATTGAGCTAATAAATAAAACTCCATTCATAGAGCATGTCCATATGTAATGAAAGTTTGGTGTCCTACAACAAAAAGCCTCTAGAAAAATGAGCAAGAAAATGAAATCATTTAATCATCAAGTTTTCATTACATTTTC
This sequence comes from Ceratopteris richardii, assembly GCA_020310875.1. Classification (NCBI taxonomy): domain Eukaryota; kingdom Viridiplantae; phylum Streptophyta; class Polypodiopsida; order Polypodiales; family Pteridaceae; genus Ceratopteris; species Ceratopteris richardii. The sequence continues at coordinate 75,971,704 of CM035413.1, forward strand.
CACACCATGTAGATTCTAATCTCCGGGCACTAGCTCCAATGAGAAAGTTTCCTCGCTTCTCTTATGGGGTCACACCACTGCTTATTTATTTCAATTAAAATTTGAGACTTACGTGCTTAACAGCATATTATAGTGGATGCTAGTTCCCTGAAAATCATCATATGGACACATTTGTAGAGACGTTTCATAGAGACGTTTCAGAATAGATTCTCTAAAAAACATTCATAAATCACTTTTAATGTACCTTAGGGCCATGCATGTAGTGCGAATGTCATCGATCTCGATTTCAATCATTTTGAGATGATACTCTTGCTTGGACAAGATCCTCAACTCAAGAACACACTATAGAGCACCTCTAAAAGGTTGGAAAAATGTAAATCCCCATGGTCAATTTTAGCATAGGCTAAGCACGTAGTTGTAGGGATAGAATATACACATTAAGACAGATCAAGTCCAAGATTGATAAACCACATTGTGATGTTCACAAAATTAAGGGAAAAGGAAAATAACACGCAAAGAAACACTAATTACCAAAAAATCAAAATATTCTTGAGGACGCAAAGAAACACAAGAAATACATAAACAAATGGAAATCAAAGAATAAGTGATTGAAGTAAAGAATTAGTTAAAGGGTCAATAATAGACTAATCAATGAGCACGAAATGAGGAAAACACATAGGCAAGGTCGATCAACAAACCTTGAAACCCTCAGAAGCTACTATCGATTGCACTACCAAGTCATGGCCAAAGCAACTAGGTGGCCATCAATCCAACATAAGTTTAGAAACTAGTGGGTCACATATCTCCTACAGTATGAAGAGGCCTAGTGCTAGAACTACGACAACCTTCCTAGAAGTACTAGAAGGACCATATAACACATGGCTAGAATATGTGCAAAACAATTGATTAGGTGCCCACATTCATAGGACAGATTGAGAAGATCATTGGTCCATCTAGGAAACCTAAGAAACCATATGGTATAGTTCAACCGATGGTCAAGTTTTAGAATGGATCATATATAGATAAACCAGGAACTATGTACATTTTTACTCTTTTCCCTTCTGGAGCTAATGACTTTTTGACTATTCTCCTTAAATCACAAGTAAGATATTTAAAGGAAGAGGATCAAGAGGAGGTAACAGATACTCATGAGAGGAAGTCGATGCCAACTCGGATAGTATCCATAACAAAGATATCATAGTAGAATGCTACCATATAGCTCTACGTTGAAGCTATTGAGGAAGCCTTTTGGAAATTTAGATCATTTAAACCTTGTAACAACAATAAGCTTCTTGGGTATGATTTCAAGGACCTAAGAATCTAGGAAAAGCAGACTTCTTCATTCATGATGCAAAAATCATGTGTAGAGTTAGAGGTACATGAAAAATCCCAACTTTGGTTGGGTTAGATAAGTTTCCCTACAGAAACCTTTGGCTTTTCATAAACAAACTAGTGTAGGATATGCTAACACCTCATGTGCTCAGAAAGAGAAACCAAGAGAGACCCCCAAAGTAATCTTTGTGCATAATCGAGGTAGGGGAAGGTCAACACAAGGGACAAGTAGAGCAGAGAGAGAGAGAGAGAAAGATAAAGAGAGAGAGAGAGAGAGATAATTAGAAGGCATAGGTCACACAGAGAAGATGAGGACTTCCCTCTACTAAGGCAATGGGAACACTCTAGGAATTAAAGACCCTCACAAGTAGTAAAAAAACTTGAAGAACCATTTTGATTTCATAAGAGACCCTTATGATTATGTGGTAGTATTCAAGTAGGTATTGAGAGAGCAAGAGGTTGTTCACTAAGTATGAGGCATTTGGGCTAAGGACACAACCCTAGGATGATTTTAGCCATTGAATTGAAGCAACCACCTACAATTATCATAGTTGATGGGAACATTCATCCTTGATATCTCTATGAATGGAATAAGACACAACACCTCATCTTTCATCCAGATCTTCAAGTAACTCCTGATTGGATGGTATGATTAGAAGGACAAAGATTTAAACAGTAGATAGAGAGGTATCATATTCTAGAACTACCAACACATTCCACAAAGATTTCCTTGTTTTTTGATGGCCTCTTGAGCAGAAAATAAGGAACCTATGTACATCTAAAATTGGAAAATGCCCTAGTACCAAGCTCATACTATTGCACAATTGAGAGGCAATACATCAATCATGTAGCACATGATTGCTCCTATAACAAGGAAGATGTCACACAGAAGTCACTAAGGCCATGTAGGTATAAACCACCTTATTAGGATCAGCCCTATTTCAAGAACCAACAAACATATCAAGAACGTTATTCATCATAAACTAGGCAGTAACTAATCCAAATGGGAATATCTTTGACCCTTCAAATTGTGGGTACAATTTTTCAAGCCTAAGTGCATTGCTAAAGCCTTAGGACTACACATAGATTTAGCTCTTTACAAGAGAGAATCACATATGAACACTTGCTTGTGAATTTGGCTATATTCACCTTGGATAAATTTAAAAGCAAAGAGAATAAAGGAATCTCATGATGTTGGGGAGTTAAACCCACAACTCATGTGGTAGGAAGAATCTATTCAAATCAACCCTAAAGTGTAGGATCCCTTTTAGGTGAGGGAAAATTCAAGTTCAAAATGAGAGCATGTGTATAAATACACATACTTTAGTTGCAAGATGTGAGAGGCATTGAGCTACTTTAGTGAGCATACATTGAGATCAACACTACCTATGTGTAGTCCAGTACACTTCCCTTGTATCATATGTTCATTATCATATACATTTTGATACATTTCTTCAAGTACATATCTATTTACTATTCTTTACTACATCTTCATCATTATAGTGATTTTGTGGAATCCATTGCTCTACGTGTACTCATGCATTTGCTTTACTTTAACTAGCGAAGTTAGATTGAATTTTCTACTACTTTCACATAAATTTTCTTCAAGTTTGGTTTAGAGGATCTTAAGATAGGAAGCATAGAATGTGACTGTGTTTGCACACCTTCAAGATCCTCAAAAGTCGAGATGACCCCCTTGTCTTGTTAGATTCATTGCTCACTATATGGTAGAGATAAATTAGTGAAATAACTTGCTTAGTTACCTATACATGCCAATTACATGTGTGAAAAATCTCTCTGGTCGATTTGTACTACATTTAGAGCTCTGAGAAAATTCTAAAAACTTCTATTCCCAAAGTAGAAGTTTCTTCACATTTCTAGTACGTGCAAGTTATTTGTTTTGATGCAAACTTTTTGGAATATTTCTCCAAAGCACCTAGTGGTTCCAAATGCATTACTGTTAAGTTATAAGAGTCTAATAAGCATCCCTAAAGCCAACTTGGTATGTGTAGAGAAAGTTTCATGAAACACTAGCTCATTTCAGGAGTCCATCAATCCATCTCCTCACCGTGGTATAGATCAAGCACTCAACATGGGAGATGGATTTCCTTCATCCATAGATAAATTGGATCGAGCTAACTACTCAGCTTGGCACTTAGAATAGAAGCTTGTCTTCAAGGAAGAAACCTCTATGGTTACATATCTGGAGATGAGATGATGCCAATCCTCAAAGTCAAACGCCAAACAACTCAAGATGAACAAGAGAGGTTAGCCACATTGTGCTCAAAGGATGCTCTAGCAAGGTCACATATTCTTAACTCAATCTATGACTGTTTTTACTTCCACACATCAGGACTTGCAAGACTTTCTAAGGGACTTCAAATTATCTTTAAGCATTCTTTTAATCAAGTACCAAGGCAAGGAAGAACCAACTATGGATGGTTCAACACACTCAAGAAGATGCCAAAACAAAATGTGACTTGTTTTGTCAGCGAAATAAAGGACATAGGAGACCAACTTGGAAGCATTGGAGAAATTATTGATGAAGAGAAAATATTAAGGCAAGTGATCAATGGAATAATAGTAGATGACAAATGTGAAGCTTTCACCAAATCCATGGACCTCTACATGGGCATGTAGGTTCCTGACTTCAACACCCTTACATGACAGTTGTTCACACATGAGGCAAAGCTTATGAAGAATGGAGACAACTCAAAAGGTAATCAATCCTCTTATCCCTATATAGATAAGAACAAGAATAAAGATAACAAAGGGAAAGGTAAAAATTCTAATGATGAAGTTAGTACCTCTCAAGTAAGCTTTGTTGGAAGAGGTGGAGGCCCAAGAGGAAGAGGCAGAGAGGAAGAAAAGGTAGGGGAGAGCTGAAAGCTCCTCTCCATGTGTCATATGTGGCTTAATTAATCACATTACTTAGAATTGTTTCATGAATCCTAGAAATGAAAGAGGAAAATGCTACAACCGAGGCAGATATGGAAGCTCAAGAGGTAGATTCAACAATAACAATGGCTATAATAACAATTCATGCAACAAGAATAACTATCAAGGAGGATATAGAGAAAGGAGAGACTACAACAATTATGCAAATGATAAAACTCAAGAAGATTCAGTACTCCTGATGAACATGACCATGAAGCAAGGTAAAGCAGATGAACATGTATTCTATATAGACTCAAGTTGCTCAAATCATGTAGCATGAAATGTAGCTCTACTCTCAAACTTCGAGGACCCAAGGAATATACATGAAATGTGAGGATATCATATGGTAATATGAACCCATTGAGAAAGGTATTGTATGTGCGAACTATTACCAAAAACCTCATAAGTGTAGGTCAGATTGTTAAAAAAGGATTGCAAGTTAGATTCACAAAGAATGTAACATTTGTTGAAGACCCACATCAGGGATTCAAGAGGATAGCAAGAGGAGAAAATTCAGGTAGACTATTTACATTTGAGCTCTAGGATACTAAAAACATTAAATTGTTCAATTATGGTAGTCAAACATTATCAGAATTGCAAATCTGACAGAAAAGGTTAGCTTATATAGTGAAAGGGCTCTAAAGTAAATTAGAAGGAATCAGAGTGTGCTTGTTCTACCAAATATCTCTGATATAACACGTGATTTACAAATGTAGAGCTTGTCAATTTGGTAAGTATCATAGATAACCATTCACAAAGAAGGGATACATTCATGGAGTCCTATTGGAGCTAGTCCATACAAATGTATGGGGACCAAGCAAGCAGCCTTCAATCTCTGCATCCAAGTATTATGTTTCATTCATTTATGATTTTAGAAAATGGACAATACTATACTTTATGAAGCATAAAGATGAAGTTTTCTCATGCTTTAAGAAATACCTAACACTTGTAAAAAATAAAATAGGAAAAATCTTGCAGAGACTAAGGACAGATGGAGAGGGAGAATATTTCTCCCATGATTTTGATTCTTATCTCCAAGAGAGAGGAATCAAAAGAGAGACTACAACCATGTATAGCTAAGAGCAAAATGGAGTGGTAGAGAGAAGAAATAGAATCATAGCGGAGGCTCTAAGATCAATGCTAAATGAGAAGAAGTTACCCAATTACTTGTTGATAGAGGTTGTATCCACAACTACATATTTCATTAGTAGCTTCCCCTCAAAAGAATTGGATGGGATGAAATCCTATGAAGCATGGAATGAACGAAGACCTAACCTTCAGCATTGCAGGATCTTTGGGTGCATAGCATATGCATGCATACCTTTATAAATTAGAGGAAAATTAGATCCAAAGGCAAAGAATCGAATAGTTATTGGCCATTATCTAAATCAGAAAAGCTTATAGGCTATATAGTCAAAGAAATAAAAGTTTCACTATAAATAGAGATGTTGTTTTCTATGAAAAAAATCTTGGTTTGAAGATGCTTGCAGGAAAATTAACTTCCCTATGAGCTAGAGGAAGACTTTCCAACATTTCCAAAGAGGAATGAGCATAAACTTGAAGCATCAAGTGATTCTAATGATGATCAGGAGACTCCAAGAAGAGAAATCAATTCTTGGAAATCGAAAGGTAAAGCTAAAGTACAGGAGATGAGAGATGTGGTAGAATCATCTCAACAAACTAGAAGAAGGTCTACTAGAGAGAAAATGAAGCCAAAAAGGTATGCTTATGAAACCTCTTCACTCACTAAGCATTCAATATACATAGTAGAAGACTCAAGTCTTGAAGAACCATGAACATATGAAGAAGCAAGAAAGGAAGGAAGCCATGGAGGAAGAAATAGAAGGTGCTTTACTAGATAATGAGGCTAGGGTGCCCAAGAAACCATCTATGAAGGTCATTGGCTCAAGGTGGATTTTCAAGGTAAAGAAGAATTATGATGCCTCAATTAAGAGGTACAAAGCAAGGCTTGTCACCAAAGGATTTGCACACACCCAATGTATTGATTTGGCAAGCTTATAAGCTTGAACTTACCATAATGGAGATAATATTGCATAGAATCTTGTGAGCTATAGAACAAAGTCCCATAAAAGGTCACTCAAAACCCATCTAGGACTAAATGATAGATGTTCTCTCACACAACTTAATAGAGAAAGATGTTTTCTAAAAACATCTTCTCACAAGTGAAAAACATACTCTATTCTTCTCCTATGAAGAAATCATGTGTTCCTTTCCTTCTTATCTTTGAAAGAACAAGAGATAAAGTGAGAACTCTAAGCCAAAGTGAGACCTCTCCTCGATCTCTGATCCAGTTCCCACTTTCACCTTTCCTTAAAACAGAGATTTATGAGTTTATTTGCTCCTCTCTGCCATAAACTAATGCATAATCCTTCATCACATACATTCTTATGAATATGGAGAACAAATCTCCCATAAATAATCCTTCGCTACATACATTCCTATGAATCGTAGAGAACAAATCTCCACTCTTCCCTTAATGTGGTGAAGAGTGGATAATAATAAATTCCTTCTAAGGTTGGAAACCCCCTATTATATATATATATATATATATATATATATATATATATATATATATATATATATATATATATATATATATATATATATATATATATATATAGAGAGAGAGAGAGAGAGAGAGAGAGAGAGAGAGAGAGAGAGAGAGATAGATAGTCCATAATACATAGATGTGTATCAATACTAGAGAAAATATCTCTGCCAACCATCCTCTCTGCATGGACCTATATGATCCATCCACACAAATGGAATTATCCTCCCTGATATCTATAAAGTGATTATGTGATATCAATGGTGATATAGATTTTCTAGAAGAATTGGTCCTAGGCTGGGACTGAATCTTTGAATATGAATTCAATATCCACCTCGTCCAAGGATACATATTGGCTAAAATAGACCATGAGGAATTCTTTAGTCTTCTACATGAAAACTCTTTATAAATAGTGGGAAACAAGACACCCAGTATCAAGAGTCTAGATTAACGAGTGCATGAACTCTAATGAAAACCTGGTACAATGATTTTTCTACTTCTAATTTACCTAAATCTTCTCCTAAACTGCATGATCAACCTCTCAATTCTTTCCAAGAGTGCGAGCCTGAGCTATTGAGTGAGGATATTTTTCTTAGAGGATTTAACAAGAAAATCAGGCCACTTATGATCTTTTCAACCACAAGGACACAACAACACCCAAGCATAAGGCAAGAATAGGTTAGGAAAGATCACTTGGATCTGTATGAATGGCAAAGGACTGTACAAACACATCAATGCTCAACAACACAAGAGGATCACAAAGGTCCAAAGCTACAGAAGAATGAATCTAGGATTTTACAAGTATGGATTTCGAAGTAGCTGATGGAAGTTCAACGCTCACAACAACTCATCTCAATTTCAAAAAGATCAAGGAACAAGCCAATAGAAAAATAAACAAGCTAGCTAAAGTAACACACATACTCACCTAAGATTTCAAATTAACATCCAAGGGTGAAGAAAAACCATGATCAACTAAAGGAATAAGGCTCCAACTCAAGGATAGAGGCATATAGAGAATTACATCCAAGCACTCACTAACATCAATGCAACAAGACAAGACACAAAGCAATCACACTACAACATTGAGGTGGAGACCAACAAGGAGTGTACCAGGGAAACCCAGCAAAACCATTCGACACTCATGTTGAGTCGATTGCATCCAAAGTATGCACGATAAGGCCACCTGACAAGGCCATGCATTCCGCACATAGCTTTTTCAACAAGCAAAGTAGTGCACATTTCTTCCATAGGAATAGAACTTAGCTTATACCCTAATAATTAAAATAAAACTGATGAACACTAATAATTGCTTCAATTGTAAACTAAAAATCATGTTTTCTTTCAGCCATGAAAATAAGAAAAAAGAACAAATATAAGTGGTCAGGTATCATGCTCTACCCAAAATAGCAAGGGGGATGCCAGTTCAGGAGGAATAAAGAATCACTGCACATGATTAGAGCAGAGGTAATTTTTCATATTTGAGACTAATTCTCAATTGCATTGCAAGTGCAGATGTTTCCAAGGATTCTAAAGCAATCGTGCAAGAGGAAATTTTGGAATTCCCATTGAAAACTGCAACAAAGGAAAAGGGACATTGGTTTTGTGAAGATCAACCTGTAAGAGAGCATTTACTTTTTATCAACATAAAGATTATGGATATGGATCATCAATTTCCTATCATGTCTTAGGATTTCCACAAAAAATTTTCAACCGTGAATGCCATGACAAAATCAGGCATTGATAAGTATTTTGCCCTACCTTTTTACAAACCAGACTTCGAAAGATGCAATCAGGTGATGAACACCCTACATGCAGCTTTAGATATGATCTCAGTACTAGAAGCAAAAGTATTGGATTTATAAGAGGACTGGACCACAATCAAGTTCACCCATGAGCTGACTAAAGAGGGATTCGGCTGAACTAAAGATGGTGTCACATATATTAAAGAGGAAAATCATGAAGCTAAAAAGAGAACCTTTTTGGATATCGATCAAATTGACATCGAGGAAGTGGTACATCTAGTACACCAACACTTTTGTTTCTTGAACATACATCAATACACTCTACCCCAGAAAATAGTACTACAACTTCTCTCCCATGCAAAAATTAGATAGGTAACACAATAATTTCACACCGTATATTCAAGAAAGGCTATTCAAAGCTGAAAACCAATGGGGCCACAAAAAATTTCTTAATGGGAGTGTGGCATTAACAATACTTATATACCATGCACTGAAGATCCAAGAACATCTACAAAAAATGCCATCCTCTATGGAAATGTCAATATATGTGAAATGAGCAACTATCCCCAAAAAGAGAAAAAGTGTAGTTATCAACGAAGAAACTGAAACTAGATCTAAACTATTAATGCAAGGAGCCAAATGGTTGCAAGAAGAAATCAAGGAGGAAACAACCCCAACTTCAAATTCCTTCCCAGAACACAATTGGAAAAGCTGACATGCATTACTGAGGCATGATAACAAGAGGATCTATTACAAATGCATAGGTATATGAGAGGACAAGTCAATTTATCAATTCAAGGTCATCATTACTACCAAATCAGTGCTCCACAACACACTCAACTAGGAAAATGATTAACAAAAATTCATAGATATAGAGAATTGGGATTAATGAATTCAAGTTCATCATCTGAAGAGCAAGAGGAGAATGAGATGAACACGGATGTACGCACAGAAACAATTGATGAAGATGGATGGGACAAACTCAACCAATTGGTGGACCAACAAGAAGTGGTTAGCAACGAGAAAAATGAAGATAGATCTAGTAGACTCGAGCAAGAGCCAAATGAATAGACATCGAGATGAAAGTGTATACACTATTCAAATAAATGAAGCAACGAAGCTTCAATTTATAGAAGCTCATATTGAAGATTAGACTACAATGACACATCCCAAGGAAGAGCCATTGGAAGAAGAAATTCTTGAAAAGGAACCGATTGCACCCATCGGAGTGGTGTCGGAGCCATCACCTATGGATCTAACATTTCAAGGAAGCACCAAGAAGTCAAACACAACAAAAGAGGATGAACATCAGGTTCACCTTCACATATGCCAACCATTTAATGAAACACTATATATTGAAAAATGAAAAGATGTAAAAACCAGAGAAGAACCCATCATACCATAAACATGGTTGAACGTAGACATGGCCTAGCTTAAATCGATACCAAAACAAATGATACAAATAGCCATGGAAACCCAACAATAGTTAATGGAAGCCAATAAGGATTACAAACAAGAACAAATTGATAGAAATCACTTCAAAATATTAAGTGAAGAGCTATCCGCATAGGTATTACAATTTCAACACGCTCTAGCAAATAAAGAGGATGACCTTAATGACACAATAGAGAAGTGCAATAAACTCACAAAAGAAAACATGCAATTGAAAGATCAACTACAAGAGGTCACATGAAAGTATGAAATGAGTGAGGCCAAAAAGGTACAACTCATTAATAGGAGCATAATTCTAGAAACACAATTCAAGATACATATGGAGAGGCTAATATGCTACGGAACAAAAACAAAGAACTAATGAATTCCTTTTTACTCAACCAACCCATTACTACAACTAAAACCACCGATGAAGAAATGACAAAAATGTTGAGATATCAAGCTCAACATGTGATGATCCAGAATGACATGTACTAGTTTTTTGTTTCTCTGACATGTATAGTGGTCACACCGGTATATGTCAAGGATACTTCATTGAGCTTTATTAGATTTATCTACCGAGAGTGATGACACATTTGTTTCTTGCCAGCTCACTCATTCGTAGAAATTAGGTTTTTCCTTATGTACCGGTCTTTATATATTGCACTTGTTGTATTCTTGTTTTTAGGTCATTCTTGTATATTCCTTTTATGTAATAGAAGAAGAAGATCCTTCTTCCTTGCCTCAATCTGTGTGTGTGCTTCTCCTTAAGAGTGATAGTGTGTGTGTGAGCTCTCTTCCTTATCTTCTTCCTCGTGACATGGTATCAAAGCCAGCGTGGCTATAGAGAGGTCGTGCAAGAGGCGACAATGAAGACTACGCGGCAAGGCATGGAGAAAACATGATTTCACAAATGGTCTCCGTTTGCTACGAAAATCATCAGATTGAAGTTTCGGAGCCATCTCGACCTCTGTTTTGAGCCTGCAAGGTGGGGCTCACAGAAAATCCAGGTCAGTTTCAGAAATTGTAACTTGCATTGTGTTCGCCGACACACATATATTCCGGATCAAGAATTTCAAGCGATTCCATGTACTATTGATACACAAAAATTATGTTTTTCTGAGATCGAATTGCCACGTCATAGTGCGACAATGTTCAAGCAGAAGTGCTGCTTGTAGTGTTATGAATTGTTGCAGAAATGGCAAACGCGGATGGAATGAGTCAGCTTATGAGCGATAAGCTAGACAAGAACAAATTCCATGCTTGGAGATTCAGAATGAAGAATTTCTTGATGGGAAAAGGCTACTGGAAGTACATCGAACGAGAGAATGAAAATGCTCCGTAGTTACCGAAAGGAATCAGACTGCAGACCAGTTAAGAGCATATGAGGAATGGAATCAAGGAGCACGAAAGGTAATGTATTGGCTATCTGTTAGCATACAGGATAGCATAATTGGACACATACAGGATGCCAAGACTCCAAAAGAGGCTTGGAACAGTTTGGTCACTTTGTATGAGACTAATACAAAGGCACGGAAATTGCATCTCAAGAACGAGTTGCATACATTGGAAAAGAAGAGCATGTCGGTAAGTGACTACACTCTAAAAATCAAAAGCATATATGAGTCACTTGCATCTATTGGCGTGAATGTAGATGATGATGATAAGGCGGAAGTGTGCCTTCGTGGTTTAGGAGCTGCATATAAGCAGTTCAGAACTTCCATACAGACCAAGGAAAATATTCCAAATTTTGCTGATCTGGTATCTACGCTGAGTATTGAAGAAAAGAATCTTGGTGAGGATTCAAACTCCCAAGGAAAGCCCAGTTCTGAGCAGGTATTCTACTTTGGCAGAGGAAGAGGCACAGATAGAGGTTTTGGAAGTGGAAGAGGAAACAGTAACCAAGACCAAGGTCAACAACAGAATCATGCAGGAGGAAGAGGACAGTTTCGGGGCAGGGGGAGCCAAAGAGGTCGCAGAAATTTCCAAAGAAATGATTCATGTAATGATAGTAAAGGATGCTGGAATTGTGGTAAACCTGGACACTTTGAACGTGATTGCAGATTGAAGAATCAACAGAAGGCAGCAAAACAACTATGCATCCACAAGTGCAGATGATTCTGAGAAGCTGTTTATGGTTCATCACATGATGAATATGATGTCTGTTGGTGTTTCAGAATCGAATGATAATGTCTGGTATGTTGATTCAGGTGCTTCAAATCACGTGAACAATCATGCAGAATGGTTTAGTAGTTTGTAGAAAATGCTAGCTCTTGGATATGTTGAAACAGGTGATGATACATCGCATCCTATTGAGCATACAAGAAACATAGCATTGTCTATGGAGGACGAGAAGGTAAAACATCTTGCTGATGTGTTGCATGTTCCAAATATAACAAAGAATCTAGTTTCTGTTGGACAAATGGTTAACCAGGGATTACAAGTCAGGTTCAATGCTGATGGATTATATGTAGAAGAGTACAAGTAGGATGGTCGATTTGTTGCCAAAGGAACCAAAGTGGGTAGCATGTTCACCTTAAATGTGAAGATTCCTGAAATGAATGCAGCCATGTTTGCAAAAGGTGCAGGAGTTATTGCAGATATAGAGATATGGCACAAACGGATTGGACATGCAAACTTGCAAAGGTTGAAATTGATGCAGTCAAAGGAGATTGTCCATGGACTACCAAATTTCAAAGTTGCAGAAATGCAAAAGGTATGTGCAGCATCTCAATTTGGTAAACAGTCAAGAGCATCATTTCCACATGACAAGCATGTTAGTGAGAATGTACTAGAAGTAGTACATACAAATGTTTGGGGTCCAGCAAAGACCACATCTATGGGCGGTTGCAGGTTTTATGTTACCTTCATAGATGACCATACACGCAAAGTATGGGTATATTTCATCAAAGAGAAGAGGGAGGTGTTCACTCACTTCCAAAATTTTAAAGCTATGGTGGAAAAGCAAACAGGGAAGTACATCCAAACATTAAGATCTGATGGAGGAGGTGAATACATGTCAAATGACTTCAGCAGTTTTCTAAAAAATCATGGAATTTGCCGTCAATTTTCATGCAGGTACACACCACAACAGAATGGCGTTGTTGAACCCAAAAATAGACATATTGCAGAAATAGCAAGAGCCTTGATGGCTGAGAAGAATATGCCTCATTGTTATTGTGCAGAAGCTGTGCATACTATTGTATACATCATGAACAGAACTTCAACTGTTGTTGTACATCAAGTTACATCTGAAGAGAAGTTTACAGGTAAAAAGCCAAACTTATCACATCTGAAAGTTTTTTGCTGTATTGCATATGTACATGTTCCAGATGAGTTGAGGACGAAGCTTGATCCGAAAGCAGAAAAATGTGTCTTCATTGGATACTCCCTTGAGCAAACAAGGTACAAATGTTATAACTCACTCACACAACAGGTGAAGGTGAGCAGAGATGTGGTATTTGATGAAATGTAAAGCTTCTATGCAGATGCCAAAGAAGGACTAAATCTTGAACCAAATGACAAAGAAAATGGTGAAAAATCAAGTGCAGAATCCCAAGTTTTGAGTGGACCGGATGCATCACCAAGCAATAGTTCTAACTCAAATCCATGGAGTGGAAGGTTGCATGGAAATTTCAGTCGAGCAAATTCATCAAATACATCCAAGAAAGGTAAAGAAAAGCTTTCTGCTGGTAGTAAAACAGGTGCAGGTTTTGAAGATGTTGATGGAGATTCAAGTGGTTCAGAAAAGAGTCTTGATGAGGAACTTGGATTGCCCTCTGTGACGACTCGAGGAGTAAGAGGGGCACCTGCAGATGATACAAGAAGAAGTGACCCAGGACCAAGAAGATCTGGGAGGATGCGTAATTCACTGCAACGATTGACATATGATAGTTACATGGCTCGCCATTGTGCCTACATAACAAAGGTAATACAAGATGCCGATCCTTCTTGTTTTGAAGATGCAATTGGTAATGCAGATTGGGAAAAAGCTATGGATGAGGAGATGGCTACACTTTATGGAAATGATACATGGAAGCTGATTCCATTGCCACAAGGAAAGAAACCCATAGGCTGCAAATGGGTTTACAAGGTAAAGCATAATGCTGATGGTAGCATAAGCAGGTATAAAGCACGATTGGTAGCTAAAGGTTATGCACAGACATATGGCATTGATTATGAGGAAACATTCAGCCATGTAGCTAAAATGTCTACTGTCAGAACACTTGTTGCATTAGCTACAACAAAAGGATGGACTTTGCATCAGATGGATGTGAAGAATGCTTTCCTACATGGTAAGTTACAGGAAGAAGTATATATGTTCCAGCCACAAGGATATGAAGATTCAAAGCATCCAGAATATGTTTGCAGGTTGCAAAAGGCTTTGTCTGGGCTGAAGCAAGCCCCTTGTGCATGGCATGCAAGGATTGCTGATTACTTAACCAGCATTGGGTTCTCTATGTGTGATGTAGATCACTCACTACATGCAAGGAAGGTTGATGATGGCATCACTATTGTGGCTATCTATGTTGATGACTTGATTGTAGGTGGTGATAATGAAGAAAGCATCAAAGAGGTAAAGAAACTTCTTATGAAGGAATTCGACATGAAAGATCTTGGTGTGTTGCGCTATTTCTTGGGCATTGAGTTTATACATACAGAAACAGGTATATGGATGTTGCAAAGGCAATATGCCTTGATTATGCTGCAAAAGTATGGTATGGTTGGTTGTAAGCCAATTTCTATGCCATTAGATCAGAATTTGAAGTTGGATACTACATCAGGTGAAGCATTGGAAAATGCTGCTATGTACAGGAAAATTGTGGGAAGTCTTATATATCTTACAATTACAAGGCCTGATTTAAGCTACACTGTTGGACTTGAAAGTCAGTTTATGTAGGTTCCCAAGAAGCCACATTTGGATGCTCTGAGGTGCACTCTACGTTATGTGAGTGCTACTTTGGATTATGCATTGTTTTATGAAGCTGGTGTAGATTTGCAGGTTCATGGATACACCGATGCAGATTGGGCTGGTAGTACTCCAGATAGAAGATCTACTAGTGGCTTTCTTTTCTCACTTGGAGGTGCAGCTATTACATGGAGCAGTAAGAAGCAACCCACGGTTGCTTTGTCGAGTACAGAGGTTGAGTATAGAGGTGCTGCAATGGCAGCATGTGAGGCATCATGGCTGGAGATGTTACTTGCACATTTAGGTGTGGAAGTGCAAAAGCCTATCACTATCTATTGTGATAATCTTAGCAACATACAGTTAGCACAGAACCGTGTTCTCCATGCTAGAACAAAGCATATCAAGGTACATTATCACTTCATCAGAGGGAAGGTATTATAAGGCGATATTGATCTTGTTTATGTGAGAACAGATGAGCAGGTTGCTGATATTTTCACCAAAGCACTTGGAGCTAAGAAGTTGAAGAAGTTTCGGGAGATGCTTTGATTACAGGATATGGCATTGAGCTTGAGGGGGAGTGTTGAGATATCAAGCTCAACATGTGATGATCCAGGATCACACGTACTAGTTTTTCGTTTCTCTAATATGTATAGTGGTCACACCGGTATATGTCAGGGATACTTCACTGAGCTTTATTAGATTTATCTACCGAGAGTGATGGCACATTTGTTTCTTGCCAGCTCACTCATTCACAGACATTAGGTTTTTCCTTATGTAGTGGTCTTTATATATTGCACTTGTTGTATTCTTGTTTTTAGGTCATTCTTGTACATTCCTTTTATGTAATAGAAGAAGAAGAAGATCCTTCTTCCTTGCCTCAATCTGTGTGTGTGCTTCTCCTTAAGAGTGAGATTGTGTGTGTGAGCTCTCTTCCTTATCTCCTTCCTCGTGACAGAAAATACAAGAAGAACTAAACAAGTATGCGGATCAGCTTAAAGAGGATCAAGAATTGTGAAAACAATCGGAGTTAAAGTACTTGAATGATACAAATGAATTAAGTAGTAAATGGAAAGTAGTTGAAGCTAAAATCATCAAACAGTGCAAAGAGGATGCAAACAAATTAGCTATTCTTTGCAAGTGCTACATGAAAAGTAATGAAAAACATATAGCGACCAAGGAACAAATGAAAGATAAAGATGCACCTATCACAAGCATGCAAACTCGACTAGAGAAGACACCACACATGGGAAAATGAGAAGTTCAAAGCTGCAAGGCATCCATTGATGAACACATGATACAACACCCTACAAAAGTAAGCTAAAGGGAGTAGAACCTACTGGTGTTTGAACTCATGGCAGAATTCGAAGATGTAGTGGTGCAGATCATGAACGAACCCAAAATCAAAAGAAAAAAATAAGATCAAATAATCAAACCATTTAATGTACCATATGGGATACTCAAAGAAGAGACACATAAATACATAAGATGCACATCAAATAAAGCACCAGACCAACAACTAAATTTCAAGGCCGATACCTTGCCCTATACGCAAGAAGACTTTGAGAAAGCTAAGTCAATATGGAGGCACAAATTTGTGTAAAAGAACCCTACTTTGTGAATACATTGGGAAGATGCTCCATATTTACTCTAAGTAAATCCATCCTTTTGCCCCATACCACAGAGAAGACCATGGACTCGATTTTGGGAAGCATAGAGTCAAGGCACAATAAATAACCAGTGGCTTAAGTGTCCATTATTACCGAGCCCACCACATAATTATTTACCAATTGAAGATTACATGGTGTTAACCATTGAATTTTGGATCTCAAGATATGCACCAATTCCCGAGTTAGAATCAAGATGACAAATAAAGTTTTAATCATGATTATCACAGTTTTGATGGTGTTCAAATATGTAGAATATACATTCTTGAACTTCATCGATAATAACCAAGGTATTGATGCTTAGGTTATTGATCTTTCAATCATGCCTAGCCACCTTACCATAATGGCTATCTATTCTCAATTGATGTTTTCACTAAGTCCATACATCCAAATGGTTGAAGAAGCATTCCTCATAGGATGTTTGAAATGGACTCAAAAATCTTTTTGAAGATATCTACAAATTTAAATGCTAGATTAATCACTCACAAACTAAGATTTTTTGCAGACCATAGACAAGCTCCCAATGATGGCATCAAATCTACATAGTGGAAGGAACTAATGGGGCATGAAGCTAATCTGCTTAATCAGAAAGAGCAAACAATAGTGTAGAGCTACTTATGGCACCATTCAAAGGTTGTCAGGGATGATAAAGTTCAAGAGGAGGGGTCTGTGGAGGGAGAATCCAGAAAAAGAAGAAGAAGAAGAAAATAAAAACATAAAGTAGCTCAATAAATGACTCACCCTCTACCCAAGCCCCACATGGGCATGCATCAGGCTCCAATGCAAAATAAGGAGGGCCCAAAGAAGGTAAACAAAGAAATAAAAGCTCAACCCATCTGGATGTTGAACCACAACAAAGAGTGACTAATAAATGCCATGACTAAGTCATTGGGTGTGTGTGTGGTGAAAAGAAATAAATAGGCTAAAAATAAGGCAATAGGGCCCAAAGAGTGCAAACAAAGAATTTTAATAAGGCCCTTTCCACACCCATAAGGTCCTTCCAAAAATGAGAAGAACTCTAGTGAAAGGTGACTCAATACCTTAGCTGCTAGGTGCATGCATGGCAACCCGAATTAACATAGCAACCTTGATGTATGTGATTCAAAGAAATATACCCTACCTTAGAAACTTTGAGGCCTCCACAAGTTTTGGCAGTGGACAACTACAAATATGTCATCAAGATAATCAAGGACCAAATGCACCACATGTTAAAAATGAAAGATAAGAAGCAAATCCTATCAAGGGATGATAGAGACTAAGAGGGGGAGAGTGTTGCAAAAGAAACATGCAAAGAAAAGCAAGTCCAAAAAATTTACTAATCTAGGCATAATTTTTCTTTTTCCGATTTTCAAGTTATCCTATCAAGATCCATGTAAATGTTGTAGAGGAGTCCTCTAGATGCAAGAATCTTGAACATTGTAACATTAGTTTTTTACAAGATTAGGAATTTAGTGCTTTTTAATAAAAGTGTCAGTCCCTTGTGTGAAAGTACCATTTTTATGGCACATTTACATAAGTCACTTGATGACTCTCTACAAAGATGTTTTGCCATCTTGAGTAATTAAGCTGAAAATTTCGAATTTGCTCCCTCTTTGCTGAGTATCATCTTCCCCAACAGCTTACATGTGTGATTAATGCTTGAAATGTATGTTTAGAAATGTTGTCTACCCCATTCCATCTTCATTCATCTATTGTGGTGCATGTGTTGATGGAGAGTGTTCTCCGAAAGAACAAGCTATCCTTGATGTTAGAGCACCTCTATATCAAGAATAACTCAAAACCTCAACCAATTTTGGAAGACCAATACTAGATTACCAAAATCTTGAGCCAATTGTGAACAAACTCAAAACATAGAAAGTCTAATTCACTTTATCCACTCATAGACTGATCATACATGTAGTTTTTTCAATGAAACGTCGTACGAAGTGTGGTCTAGTGCTTGGGCAGCTTTTCCAAGTTAAATCTTCTCAAAAGGTTTAGTAAATCTTGAGATATGATCCAAACAATCTACCTATGTCTGAAATTGTACTCCTGTATAGTGGAATTTGACACCTACAACTTCTAATGCATGGTTCTCCCAAGTTACAACCCATTTATAGACTTTGACTCCTTGTTTGTGTAAAACTTTACACTATGCACTGAGATCTGATCAATTCTTTGACCATCAAGATTGCGCCTGTTTCAAAAGACACTCATCACTTCTTCACATACAAATGTTCCTACACATAATTCTCTAAGGCTTTTTACAATTAGGCTCTCAAATCTTAACCATAACGATGGAATTAGACATCTACAAAAGGATTCTTGAAATGATCAAACAAAGAACGAGAAGACAGCAAAATATCGGATGCAAATTTTCCTTTACTCAAAAACCTTTCACATCAGTTGATGAGAGACATCTACTTCACTTCTAAAGTGTAGAATAGCTCTTACAACTTATATTTCATCTCACTCTCATACATGCCCCGACTTTCTACTTGTATATATAGGAATATATGTACAAGCTCATAACCATAACAAAAGTATAAGTGAGCTAATAACAAATTTAATATACAAGTCTTCATTTCTTGAATATGCACTATCTTCAAACTTCACTTGTTGATCTTTTCTTCATCTTTTTTCTTCAAATCTTTATCTAAAACATCAATTGATGGTTTTCATGCACCACCATGTCTGAGGCTTGGTGATTGGTGGGGTAGAAGTAGTGTTTCCTACCATTCACTATTTTGATCATAACTTGAAGCATGCTTGTCAAATTAGGTTGAAAAAACCATTAGATGTGTCTCATCAAGAGCTTCAAAATGATTCTTCTATTAACCATATTTGGAGTTGCGAGCTGAAAGAAAAGTCGTAATTTGTGCTTATTGTTGTTGCAAGCATCCCGATGTGCATTTCTAGTGAGGTAACTGACTAATGAGGTAGATGAACCTATGTTACATGCATTGTTAGCATGTTCACTTCATTTGCCATCATGTGTGCACATGTCTTCATACACGATATGTCTAATTCCATGGATTGATAATTAAACATGTATTAATCCACCACTATATGCACCTGTAAGAATTGACGTATAGTCTCAATTAGCATGAGTCCCTAAGACTTTACAACTTCCATACACAACCCCTATAGTGGAATCCTATCCACAAGTTGCAAGAGGAATCAATTGACACAAGTCAATATGATGTATCCTCTATGAAGTAATAGTATGAAGAAAGTGTAAAGTCCCCTCCTGTAGGCTTGATCATACCATAATAGAGATAATAACCCATGATGTTCTTTTAAATATAGAATGA
Source organism: Ceratopteris richardii (assembly GCA_020310875.1). Taxonomy (NCBI): domain Eukaryota; kingdom Viridiplantae; phylum Streptophyta; class Polypodiopsida; order Polypodiales; family Pteridaceae; genus Ceratopteris; species Ceratopteris richardii. The sequence goes on from CM035413.1 coordinate 75,991,581, forward strand.
AGTCTTGTATAAAAATGACTCCAAATCCATCTAGGACTAAATGATAGAGTTTCCCATATACGACTCTAGGTCTTCCTTACCTTGAATGTACTTACAAGTAATATTCTAATTTAAACTATGGTTTGACCCATAAAAATCCATCATCCTAGCTCACAAATAAGACTTCCTTGATAGTAAAATGAAATCTCTACATTTCAGTAACCAAGTAGTCCTTGTTGTTAACTTTCATTATTGTTAACTGATTAACTTGTTAGTGCTATATTAATTAACATTGTTAGCACTATTAAATGTTATAATTGAATATGGTAGATATCACTGAGTTATTTGAGAGTGAAGCGGTGAGAGGACTTAAGTGATAACTAGTAAATAAAGTTAGAAGAAGTAGTGAAATACCAAGAATGTTGCAAGAATATCTGTCTCTATTTGAGGTATAAGATTTTGGTTCAAGATTAAAAGCAGATTGTGTCAAGATAACTCTCTGTGAAGACCAAAGTGGAAAAATTAATAGTCTACAGAGGGTGAAACTTCCACCCAAGAAGCCTTGGTTCACTCATTCTAGATAACATAAGGCTAACATTGGCCATCTCGCTAGGGAGTGGTGACCGATAAATGCAGAGATAGTAATGATAGTGCATGCCAATCTTATGCACTGGTATCAAATATCCATGGTAGTGCCAAGATAAAGTACAAGGATGAGTACCAACATCAGGAGCAAATTTCGATGAAAGTCTCAAGAAGAAGAAACAATCAAATAGGGATCAAATGGACCAAGAGATGGTTGAATGTAAACTGAACTTAAAAGACAAATTAATATTTGAAGGTGATAGCTACCTGGCTTGCAAAACGTCCTAGGTACTAAGGAATTATTATCATATGACGCACAAAATCAAGAGGAATTATTTAATCGAATTTAAGTTCGGGTGTCAACCGAAACCAATACCGAAGAGTCCATCCTAACGAAAACCCATAGTGAAGAATCCATCCTTACGATGACCAGATACAATTACACACAAATGGCAGACAAAGCACAAAGAGGATATTACCCAATCGGAATTTTGTACACCAAGTTTGGGGGATTCCCAAGAGATGACCCATACACACATGTGTGAGCTTTTGAAGTGAATCTAGATGTAATTGAAAGCATGGCTAACCTTACGACAAACATTGAAGATAACCCTAGGATTTTCTAGAAAACCCTAGTAAATGAAGCCACAAAGTGGTTTGCAAAATATGACATAAAACATCTTACTACTTATGAAGCAATGAAGGAAGCCTTCCTGCAAAGATTTTGCTCAAAGAAAAATTCATCCCAAATTTTTGACTCTCTACAAAACAAGAGACAAATGCCCAATCATACCATTCAAGACTATACCACAATCTTTAGGATGCATTTGTGGAAACTACCGAAGGAAAGTAGGCTACAAAAAACATAATTACACAATGGTTCATTTACAGTTTGAACCCATAGGTGAAGCAAGTCATGATCATTTGGAGTACGGGTGGATTATCCTTCGATATCTTCAGTGATCAAGCCCTACAATTGAAAAAGAAGGTTGGAGGCTTCATTGAAGCCTTTGAATGGATTGCAATAGCAAAGGATAAAGGTACAAATCCCGCTAAGCAAATTTTTTTGTGTAAAATGCAAGAACCCAAGACACATTGTGACAAATTGTCAATCAAATAACAACATTGTGCAATTTGAAACATGGATATCCATAGCCTAGTGTGTATATAACGTGGAGGCCCAAAATCGGGTAGTGGTGAATGCTATTATAACTGAATCAGTACCACACAACACTCATATACTGCTGCATTTGAGGAATACTAGATATCCCAAGTATCATCAAACAAACTCGCAATATGGATTAATACAACAACCACCTTGGACAAAACTAGAATGATCAAATTATGTACCAAGGGGACTGGCAAGATGCTACTTTTGTGGAGAATTAGGTCATCATTGCAGAATCAAATACTCAGGCAGTTCATTAGACACGCTCTCGTTGAGTGTTGTAGCCAATTGTTGTAGTGTATGAACCAAGGTTTTAAGAACAAGAAAGGATGATGAATACAACACAAAAATGGGTAGAAGAGGACCCACCAATATTTCCTCCACTAGAACCAATCACTCAAGTCAAGCAACCCTCTACGTCATAGAGTGGAGAAAATTTCTAAAAATAATAATGAAAGATCTAAAGAGTGCCCAAAATATGGAAGTCGAAGACTTATGGTTGGTGTTTAAATTCTCTCTTATCACATTGCAACTTGGGAATTGCTAGTTTTGGTTCCAAAGGTTTTTGAGAAATCCGAGCAACATCTAGGTATGTCATCTGAACACAAAGACCCTTGTGTGGCTACTATATAGGTAGCTACAAAGACTGTAGATCATGTTGTACCTATTATAATAGTATGGTACAAGAACCATGGTATAGATCAAGTACTAATTGATGAAGGATCTAGTGTGAATCTCATCTCCTTAGAACTCTTTAAGAAATTTCGATGGATTAATTTTGAACCTGTGCAATTTTTTATACATATGGAAGATCAATCACATGTTCACCTCGTGGGATTAGTGTGGGATATCCCCTATTACTTTGCAAGGAGCAGTCTCTTCTATGACTTTGTAATCTTAGATGTCCATGATAATACATACACTTACAATCTCCTATTTGGTATACCATGGCTTAGACAAGCCAAGGTCCTTCAGGATTGGTCCAAAAGGAACTCATCATTAAATATAAACATCACGAGTATAGAGTACCTTTGCACACCATGAAATCGGTTGAGGTACATACACTCGCACATATTGCAGAACATGTCTATATGATGGATGTACTAACTATGATGGATGTACTAACTGATGATGAAGGAGGTGACTTCTTGCGAGAAAAATTTGACTTATTATCTTTAGGAGTTGTGGATTTACAACCACTATTGGACCGATGGCCTCCTTTAGCCTGCATGATGCCTTGTGTTATCAATTGTATTAATCCATCAAAACAGACAACTATTCGATGGAATCCCATTGATGAGACTATTCTTGATTGGCTAAAATACGAAAATAATCAATCTTAGCATTACATTAGTGAAGATCAACTAATAACCTGTAAGTTGGGCACTAAAGATAGTCTAAAACTATTCAAAATTAGTGTCAAACTCACTGAAGAAGAACGAAATAATTTGCTTCAACTTGTCAAGGAATTTCAGGATGTCTTTTCCTAGGATTACCAGGACATGAAGGGTATTGACACTCACATTTATCAACACCGAATTGTATTGCAGCTAGATTCTAAACCAATTCGACAGCCTAGCTACTACATGAACTCGCACTATGCACAATTAGTTGAAAACAAAATTGATTGTTTATTGAAGGTTGGGTTTATTATCCCGATCGAACAATCCCAAGTGGATATCACCCATAGTTATCATCCCTAAAAAGAATAAGCAGCTCTGTATATTCATGGATTACAGAAAACTCAATAAGGCTACTATACATGAAGTGTTGCCTCTTCCTCTCCTTGATAGTATGCTGAAGGATGTTGTTGGATGGGCGGTCTATTCATTTCTCAATGGATACAATGGATAGAACCAATTTATCATGGCCGGTATAGACATGCTAAAGACTGCCTTCATTACTTCATGAGGAGTATTTATGTGTACGATAATGTGGTTTGGTTTGCATAATTCCCTAAGTACGTTTCAATGCTACATGCAAGAGATCTTCTCCCCCTACCTTACCACTTTCATGCAGGTTTTCTCAATGATTTTTTGGTCTTTGGTGGAAGACTAGATCATTTAATTGAGTTATAGTTATGCTTTCTTAAGTGTTGCGAATACAAACTTTCCTTTAATCCGGTGAAGTTTATCTTTTTTGTTTAGTGTGGGAAATTGTTGGGACATATCATCTTGGCAAAAGGTATACAAGTTGACCCCAAGAAGGTTAAAGTAGTAATTGAAGATCCTACCCCAAGGAATGCTAAGGACGTCCTCTATTTGCTAGGAAAAATATAGTGGCATGGTCATCACCTATGGTGGCTATCACATCTCACTATGACCTCAAGAAAACTCATTAAGCTCCCTCTGAAAGACTTTCACTAGTCACCTGAGTGCCAACTTGCTTTTCATTGATTTAAGACCTTATTGGCCCAAGCCCCTATCCTACAAGCACCTAACTAGGAGTTACCTTTTCATGTTTTTGTGGATGCTTCAAACATAGCCATTGGTAGTGTCCTTACTCAAGTCATGGATAAGTGGTAGAGACCAATCTATTATACTAGTTAATGACTTACGATGGTAGAGAAGAACTAATCAATGACTGAACGAGAGTGTCTTGGATTAATTTACTCTACTAAAAATTTTCGTCATTATTTATTAGGTTGCAAGTTCACTTTCCATGTGGATCATACTGATTTAGTATATCTTGTTCAGACTTAGGTGGATACTAGTAGATTAGCTCGGTCCTCCAACTCCAAGAATTTGACTAACATTATACATCGACCCGATACGCACCATGCATTCACTGACTTTCTCTCTTGTTTACACTTTGGTGAGGCTCCTAAAGTCACTGATATGAACCCTCCAACTATCTATACAGCCGAACCCGCTGTCGGAAGGATTTTATCCCTCCTAAAGTATTATTAAAAAATCAAAGATTAATTGATCAAAGTAAGTTTTAATCATTTATGAAATTTTAACTTAAGTTTGATTTTAAATTTTGCAGGACATGAAGTTTTGATGATTTGGGTTTCAATGTAAAGATGAAAAATATTTAGAAGGAGTTTCCATGTGTAGTTGTGGGTATTTAATGAAAAATGAAGGGTTAATTAAGGGTTTACTTAAGGTTTGAATGTAAATTAAAGGTTATTCAAGGGTCCAATATAGGTTTTAAATATGATTTATAGGGTAAAAGTATAAGTTCAAAGGATAATTAAGGGTTTAGATAAGAATTAAAAAGAAAACTAAAAGGTTTTGATAGGGTAGAAGCTTATTTTATGGGTTAGTTAAGGGTTTGGATGAGATTTATAACTAAAATAAAAGGTTTTGATTGATTAAAAACATGGTTTAAGGGTTGCCTAAGGTAAACCTATCGGGAAGGGGTTAATTAACTAGATTTTGTTTTCTAAAGGAGTTAATGTATAGGGTAGGAGATGTTCAATTGAAACCTTAATAAATATTTTAAATATAAATAAATTAAATTAAATAATGAATATGTTAATTAATTATTGAAATTATTTAAATAATATTAAGGTTATTGAAAACTTAATTAAAAACTTGAAAGATTTTATTTAATTAATTCTAAAAGATGATAAAAGTGTGAAAATAAAAAAGTTCAAGTGAATAATTATTTTATAAGTGGATATTGAATTTTTTGGTAAAGGAAACGAAGAAAATCCCACACTTTTTCTTTTAGTTGAGTTGTGCTTGAGTGAATGTGGAGTACATGTGGGCTCAAGGAATGAGTTAACTTAGGAAATTGTGGGCTATGGTGAGCTACCCACATGTATAAAAGGAGGGGAGTCGTATCCAAGAGCTCCTGTTATTTTGCAGGTACTTCATTTTACTCTAAACTTTAGGCCTTGATTGACTATGCACATATTTTCATGCTAGCCTTTCTCGCTGGAGGAGACAGAATGCCATCTCTCTTACTTTTGAGATCTCATTGAATGCAAAGCAAATTCTTTTTTGTTTTTCCATATTGCAGTCGGGTCAGCTATAAGTATAATTGAACCTCATAGTGAGCTTGAATAGGATGACTTTAGGAAACAAATGCATAAGGAGTTCTACCTTGAAGATTATAGTTAGCATAGTAGAGAAGGGTTCATGGAATGGCTTAGCACTCTTAAGACTCAGATGTCCCTTACACAATTGCACGGTGAGTTTATGAAAAGGTTTTCATAGTTGCCAGAATAGGATAGGACTGCACTCACACCTGACATAGTCCTATATTTTCTAAAGGTATTACCTTCTGGTATTAAAAGTGAAGTTGAAAGGAGGCTTGAGGAACACCGAAAAAGATATGGCCTTACGGATGACTACGGAGCATTAAAACAAGTAGTAGAGGTCGTAGCTCAAACAAAGACAAACATTACTTTATGATATCAATCTAAGTTTCCAACCAATATGTCCAACTACTTCAATTCATAAAGTTAATAGTAATCCTGGTACAACTGAACAAGCCTCTATATCAAAAATTCCTAGTGAACTAGAGTTTGAAATATTATTTAGTAAATTATATAAGATGATGCAAATGCATACAAATATGTCTAAAGAAGTAGCTACACTTCAAGATACAATGTATTCATTAACGTCTCAAGATAGGACAATTTTAGGACCCCAATTTACTAATGCCCCTTAAATAAATCCAATGCCTCTAGCTCCTTTTATGACTCAGCCAATAGCTCAAAGTAATGAACGGAAGGGTGCACGTACTCGATGATGTGTTTGGTGCAACTCTACAGAACACATGTCCTACGCTTGTGAAGCTTTAAAAGAAGCAAAGTAAATGAAGCTAGTAATAGATATAGATTAAAAATTATGTGATTACCGCACTCACCTTCCATTAGCTATAAATTGGGGAAAAGGGGGTATGCAAACATTATATGAAAATTTATCTGAGGCTCAAAAAAGCTCTTCTGCGGTTAGGTCAGAATGTGATGAGAGCAATTTAGAAGATGAAAAATCTAATGAAACTAAAAATTATTCAATTGAAGCACTAATAAAAGCCAAGGATGATATAATGCATAAAACAGCATGGGACGCACCAGTCGATCATTTCTCAATCTTTTCACATATAGCAAATGTGGAAGAGAAGAGAAAATGGGATGAAACTCAGGATGTAGATGAAACCAATCAAAGAGTAACTAGAAAACAGTTAAGGGAAGAACCTAAAAATGTTCACTTTAAGGAAAACAAAAATTTGGACTCAAATGAACAAAAAAGAAGAGAAATAAGGGAGGGGAAATAATTTGAAATATCAAACAAACTTTTAGATTCAAAGCTTAGTGAACAAATAGAAAAAAGTGAGGAAAAAACAAAGAAACCTAAACGAATCCCTAAAGCCATTTTAACCTCAGAATTAGAATAGAAAAATGATGCAAAAGAAATACTTTACGACATACTTTTGAAAAGTCAAGTGACTATGTCACTTGAACAATTATTTTCTATAGCAAGACTTGAATTTAAAGACAACTTTATAAAAATGATTAAGAGAAAAAGATTCCCACTTAATACTGATATTGAAATGCAAGAAAATGTAGATGTGTCCCATATATCAAAAGGTCTTCTTTCTTCTGACTCTGAACATGAGGGAGAAAGTGAAGGTTACGTTAATAAAAATTTTCTAGGTCCGATTCTTCTAGATAATGTAAATGAACAATCTGAAAGTAATTATAAAAAGAGTTTTGGGCTAGAGAAATGCCTGAAATAAAAGTAAACTTAGGAGATAAAAAAAGTCATATACAGCCTTAGCTTTATTAGACTTAGGTTCTGAAATTAATGTAATCTTAAAAGAATCGTATGATAAATTTAAATGGCCAATACATAAGCCACATGGGTGGATAATGAGAACAGCAGATAATGGATGTGGTGCATTTTGAGGAGCTTGTGCAAACATCCCAATTTTAATAGGAGGAATAACTAAAACATTTCATTTTTTATTCAAGATAATTGATCTTACGAAATCATTTTAGGACAACCGTTTATTTGTGAAACACGAATGGAAACGAAAGTAATGGAAGACGGCTCTACATATGCTAGAATTAGGTCAAAAGATGATTTGCAATCATTACAAGTTATGACTATAAGTCTGAACCACACCAAAAATTGGGAACAAATTAGAAAAACACCAATCTGATCACAAGAGAAGTTGAGCGAGAGTCATCTATCTCTTTGTGAAACTTGGACTTATTTTGATCAGAATTTTTATTAGATACCACTGTTGAGCAGGACAGCAATGGTAACTGGTTTGAAATCTCGCAAAAATGTGAACATAAATTAAAAGTTTTTCTGTATCTTTTACATCCTCAAAATTATATTTTTTTAAATAGTAAAGATATTCCTAGGAAGATAATGAAAAAACATGAAAAATATTAGTAAAGGTTATATGTCTACAAAGGAACATATTGCAAGCTAATGGGCAAGCTAAAAGCACTAATATTCTATGCGATGTGCTAACCAAATTAGTGAATAATAAAGGCTCTAATTGGGACAAACAACTTCACCATGTTGTTTGGGCATACAGATTTGCTTATAAAAGGGTGCTTCAAGCCACACCCTTTGAGATGGTGTTTGCTCCCATTAGACTTCCTAATACCCACACTGAAAGTACCACAGGTGCATGAGTGGATAGGTCATGAACTCTCTTTGAGGATCTTTGATCTGGAAGGGCTAGGAGAAACGAGATTGAGAGCAGGAGTAGGGATTTATGAAGCTATGAAGAGATAGAAGGCATACTTCGATGCCCATGTGAAGGATAAAGGCTTGAAAGTGGGAGACTTAGTTTTGGTATGCAAGAAAGCTAGAGAAGTGTGGCTATGGACCTATGATCATAAATAGGATCTCAACTAGTGGAGTGGTTCAATTAGCTAATCTAGAAGGCTATGTCCTCCCTAGTTACATCAGTGGATGTAGAGTCAATCTATATCAAGAACCCCTTAGAGAGGAAATGCTAAATCGATTCAACACTGGAAAGAAACTTAGAGAAGAAGAAAAAAGAATTAGAGAAGAATCATAGGCAGAAGCTTTGAAACACATTTGAAGAATGAAATTGAGATGATCGGGTAGAGATGAGCCTAGGTCAGATTCATATGAAGCCCCAAGATATCGCATGGACATGTGTGACACACCAGGAGTACATTCCCATAGAATAATTGATCGAGGACCTTTTGTAACCTTAGAGGTAGGGCAAGGAAATATTGCATGGAATGTGAGAGCCTTGATTGACTCAGGTGCAGCCACTAGTGCTGTTAGACTTTCTTACTGTCAGGAATTGAAATTAAGTTTCAATCCTATAGAAGCATACCTTGTGAGGAGATGGTTGGATAAACTCCATAAATGAGCTGGTGATGCACAAATCCTGATCTACACCTGCCAATGTTACTTCATATTACCTTAGTAAACACCTTTAGCTTCCCAAATATACATTCAGACCCATAATGTGCTTTGGTGCATCATCTTCAATTAGTTGCATCAAAACAGACTACCTTCAAGTTTGAAAAGTTGAAAAAACTTGCTATTTATGGACTATAACTTGCTCAATATTTCATTCAATGCTCACTCACTGATTGCAATTGACCCGAGATCTTTTAGCCATATCTAATTGGACCCCTAATCTTGCTATAGGAAGTTAGTTCACTAATTTAAATGCTGAGAAATAATCTTAAGAAGTTAGGGGTGTAATCCCGACATTCTAGGAAGACGCCAGACAACAGACATAGGCAGATTATAATACACATATCTCGCACATCCCTTAACCAAATGATGTGAAATTTGACAGCATATAACTAGATATTCTAAGCTACATATACCAAGTTGAATCAAAGTAAAAGAGCAAGTATATGCAGAGAACTCCTCAAAACAAGATCATTGAAATTGAGAGTCTAGCAGTAGATAATAGTGAACATGAGATAGTTGCATAATCTGAAACAAATGTGTAATATATTGAACGTATGATACAAAGGAGATGTTCTAGGCTTACTCAAAAATGTGTGGGATAAGTGTGCCCATAACCTTGAAGCTCAATGTGTCCTTTTTCTGCTCTCTATTCTGCGACTAAGAGTCATGAACTTTTATAGATTTTATTTGAACATGAATTTGGAATCTGCCACACAAAAGTGATCCTATCTTTTAGGCTCCTACTCAATTTGATTCCAATCACTTGGTTGTTGTGAGTTACAACTCGTAAAGCTACGAGATTCTCTCAAGCTTTTCCTTTTACACTTATCTTGAGTTAAACTCAAGATATTTACAAGAGGTGTTCACATATGACTTATGAATATTCATGCTCAAGATATGAAGTAGACCTTTGATCTTTTGGTCAAGCATCAAGGATTGCCAAATGTACCAACATACCTCATAGGATTGGGAGGTGTGGAAACCCCTTGCATGGGCAAGGTGGAGCTTCCCCTCTACATCCAAGATGTTCTTATGACAGTTAAGGTGCTAGTGTGTCAAGACGAGGACCTCATTGAGCCTCTTATCTTGGATCAAGGCTGGATATATGATCATACAGTCAACTTGAACCTAAGAAGTGGACTTCTTCAAGTCTGGGTAAGTCAGAATCGCATTACCATTGAGTTAGAAAATAAACACTCAAGGAAATAGGAAAGGCATCAACTCCTGGTCCTTCCAAGAGCACACTTGTGGAAAAAAAATGCTTTTCTTGTCCAATACTCTGTGATACAGAAACCCGCCACTCCAAGATTTGTGAAGCAGTTGGAACTCCTTTCGGTTCCAAAGAAAGTCACGGCCAAGGAGCTTGCAACCCTTGGGAAAGGTACGAAGTAGATACACAGTAGCTGCAAACCGTGGATAGCCCCTGCTAAGCTAGAACCACTGAAGGAATGTCATACTAATGATCGACGACATGACACTAATAAGAAGTCTCTCAAAGATTTGCCTACTAAAGTAATGTATATCTAGATGCCCAAGAAGTCAATGCATGCCGACCACCATAATGTACAAATTTACTTGCCCAAGGACTTAGTTGCAGCTCAACAAGAGAAATTACGCATGTGTGTACCCAAGGAACTCTTACATGCACAAAAAGCTATGCTTGAAATTCTGGATTAGAGGGAGTATTGAGATATCAAGCTCAAAATTTCATGGTCGAGGGTGTCATGTACCATTTTTTTCATCTCTCTCACATGTAGTGGTTACATTGATATATGTAATAGACACTTTTCAATGAGTTGTATTAAATTTATCTATCAAGAGTGATGGATTTTTTCTGTTCTTGCCAACCCACTCATTGGTGGACATTAGATTTTTCTTTATGTATTGTTCTTTACATATTAAACTGGTTGTATTGTTGCATTAGGTCTTTCTATTCGAGAAGTGATAGAAACTCAGCTCATGTACTTTGTTAGAGATCTTTATTTAGAAAGACTCTTTATTAAAGTTTGCATCTACTCTAAGGCAGTGACGACATGAGTAGGGATGTCATAGCTATTTGTCCAAGATATGCATGATACAGTTTAATTTTGAGACTTCTTATTTTGGACAGACATAAAAGTTGATGATGCACTTTTGGTTTTTCTTTTGTTTAATTTACTTTTTTTATATATTTATATACATATATTTATGTAATTAATATTATTTTTATTTATTTTCTTTCATAATTCCATTTTTATAAAATTTTAATTATGCTTATTATTATTGTTATTATTTAAATTAATTTTTTGATATTTTTTAAAATTCAAATATTGATGATTATTTTTTAGTGTGGTGCATTTTGTATTGGTTTTCTTTCTTGTTTGTATTTTTTATGTCTTATATTGATCTTATTTTTTGTGAATTCTCTTGCTTTTGTTTATTGTTTTTTTCTTTTTTGTATGTGTTTTTGTTCTCGATCTTGAGTTCATAAGTTTGGATAACTCTGAACTTATGAAGGTATATATATACAATCATGATGTTGACATCACCCTTCCTTGCATACAGTGAGTCATCTGCATCACACAAAGAAAATCCAATGGTGGTAAAATAATCTGCAATACTTGCATGCTCAGCACAAGGGGCTTGTCAAAGTCCATAAAAAGCATTTTGGAGCATGCAAACATATTCACAATACTCTAAATCCTCATATCCTTGTGGTTGGTCCATGTATACTTCTTCGTGCAACTCACCATGTAAGATGGCATTCTTCACATCCATCAGGAGATGTTTTCTATTTTAAATTCACCAAAGATAGATAAAAAACTCTTTCGTTAGAAGCTTTTGCATTGCATTTTAACTATTTATGGCTGAAATCAAAGTCTTTAGATATAGATAGTAGAAAGAAATGTTACACTAGACTAGTAGATAAAAGAGACATTCTTCTTTGGTTAGATTTTCTTCTAAAAAACTTGTATATTTTAGTTCATGATACTTTATTCAAACAATGTATTGTAATTTCTATGGGTACAAATTGTGCTACCTTTCTTGCAATTTTTATCTTTTTACTTATGAATTTGAATCTATGGAAAGACATGTTTTAGCTAATACTTTTCGTATCATTATACACAATCTCTCTAATATTAGAAGTTTTATAGATGATGTGCTTTCCTAATTTTAGTTCCTTCCAAGATTTTATGTATTTAAATAATGATGCTCTTGGTGGTGGTATTTATCCCAAAGATGTTTACGAGCTCAATTGTACTTCACATTATGATTCTTCTCATTTTTGAGATCTGAAGATATTTTAATCTCCTTTTGGTTTGGAAGTAGAAATTTATGATAAAAGATTCAAACCAAAATTTGGTAGCATTAACATGGTATGAATGTCTCATATTGATTCAAATATTTCTCATTTAGCAAAGTATGGAACTGGTTGCTCTCAATTGTTTAGATTTTCTCATCTATGTTCAAACTTGTCTTCATTTGTAGTTTAGTGTTGTCAACTAATGTCTTTGCTTGTTCAAAGAAGGGAATTCATTCAAGAACGTTTCAAAGAAGGCAAGGACTTTCTTACGTCATAAGAAGTTCACTTATGGTTCTTCTTTGTATATTCTCTTTATGTAATAGAAGAAGAATAACAAGATCATTCTTACTTGCCTTAATCTATGTGTGCTCCTCTCTTTGTATGTGAGAGTATGTGAGAGATCTCTTCCTTATCTCCTTTCTCTTGACACAATAAGGATGGTCAAACTCATCACACCAAATGAAACTACAAGGTGGATTGAAAGGTCACCTTACTTGCTCTTGAGCCATACATCATTCTTTTGGAGTTCTAGGTGTGGTTTCTTCAATACTCATTACTTGAAATTTCATTTACCAAATACTTGATATTATTTTCTAAAGAATCAACTTTAGTTTCTAGCACTAATAGTTTTGGATAATCTCTACACACCATAATATGATTAATTTCCAACTTTGGTGGATTTACTCTCCCATTTAGGATAGATGTCTGATTCAAATTTTGTTCTTGTCATTGAGCTATCCTATGAAGAGCTGCATGCATAGGCTCCCAACCATTAATTATACCACTTGCATTTGTCTTGCCCTCTAACATTGGTTCGAACTTTGGTCATAAAAACATATCCAACATGCCTATAAAATTTCAACGCTTGTTTGGCTCTAGGGCTGTTCTATCTCTAGCATGTAATTGGCTGAACATTGCCTCAAATGTAGCCAAAAATTGAGTGATATGCATGCAACACCTTGGTGTTGATCCACCTTAGAAATGTAGCCCAATTACCCTTCCTATAGTCCTCATGATAGAACGCTATAAGTAATTGTTTCTTGAAATCGATGCAAGATATGCTTGGTTTAACTTCTCTTCGCCAAGTATGATCCCTAGTACACTCATGTGTTTGAATGAAATTATGATTTTTATGATCTTAAGGTAGACTGCATTGTTCACCTAGTTGCTCATAATATCTAAGTGTCATATGATATTTATTGGATGTGATTCATCTTTTGAGAAGGATGTCATATGCGATCAAATGGGTACCTATACCATTTGAAATAGGAGAGCGCGAGAGAGATGCTATATCATCATGTAATAGACGTTAGCAATCTTGGATGATGGTTGGGTGGAGGAAATAAAATTCAATCTTTGTGTTGGTGATGGATAACTGCAAGGGTTCCTTGTGATAGAGCTATGTTAAAAGAATGGCCACCACTTGATATTGGTATCAAAGTAAGATGCAAGATTGGAATCGTTAGCCTTCTGTTATTGATAATGACTAAACTAAGGGTTCTTGGGTGTTAGTTCATAGAATTCACCGTTTGTAAACTATTAAAGTTTCCACTTCAATCTTCATAGAGAGTTATCTCGATAGAATCTTCTACGAATCTTCAACCAAAATCTTATACCGCAAATACAGACAGATATTCTTGCAACACTCTTGTTGTTCTGATACTTTTACTAACTTTATTTACTAGTTATCACTTAACTCCTCTCACCACTTCACTCTTAGATAACTCACCATTATCTACCGTATTCAATTATAACAATTAATAGTGCTAGTGGTCTTCAATTCAAAATGACTTCTCACTTTCTTTAATTAACATTGTGCTTAATCACTTAACAATAATAAGACTTAATAATTGATAACAATAATACAATTAATCGACAATGACAAAGAAATACCGAAAAAGAATTGCAAAGCCCATCAGCACTTTGATCCTCCTACATTGATCGGGTCCCTGCACACTTGTTATACCAGACTCTCCAACTATAGGAAGGAAACTATTGGAAGAGATGGTACTACTCATGAACAATGCACTATGCCTTCACCGATGGGTTGGTCAAAGGTGATTGGAGGAGGTGAGTAAGCAGGGGAATCGGGTGGAGTAATTTCCTTAGGCTCATCATTGACAGGATCATCCTCTGGTGAGATAATTGGTCCTGATGGCATAGTTGGAATTACAGGTTGAAGGAGGGATGAGGGCTCTCTAGTTAAGGAGATTTCCTTCACTTCGATCATAGAAAATCCTATAACTTTATCCGAAACTAGCTCCTCTACTAGGCAGTCAATAATATCATGAAACCATGAACATAATACCCTCTTCGAGAGGGTCTATCAAGGATTTTAGGTAGAAGATGTCCTTTTGTGGTTAGTTGGAAGCTTGATCCACAACATTAGTAATCTTTCCTAAACCATCCGCATCAAATTGAGAGATTACTTTGGCTATTGTGGCGACCATTGAAACCTTCTTTCTCATATCAATGATTCTAGTATTGGCATGAGTAGAAGAAGAAATTGAAGTCTGATTCGATGCACTAGCTACACGGCGATGCTTCTGGGTAAAACACATCAGACCAAATTCTCTTCCTCTTCATCGTCATCCATATGGGAAGATACTATAGAAGTGGGAATGAGAGGAAGAGCGATGGAGGTAGGAACTTCAGAGGGTGGGTCAGGAGAAAAAATGGGGTAGCCTCGTTAATAGGAAATTGCCTTTGGATAACTATTTTACTACCATCTCACATTCCTTGTGCATGTGGTGGAAATAAAACAATGCCCACTTAACAAGTTCACGGGTAGCCATATGGATGATTGAGTACATAGGCTAGGAGATACCATAAGCACATTCCTGAAGATTAAAGGAGACTATGAGGAACTAGGCATGGAACCCCAGAGGCAATCGACACATAATGGCATACTCATTAGAGGATTATTGAGCAAAGAGGGTATTTGTGGTAGTGATTGGCAACGGAGTGATCTCAGTACAAGCCTCGTTAAGAAGAAAAGGATAGCAAACAATGGTGTCAATGATGATACAAGTCGTGAAGTACGACTCAACCATGGGTGAGGACATAGCGGAGATGGGTAGTCTGAAATGTCTCGGGTGATGTTCATGGACAAGGGGTGAGCCGACACTCTGTGCCATGGTACTTGTGCAAACTGCAATGGGCCTTGTACATGAAAGTACTCTACTAGGTCGGGAGCCATATCGTCACTTAACCCAACAAGATGAGACAAGTAAAACATCGAGTAATAAATAGATATGGAGAGAAGGATGACATAATGACATCCAATGACCATCATGAAAATGAAAATAGGAGAGAAAATGCTGCCAACCAACAAACTACATGAAAAATCACATGAAAGGATAATGTGGATGGTGTGTGCCATTAAGAGGCCACCACAATGAGTATTCATCGAGGGGAGTGTGAAAAGGTCATAACTTTGATCCATTAAAAGAGTTGTGTAGATCTTCTCTTGTCAAGGTGGTTAACCAAAATGTACTCTGGCTGAGTTGTGCTGCAATACGGTACTAGCCAAACCATCTGACTTTAAATTTTCTTGCCTTTTGATCCGCTTTGGAATTGTAAACTAAAACTAAGTGTCCGACTTGAGACATTGGTGTTGTGAGAAAACGATCATGAGTTTGTGCTTGCCGGATCTGCATCTCCTACATGATTAAAAAACTCTCGTAGTGTGTTTCATCCAAAGGTTGTAGGTCATCGAGTAAATTATAAATCAATTCTTCTAGTAAGATTTTGTTATCGATAGCCACACAGAGACTAGGAACCACTGTTAGGGTGCTATAGCTTCAAGTCCAAAGCCTAATTTAAAAGGTGTGAATCTTGTAGCCACATTGTACATGGTATGATAAGGCCACACGATGGATGAAAGCAGTTGGTTTGAGAGCTTAGGAGAAAAATGAATTAATTTACGGAGCATAGTGAGTAGAGATTTATTAGTACTTTTAGCTAAACCATTCACCTACGGATAATAAGACATACTAATTTTATGTACACTATTGAATTCAATTGTCAAATCTCTAAATACACTATTCTAAAAGTGGGTTTCGTGATTGGAAACCTGCTCCAAAGGTAAACTGAAACATGGAAAGACTTCCCTATTTAGGCATTGAGCTACTAAAATGGTTGTAGTATTCCTTAAGGCCCAAGATTTAGCCCATCAGGTTGCATACTTTGTACAAGTTAAGATATACTAGTTATTGTTGGAGGCTCCAGGAGGGGAAATAGGTCCAAAAAACTTTAAGCCCCATTTTTGAAGTGGTTGCAAAGGCATAACAAGTTGAAGGGGAAAATATTTGGCCAAAACAGGTTGACCAATTCTTTGAAAATGATCAAACATAAGCAAATGCTATAAGACATCTTTAATCATAGTAGGGCACCACAACCTACTCTATAGTACTCTATGTAAGGTTAGTTCCACTAAGAAGTGTCCATCAATGGGGTCAGAATGCACCATTAGGGGAAAAATGAACCCTGAATGGGCCTTTTAGATTAAGGAGTGATTAGTGATGGACCAATGAGAAGAAGCTGGTGGCCACAGTCTACTCCCTTAATCACATAGGGTAGGCATAGGCTTCCCTTGTTTTTTTTTTTTTTTTTTTTTTTTGAGGGTACAAGGAAATTGGAAAGCATACTGAAATTGAAATACACACTCACACACCCAACCTCTTAAGGTAGAGGCATCCTTCATGATTGACTCATGGATATGTCTGGCCAGGACTTGAACTCAGGACATCCCCCTGCAGCTCCAAGGCGTCAACCACTAGGCTACGCGGCCACGGACTGGCTTCCCTTGTTTTTGTGTGGTCAAATATGCAAAAAACACCTAGAAATGGTGGGTTTCCTGTTGAGAATGGTTTTCAAAATCTCAAAAATCATTTGGAGCTTTCGATTTCTTGCAAGATCCAATGGCTAAGGTGAAATGACAAAAGTCAAGGCATCTGTGATTATAGACCCTTCGATTTGCTTGAGAACAAGTGGCGAGAATGAAAGCAATCATTGCGATTTGCGTGAATCGATGTCCACCGTTGGATCATGGCGTTCATCGGATGGAGGAGTTTGAATTCAAGGATTTTTAGGCGCTTCCAATATGCCCTTAGATCTAGCCTTGATCCCATGGCTCACATTGCCTGCTCATAATCCAAGGGCGCCTTTTATCTAAGGCCATCGGATGTGCCGGCAGATCTAACGATCCATGCCAATCTCTGAGTGTAGCTCAGTGCCATTCGCGCTCGACAGTTAGATTCTTGAACATCCGATGGCTGAAGATCTTGCAGAGGTTGCCCAAGGCCTGAGCCCCACTCATACAAAAAGTGACAGCCTTCTCTCTCTAGCTTAGTACGAATTTGAATGTTAGCCATTGATATAAAATGATCCGATGGTTCAAGATCCTCACGCTTGAGAATTCAAATGAAGTGGTTCATGAAATATTATTTTATTTCCCAAAACCATTGGAGGTTTCATATGCCTCCTTAAGTTAAGAGATTAAGCTATTTAATCCCTAAAAATTAGGGATCCTTACAAGGCCCATGCAAGGTCCATTTTTTCCCCTAATGCAGAGGCAAGGATTGCAAGCACCTCGAGGATGTGAATACAATTGAACCAAGCACTCAAGATATCATAATGATAAAATTGATCAATTATAATGGTAAATTGCTTACGATAAGTAGCTAACCTATGTCTTTCTAGTAACAATAAAGAATCTGGGAAGACTTCGATCTTCAGAAAGGAGTAAATAGTATCATAGTATGTGGAAGCAAAATTCCATGGTGTCATAGCACTAGCAGTGTTGGAGCGATTCACGACGATTGGTGGATCAAGTCAACCGTCTCGCCAATAGCGCATGTGGGGTGTCTATGGAAGGGCACACATAAACTAAGGACCATACGGGAGTGCGTTTCTATACCTATTAATCGCGTCTTTACAAGATGGAATGATCAGCTTTAGCTAGTTACTCTATCTTTAATAATTTCAATTTCGTTTGAATCTAATTGTGAACAATCAATATTTCTATTTACGAGTGGAGGAAATAGAACTTCACTATTTTCAGGGTTGAGTAAACCAATTGACATGAAAGGTAACGTTCTAGATAATCGATGATAGTTTCCTCTATGACACAATCCTTAACTAATTCTTCATTAATTGTATTATTTACTGTATTTTGTGAAGCAATAACCTCTAGTGGAGTAGGAAAAAGTATTTTTAATAAAGCAGAAGGTAAATCACATTCAATAGAAGGTGACTACTTGTAGATGCTTTGTAAGACATGTAAAGATAAATGCAAATAAATGGGTTAATATTTTTTTAAACTGTGTTGTATAAATGATAGAAACTAAAATTTTTCCTATACAAAAGCTAAGAAACAAAAACAAGCAACAAAATTCTAGCTTCGTAATTTTCGTCAAATCTTTTGTTCATCAAATTCGTCTTCAAATGATCTACAAAATAACATGAAACAAAAACATAAGTGTGCTTTTATGAATATAAAACACTCATTTATAAATTTAACCTTCAAACCTTAAGCTATTCTAGACTTATGCTAACTCATGTTAATTAACCCTCTTATATGTATGTAACTACATACTCACATTAATCCTCATATAAAATATTTCTATTTTATATGCTTTCATACAAACATTATCTTTAACATGCATATTCATACACTAACATGTACTTCTAATGCAATCTCATTCATATCTATTATGCTTTTATGCGCAAGTAAACACATGTATTTAACTCATACACACATCTACTTTAAATAGGCATATTCACTTACATACATACATACACTCAATCATATCACTTACCTTCTTCATTTATACACATGCACTCTTTCATATGCACATACACTTATGCATATGCATTTATGCATACATATGTAAGCTTATATACATTACACATACACATTATACATGCATATATATCACACACTCATGCACATGCATAAACACACATGCATACATGCACCACACATTCATATTCATATGCATTAACTCACAATACACATATACATGCACACATGCATACACTAACTCCCATGCCTCATCTTCTCATGATACACATGCATATATTCACATGCATACATGCATAAATACACCCTAACATGCATACATGCATAAATACACCCTAACATGCATACATGCAAACACCTAACATGCATACATGCATACATCTAACATGCATTCATGCTAATGAATTAAATCCGATGCATTTATTATACACTTAGTATTATAAAAAATAACCTTCTATCATGTCTAAGCTAACAAGTATGGGTTGCAAAAGATAGGCTACTAGATAGGAAAAGGTAAATGAATAGATATGATCAGATGGGATAAAATCAAAAGCTAATTGAATCCTAATGATTGAGGATGGAGAACTTGGATGAATAGAATGAAGCCTAATTAAAGGGGTTAGGAAAGTTAAGAATGGAATATAAGATCGGGGAAATATCATTGGGAAAGATGAGGAAACATGGCTACTTCGAATCCCTTCTTCTACTATCCTGGAAAACATAAAACATTTTTAGGTATGCATATTAAACATTTACTTATGTAATCAACTTAATCATATATTTACAAACCTAACTACTATATTCAATATTTATCTTTTCATTGCATTCAAACATGAACCTAAATAAGTTACTTATTGGAAAATCTATTAATAAAAAACACACACACATATATTCTTAATAAACACATACTAATCACATGCACTAAACATAGACATCACATACACTTTATATCATCAAACATCAAACACACACATACTAAACACATATATAAAAATTCTTATACATTCTTCAAAAGAAATTCACATCACATACTCATCAGCATCACCCATTAAACTCATCAAACATTTCATTTAACATAAGAGACATATCCAATATGCACTCATAATGTTTATACCATATATATAAGTAGAAAAATATGCACACATAATATTTATGCCTATATATAAGATAAATAAAATAAATTAAGAAATAAAATAAATTAAATAGAATAAATAAAAGAAAATTAAAAAAACTCTCTTCTTTTCTCTCTCTCTCTCTCTTTCTCTCTCTCTCTCTCTCTCTCTCTCTCTCTCTCTCTCTCTCTCTCTCTCTCTCTCTCTCTCTCTCTCTCTCTCTCTCTCTCTCTCTCTCTCTCTCTCTCTCTCTCTCTCTCTCTCTCTCTCTCTCTCTCTCTCTCTCTCTCTCTTTGTGTGCTACGCGCAGTGCGCTACGCCGCTGGCAACAGTAGAGGGAGGGAGAAGAAAAGAAAAAAAGAAATAAAATAAAAAATAAAAAATCTCTCTCTTTCTCTCTTTCTCTCTCTCTCTATCTCTCTCTCTCTCTCTCTCTCTCTCTCTCTCTCTCTCTCTCTCTCTCTCTCTCTCTCTTTGTGTTGCGCATAGCATGCTGCGCCACCGGTAGTAGTAGAGGGAGGAAGGAGGAAAGAAAAAAAACAAAAAAAAAACTCTACATTGTCCCTCTCTCTGCATCGACTGCAATATGGAAAAACAAAAATAAAATTTGCTTTGCATTCAATGAGCTCTCAAAAGTAAGAGAGATGGCATTCTCTCTCCTCCTACAAGAAAGGATAACATGAAAATATGTGCATAGTCAATCAAGGCCTAAAGTTTAGAGTAAAATGAAGTACCTGCAAAATAACATGAGCTCCTGGATATGACTCCCCTACTTTTATACATGTGAGTAGCCCACCATAGCCCAAAGTTGCCTAAGTTTACTCATTCATGGAGTCCACATTTACTCCACACTCACTCAAGCACAACTCAACTAAAAAAAAAGCGTGGTATTTTCTTCTTTTACTTTTACCAAAAAATTCAATATCCACTTATAAAATAATTATTCACTTGAACTTTTTTATTTTCACACTTTCATCATCCTTTAGAATTAATGAAAAACATTCTTTCAATTTTTAATTAAGTTTTCAATAACCTTAATATTATTTAAATAATTTCAATAATTAATTAACATATTTGATATTTTATTTAATTTATCTATATTTAAATATTTATTAAGGTTTCAATTTAACATCTCTTCTCCTATACATTAACTCCTTCAGAGGACAAAATCTAGTTAATTAACCCCTTCACCATAGGTTTACCTTAGTCTACCCTTAAACCATGTTCTTAATCAATCAAAATCTTTTATTTTAGTTATAAATCTCATCCAAACCCTTAAATAACCCATAAACTAAGCTTCCACCCTATCAAAAGCTTTTAGTTTTCTTTTTAATTCTTATCTAAACCCTTAATTATCCTTTAAACTTATACTTTTAACCCATAAATCATATTAAAACCCTATATTGGACCCTTGAATAACCTTTAATTTACATTCAAACCTTAATTAAACCCTTAATTAACCCTTCATTTTTCATTAAATACCCACAACTACACTTGAAAACTCCTTCCAAATACTTTTCATGTTTACACTGAAACCCAAATCATCAAAACTTCATGTCCTACAAAATATAAAATCAAATTAAGTTAAAATTTTATAAGTTATTAAAAATTAATTTGATCAATTAATCCTTAATTTTTTAATAATATTTTAGGAGGGATAAAATCCTTCCGACATCCGCCCCCACTAAACATGCACATCGTCCCGATGGGCCAACTTGCAGATTCAAGTGGAACATATCAAATCCTTTGTAAATAAATTTTAAATTTTTAAAGTTTTATTATATCATGCATTCATACATCTTTGTGAAATTAAAAAGATTAGTACAAATTTTCTAAAAAACAAAGTAGATATAATTCATATAATATCATGTTATATCTCTGAATCCACATTCAACCAAGAATTTATAGGAATAAATCATAAGTGTCATAGTCCTTCTCTTCATGTAACTTGCTTGGATTAAGTAACTTATATTGCATAACAGCATATACCAAAACTTTTTCATCAGTTAATAGAATTATTTGATTCCTACTTTTATTTCCTATGGTCTGACTCTCCATTCATTTCTTTTTCATTTTCATTTCATTTTTTTCTTTTTTTTTATTACTTCATCCCAACTTAGCTCTTTATTTATTTATTTTAAAAAAATCGACCTATACCGAAATTGGGTGCGACTCCTGGACTTGTTCACCTGGCCAAGTTTAACCCACTTGTCTGCCAACCCGGCATAGCACACGACAAAACTACGTCAGCCCTACATGAAATCAATGTCGGCTCATGGCTCTGGCCGCCCGACCAGAGTGACTCCAACCGCCTACCGACCCATGCAGGCGCATGACAACATAAAGGTTAGGCCTATGATGAAACTAGCGTCAACTTGTGGCCTTGATCACCTGACCAAGGTTGTTCCACCCACCTACTAGCCCATCATAGCACACTAACTACAAACATATATAGGCTAAATTGGGTATGAAGTTTTATCTTTTAATTCATTTGGAGGTTAGATCTTATAAGGAATAAATACTAAGATACAAAAATCCCACTTACTAATGGTTAAAGTTTTCAGCATATACATGTATTCATAATCAGTCTACCATTTCTTCCACAAGCTTCCAATTCCAAAAGTTTCTACTTAACTATCTGATTTAACTCATATAAATACAAGTTTTTCATGCATCAATCATAAAATATATCAGATATTTAACATCCTAAATTCTACTTTTTTTTAACAAAAATTTGAACATATCTTTTTAACTCATTCAGTAATACAGTGCATATACACAAAAAATCAACCAAATCTTTAATTAAAACTTTTTCACCTGATTTAAAATAGATCTCTAATCTTCATCAGCAACTTCATCAATCTCATAATCTTCATTATTTCGTTTCTTGAACAGTTTAATCCTTTTCTCAAAAATCAAATTTTGGAGCAAAGAACCATCAAATTCCCTAAGGTTAAACATACCATTATAAAAAACAATTACTACTACACACGGACCAAACCATCTTTTAATTAACTTCTTCCTAGCATCATACTGTGTATCAAAAGTACTATCGTAAAATAATACCCAATCATCTACTTCTATAGTACGAGGCCTAAGTCTATGTTTTTTATCAAAGTAACTTTTATTTTTAAGTTGTGTTTCTCTAATTTTTTGTACAGCTTCTTCAATCATTTTAATTCCTAGATCTAACTGCATAATCCTAATAGAAATTAGATCTTTACGAGTCATCTCATTATTCAACGGAAGCGTTCTCCATGAAATAATCTGGGTCTAGATAGGAAAAATTGGCTTCTAACAATACATTAGTTTTGCATGCATAAACCTTGTAGGACTAGTATATGTCATCTTGTCTGCCCATAGTGCGAATGGAAGGAACCTAGGCCACTGCTTTGTATCACCATTGCAGGCCTTAGAGATTGCCTTTGCAATAGATGGATGACCTCATTCAATCTTACCATTAGACTCCAGATTATAAGTAGTTGTGAGAGATAGTCGAATCCCATGCTGATCAAAGAATTCTCTTGCCTCTCGATCATCTAACTCGCCCCTATCTACTACTTTTTTTTCTACATAGCCAAATCTAGAAATAACTTCTTCTAATAAAAATCTACATATGTTATAAGTAGTTGTAGTACGAAGATCTCTACCCTCTACATGATCGGTCAAATTTTTTTAGCTAATACTATATACCTCATCCTATCTAAACCTTTAGGCATGGTCACTAAATCAACTACCCATTTGTAATGAATACAAGGAGGGTAAGTCGGGTGCAGTGGTTCCCTATGTCTAAATGACGAATGTATCTGACAAGTAGTACGAGTACTTACAAAGTCACGTACATTCGCATACATACCTTGCCACCAATAAGCTTCTCTAATTTTATCATACGTCGCATAGAAGCCTTTATGCCCCACCCAAAGAGTTTCATGCATGTCTTTCATAACTCTATTTTGAAGGTGTTTATTTCCTAGAACTCGTTACGGAAATCTAATCTTTCCTTTTGCATGATGCCAAATAAAACCATCCTTTAGAAAGACATTAAATGCACATTTCCTAATGCCTCTAAACCTATTAACTGACCAAACAGGTAATTGTTTTAAAGTGCTAAGATAATATCCTATATCATACCAAATTCCCTCATATTCTTTTTCATTAAATTTTTCATATATATATAAACATCAGAAGTATAACTAATCACATTTGATTCAGTTTTAGTCATGTCATCATTTTCAAACTTAGCCCTAGAAAGCATATCTGCTATGGAGTTAGTTTTCCCAAAAATATGATTTAAAACAGGATTAATAAACTTAATATAAGATATCCACCTTAACATTGCTATGTCTGGAGAAGAGAAATTAGTAATTAAATGGTAAACAATATGTTTCTATTACTACATTAGCTCCTATAAAATATTCCTTATCAGTTTTTAATGCAGTAACTAATCCCCATAATTCACGTTTTATTTGAGGATAATGTTTTTGAGTTTCATGTAAAATTTTTTTGCCAAATCTAATAGCGTATCTATTTCCCTCATTATCATCTTGTCCAATTACCCATCCTATACCTATGGGACTTGTATCTATAGTTAAGATAATCAGTTTATTATTTGAGTAATTTACACGTTTTAAAATAGGTGCATTAGAAAGTAAACTTTTTAATTTCTTCATTGCTTTAGTATGAGTTTCAGTCCATTTAAATTTCTTATTTTTCCTAAGTAGATCATACAATGGATTAGCTACATGGGCATAATGCGGTATCCAAATAGCATAAAAAACACGTGCTCCTAAGAAACGTCTTACCTCACTAATGTTCCTACAAGTTTCAGATATTTTATTTATAACATCTACTTTTGGTGGATATGGCATATGACCATAGTATCCACGTAAATGTCCTATAATAATAACTTCATTAACACCAAAGACTCATTTTTCTATGGAAAATCTTATCTTGCTTCTTCAAATCTTTTAAGTATTTTCTCGCAATCTGAAATATGATTAGATACAAACTTCCTACATCCTAAAGAATCTAATGTTTTATCTTTTTCCTTTTCTTCACAGCCTTTAATCGGAATATCATCTATAAATGGCATAGTCACATTAGGAATAAAATCATGAAGAACCATATTCATGGCATTCATCATATGTGCTACCGAGTTTGTAGCTCCTTGAGGTAGAGTACACATTCAAACTAAACCTAAAGGATTCTTCATCGTAGCTATATCTCTACTCTAAGTAGCAACTTGTAACTGATCATAATCAAAATATGAATCACCCATAGAATAGATAGAATGCCCAACAAAAGCTTTGGCAAATTCACCTACAATAGGGCTGGTTCCTACATTCCTAATTGTGACTTTATTTACGGGTTGTAAATCCTGGATAAATCTAAGCTTCCCATTATTTTTAGGAACAGTAAACCATCTATTAGAATAAGATGCGGAGGAAGGTTCTAGAATTTTCATATGCATCTTCTCCTTAAGCAGTTTCATTAGCTCAGGTAAATGAGTCTTTGGAATTGGTATAGGGTGAAGATTCCAAGGAATATGGGCTAAGGTAAACATAATCATTGGAGATAATATTCTAGGGTCAACACATCCTATTTCATGAGGATAAAGAGAGAAAGCTTTTCCATGCTTTCTTATCATTTCACGAAACATTTCACGTTCAGTAGATAGTAAAAAAGAGTCTTCGTTTCCTATTTTTATTAATTTAATGTTTTCATCAGTAAAATTATGTCCTACTTTTGAAATATCATGTAAAATGGGATCATTAGCTACTTGCTTTATTTTTTGGTCACTCCCTTCAGGTAAAGCCTGGGCTACAGGTTTGAATTTTTTATCAATTGTTTTATATTTCGTATTAACTTTAGCTTCATTAAGAGAATCAGAAACAAATTTCAAAATTAATTCATATTAATTTAACGAGTTCAAAAGTATAATTTGCATTAATTTTTCATCATGTAAAGTTTGATTAATTTCATCAAGTAAAGAAGAAGAAAAAGATGTTTCAATTGAGATTGCACTGCACTTTAGTGTTTTTCACTACCTTTGTGTTCCTAGGTATGACTGAGTCTTATTTCCTTACCATGACCATGGGTGCTCTCATATAAGTAGACTTTGCTTCCCATGGGCTGGTGAAATGAGGTGATTCATGCAAGGAATTACACTTGAAGTCTAATCTCTCTCGAGATTGGATATCCTCCTACTCTCCATAAATGGAAGGTATGTCTATGATCACGCAAATCATCCACAATGTCAATGGGAGGAAGAGCTTCACTTTATTTAGCCCATTTCTCTTCTTGAATCTCTCTTAAAAATTTTGGGGAATATCGATTCATAGAAGAAGATGTGTCTGGTTCTGTGGAATTAGGTACATAAGCTTCCTAGGTGGGAAAAGCTCATTCTTCCACTTGCCTTGTCCCTACCTTGAGAGGCGAGGTCCTTTTCAGGTTTCGCAATTAGCCTCTCCAATCTTTCTAGCAATTTGACCAATGGAGTGCTCCAATCCACAATTATTGATACTTGATAAAGGGTGGCATGCTCCACTGGGGGTCTCTCTTTGCACATTGGACAATTCTTAATCCACTCATGTATTTCTTTGTCCATGCTAGGCCAATACACTCCTAAACATTTTAGATTCTGCAATGTTCATTGTTTAGAATAGTGATTTCCTAGCAATCCTTCATGGGCTTGTTGCAACCAACTGCTATGTTCATCATCCTCGACACAACAAGCTAGTACACCCTCTGTATCTTGTTTGTACATGCTTCGTGCCAAAATTTGATATTTCTATGATCTTACAATTTCTTCTTTGTTCGTTCTTACATTCTTATTTCTTGGCCCAAAGGTCAAGATAGATACCAACTTATTTGCCCATTTAGAAACAACTTCTAAATTGAACAGATAATCATCGAGGAACTCATCAGACACTCCTTGCATCACTCCTGAAGTGATGCAAGAAATATGGTCTGCCCTAAGATGGGTTTTACCTTTCCTAACAACCACTTCAAAATCATATTCCATTAGTAAGAGGAACCATCTTACTAAGCGTCCTATATTGCAAGGTTATTTGACCAAATATAATAATGCTTGATGATCAGTGAAAAACTTGAACTTGTTGGCCAATAAATAGTGTCAAAAATTCTTCACAACATATACCATGCCTAATCCTTCTAGCTCTGTTGTGGTATAGTTTCGTTCAACTACCTTTAGTTGTCTACTAACATCCTATTGCATCATTGGATGCATCCATGTGGACATGGCATGGTTTGTTCCAATCAGGAGTGGTCAGTATTGGCGTTGTACACGATCATCTCTTCAGCTCATTAATGGAATTTTCACATTCATCGTTCCACTCAAAGTTTGTCAACAAGGCATAAAGAGCCTTAGCTATGATTGCATACATGTGAATAAACCTACAATAATATCCACAATGGCCCATAAAGGCTTGTACCTCTTTAACATTCCTTGGCCTTGGCAACTCCACAATGGCTTTTAATTTGTCCACATCTGTTGATATTCCGTTCTTAGAAACAATATGACCTAAGATCTTACCTTGACGTACCATGAACACACACTTTTCTGGGTTCATACAAACTCGATATTCTTTGCACTTGTTGAAGATCTGTCTGAGCTTAGGGATGTGGTATCTTCTTTCTTGGGAATGGACACATAAATCGTCCACATATACCTCTAAGCTCTTTTGCAAGAACTCTTTGAAAAAATGACACATGATCCTTTGGAATGTTGCAGGAGCATTGGTGAGCCCAAATGGCATCATACAAAATGCAAAGATTCCCCATTCGATGGCAAAAGCAGTCTTCCGTTGATCTTTTTGGGGCAATGGCTACTTGGTTGTAACGTGAAAATCCATCAAGGAAGCTATAAACTTCCTTGCCCGCAACATGCTCCAATATATGTTCGGTGATTGGAAGCGGATAACTATCTCTAATGGTAGTGGCATTAACTTTTTTAAGGTTAATACACACTCGCAACTTTCCATTCTTTTTGGGCACCACTACAATGCGGGACACCCAATCAGTATGCTCAATCTCATAGATAAATCAAGCTTCAATTAGTCTATCAATTTCTTCTTTTATTTTAGCTCCATAAGTGTCAATTTATGTGTAGGGCTTTTGTTTGGTGGGCTTGGCATCAGCTATCATGGGGATCGTATGGGAGCATATTCTTGGATCCACCCCCTTCAAGTCTCTATAGTGCCATGCAAACACGTCCCTATATTCCCTTAATAGAGCTACGAGCTCCATTTCTTCTTTTGCACTTAGGTCATCTCCTATGTATGTACATCTCTCTTCATTCTCCTCAATGGTCACGACAATCGTTTTGGCCTTTTCTTTATTATCATATGCTTCTCCTATCGTGGCCTCTCTCTTAGGCATTCGTACCAAATTTTTTTGGTCTTCAACTTCATATTTCTTGAGATTTTCTAGTACTTCAAACAATGATTCCTCCTCTTCTTGTTTCATTGCTTTTCTTTTCTTTTTCTTTTGACTACTCTCACTTCCATCCTTTGAATTTATAGTTTTAATATTCGTGAGAGGTTCTTCTTTTTTTGGTTAAATACTCCTATATCTTCTATATAGTGCTCCTCTGAGTCAAAAGTATACATTGTAATGGACTCTAGATCATTGTCATCCTCTTCTTCTTCTATGACTTCAGTGGGGTCACACTCTTCTAGCACGGGTTGACACATGAACACAGAGATATCATAACTCTCCTCATCACAATGAGGTGTCCATTGTTCTTCATTGACCGCGATGTCCATGGCGGCTCAAATTGTTCTTCATTGACCGCAATGTACATGGCGGCTGAGATTTCTACCAAACCATGAGGCTCAAATTCCTCATCTGGAAAGATCATCGGTGTGTAGGTTGGGTCTCTAACTGGTCTATCATCTGGTGGATTTCCTTCTTCTCTCACTTTTAGGCATCTTTCCTCTTCCTCTGTGACCTTGCACATCCACAAATGAGTACATTCATGCATCTAGGATGGGTCAGTAGAACTTCCAGAATGCACAGAGATTGAATCTTCTTTTTCTTTGTGGATAGGATTCCATTGTACGAGTAGCACATCTCTGAAGGTGTAATCCTTCAAATTGACCTTGGTGGTGACCCCTAAGTGTTGTAAGTACAAGGACTTGGTTCCCCAATCCTGTGCTATTTTTGTAGGAAGGGTCTTCCTAGGATCATCTCATAGACATTATTTTTCTCAAAGTCACGTATAGCAAATGTGTGTTCAAACTCTATCCCACAAGTGGTTAGAGTTATCCCTTCAAGAAATCCTAGAGGTCTTTCCAAATGACCATCTGCCATTTGAAGCTTCATTCTATTTGGTCTTAATGTGGGTTTGCCCCATCGCTTCCACAAGGAGGTGGTCGCAATAGCAACACCAGCACTGAATCTACGATTGCTTTGGTTGTGTAACCCTAGTAGGTGATCAGAAGATAAGTATTACCTTCTTCACCTTCGCTCATGTCTCCTATTTTATCGAGAGGTATCTTTGGAACTTTCTGCTTAGAGCCGGCTTTTGGCATTTTGGAATCAAGTTCTGGAACATGATCCTTCACATGATTCCATAGCTCAGGTTTTGCTTTGAGCAGCTCTTCTACAGTGAGATGACACTGAACCTTAGTGTTGTTCACGACATCAGTGTTCCTTGGGACCACTGAGTCTTCATTTTTTACCAATATTGTGGGAGCTTTGATCTGAAGAGATTCAGATTCCCAAGGGCCAATGAATTGTGGCAACTCTTGTAAAGAATTAGATTCAAAATCTAATCTTTCCTCGTCTTGTTGTTCTGCTTGGTCTCCATAGATAGACGGAATGCCTTAGGGAAATTGATCATGAAGGTCATCAATTTCAGGAATAGGAAGAGGATTACCCTTCTCGTTAGCCCATTTCTCTTCTTGTATTTCCCGCAATAACTCTTGAGAGTATTTTTGAATTGAAAGAGGTGTTCCATTATCCACAGAATCAGGAACATAAGCTTTCATTGAAGGTGAGCTTTCTCTTTCAAATATTGATTGAGCCTATGGAGGTAAAGAAACCTGGGGCTTGTTTACCAACTGCTGCAATCTTTCTAGTAAGCTCTGAAAATGAAAATATGGTTCGACAAAGTTTTTCTGATTGAATGATTAACTAGTCTCGAGCATAGTCTAAGCTAGCTCTACCATTTTCATGCACATTTTTGTGTGTTCAATCTCTAAATCTGCTCTAGGGTAACTCTTGTCTAGGTTTGCAGCTATTGGCCCTTCTTGAAGTCAAGCCTGGTAGGCCTTGAACATCATGCCCAAGCCTTTGGAGGTTGGATCTGCAAGAACAGACCTTGGTTGTGGTCTATTTACAATGCATGCGAGGGACTTTGAGATGCAATGTCTTCTATTTTTTTTTCGCTTCTTTCAAGATTTCTTCTAGTTTTGATAACTTTTTATTCCACTTGTGATTGGCCTTCTCCCTTATATCCTTTCATGTTCTTGTCTTCCTCTTACTAGGCTCTCCAGATTCCCTTGACTCTGATTGTTTGGCTGGTTTAGTTTGTTGTAAAGCTTGTGCCCTGATAACTGCCTCTATGGGGGCCACATTATTGCTACTTGAACCTAGATCCACCACTAGGCCTACCACATTAATGGGTGTAGCCTTGGGTGGACTAGAGGGGTTCCTTGGACAATCTCTAGGGAGATGGTCTTTGTTGCACTCAGGACAAAAGGCTTGTATTGTGATGGAATGTCCTTGTCCTAGAGTTGGTGAATGGGGGCATTCACAAATGAAATGGTCACCCTGACATCTAAAACATGGTCCTCTAGGGGCTTGTGGTCTTACTTGTCTCAATTGGGGCCTAGGGTTAGGATTCGTGTACATGATACTCAAGTATTCTAGCTCCCAATTTTGTTCCATGGGTGGTGTCTCGTATTGATAAGAATAAGCCTCACTACGCTCTGGTGACTCTGTGTAATAAGCTTGTGGAATACCTTCATGGGAGTAGTCTAAACTATGAGCATGAGAGTCATTTTTTGAGATCAATGGGGTTAGTGGCTCCAATGCTCTATTTGGGTTTTCCTCTATCACTACATACTTAACTGGAATCACATTGGCAAGAGCTAGTGGTTGGTTTCCTAGGACTACTTATGGCCTATATGGTGCCTAATATTGTCGTTGTGGTCTATAATATGGTTGTTGGTATTGGTTCTCATACCTACCATGTTGGTAAGGTTGCTGATAAGTTTTTCTAACATCCTGCCTATTGTACGGACAATCTTGATCCGTATGAATTGTGTATTTTCTCTCAATTTTGCAATATGGAGCATTCCTTTCTCTTATGTTCGGGTTTTGCATTGGGCAAACGTTAGCCATGTGGTCCCTCTGCAAGTATAACATCGATTCAATGAGGTGACTCTTGGTGTTTGGCTATTTTGAACTCCTAGCTTCTTGGCAACTTGCTTAGCTATCTCATCTATCTCAACGGAGGTTCTAGAGGTAAGACTAGTAGAACTGTCAGAGTCCCTATAGAGTTTGGACAATTCTAGTTCCTCCCCCAAGTTGTCTTCTATGTCAATGCACATCCGCACACACTCTTCTATAGATCTAGGCTCTTTCAAGTACACATATGATCTTAATTTGGTGCTTAGTAAGCCATCTAAAAACAAGGCCACTTGTTTGGCCGGTGTGCATAATTCCAGAATAGGGCATCTTTGTATGTACTATCTGAACCTTCTCCCTACTAGTTGCATTGTTTCTTGGGGTGTCTGCTTGAAGCTATGGATCAAGGATGATGTGCTATGCCTGATACCACTCTTGGAAAATTCTACAATGAATTCGTCTAGTATGATCTATATCTCGGTAGTTGCAATTGTTTAGTGGTTGAAACCAAGCTAAGGTAGTGGCCTTGAGAGTCAAACCAAATGCCTCGAACTGGGTGAACAAGTCCTCAACATGTTCAACTCTTAACACTTGCTTGAACTCGGCCACATGATCATAGGGATCTTCTGAACCATCAAAGTAGTTCTTCATTGTCTTGACCACTTGAGAAGGTCTAAGGGTTATTGGGTGCTCATGGGGTCTAAGCAATAGAAAATCATGTTCATCTCTTTGAAGCCTTGGTGCTTGATGTCTCTCTCTTTCATGTCTTTCACCTTTTAGTCTTGATCTGTCTCTTCCCACATTGTGTAAAACCTACCTCGGGCCTCTCTCTGTGTCTTTCTCATTGGGCTTCATAAACCTTGGATGATCCTACACCTTGGAGGCCATGGGAAACATTGTATCTTGGTGGAGGGAAAACCAATTCACTCTTCCAAAGTATATGTGTGTCTATCATGCTCTAATACCAACAACATTCTCTCTGATGTGTGATCTAGATAGAAAACTTTTCTTGGCATCTCAGGATCTTTGAACTCATAAATGGTGACTATTGGGCTAGGTTGATCTGACTTGAATCTCTAAAAGGCTTCCTGTGTTTCTCTATTCAAGAATAGTTCTATGCTTTTGTTGTCCTGGGGAACCCACTCTGATGAGATCACTCTAGTCAAAACTCACTTACCTCTAGGAGTCTTGGGTTCTCCTCCTACCTACATCTCCTTGCTCTAAGTCTCCTATCTTATTCTCAGGAATGACATTTCCAAGCTCATCTTTCATGTCTGCTAAGTTGGTGACCACGTACATAGTTCCTTCCTTATCAATGTATGAACCCTCTTCGAACTTGACTACTAGGTATTCAAGTCCAAAGGGTTGATTTGGATTTTTGAGCTGGACCACTGATCGCCTTAGACCATCCTCATAGATGTGTGCACCTAATCGGTTGGTCTAAATATATTCCAATTGTGCCTTATATGAACCTTCTGGTGTTTGTAGATAGGTAGTGCATGAGCCACCTGCAAGTTTCCCATGATAAAAGACATTTCTGAATCACTTGTGTCTGAACTTAGCACGTAAGGATAACCACTTAGTTGTTGTGCCCCAGACTTAGTTGTATGGTTGACACTAGACTGAGAAGATCTAATGCTTTATCTATTCTTGCCTAGGTGTATACCAGATCTTAGGTTCATAAGTTTTGTCTTCCAATCCCAAAATTTCCCTTTGTGTTGCTCAAAATCCCTTGGAGTTCCCTTGGTTTCCTAGTCCCTTTCTTTCCAGCGAGCTATAGAGCTCAAAAAATGGACTTTTGATGAAAAAGTTATGCCAAAATAGGCTTTTGTGAGTCAAAACATGCAAATAGGACCTCTCAAAGAATCGCGATTTTTTTGGGAGCTAGAAGTCTAGAAAGTCGCAATTTTGTGAAATCCAACAACCCAAAGAGTCGCGATTCTTTTCCCCTAAGGATCCGAAAAATCACGAATTCTTCTTCTTTTCTACCTTCAAAAAGTTGCGAATTTCTCAAAAATTACCTAGTAGAGAGTCACGATTTTATAAGTTGTCTTCCCAAAGAGTCGCAAATCTCTCAAATTTGAGTTACAAGAAGTCGTGACTCTATCAAATGTATTGCAAAAAGTCATGATTTTCTCAAAATGAGATTCCAAAAATTCACGATTTTCTTAATCTGAATTCTACAAAGTCACGATTTCTTCAAAAAGTCACCTTGCAAAAAGTCGTGAATTTCTCAAAAAGAATGTAAAAAGTCACGAATTTTTCACTTAGGAAACCAAAGAGTCAGGATTTCCTCAAAAGCTCCCCTTGCAAAAAGTCGCAATTTTGTTTTTCAAATTCAACCCAAGAAGTCACAATTTTCTCAAGATGGGATTCCATAAATTCAAGATTTTCTCAAAGTCCTGATGGCAAAAATTCATGGTTTTCTCAAAGATTGGATGGCAAGAAAGTCGCAATTTGTTGAGCCCAAAGAACCAAAACTTCGCGATTTTCTCATAGCCAAACAAGCAAAAATTCATGATTTCTTCCCTTAGCAAACCCAAGAATTCGTGGTTTTTTCAAAGATTGGAGAACAAAGATTCACGATTTTCTCCCAATCTGAAAAGCAGAAAGTCGTGATTTCTTGAGATTTAGAGTCAAAAAGTCGCAATTGCTTCCAAACCCCAAAAACAAAAGAGTTGTGATTTTTTTCCACACCTAGAGCCAAAGAATCGCAATTTGCTCAAAAATGCCTTTCCAAAAAGTTGCGATTTTTTTGGGTGATTTTAGGCAGGAAATCAAAGATTCATGATTCAAATTTTTTTGAAATTTTCAAAAAGTCACAATTTTTTGCAAAAATTCAGGATTTTTTGAGAATTTAGGCGGGAATTTTGAATTTTTGCAAGCGCATGCACTCCCAAGTACTTCCTAGCTCTTTCTTGCACTCCCACACATGAGAAACGATGTGAAAATTATGAAAATGCACTAAAAAACGACAACTTTCTATGAAGATGATGATGGATGAAGATGGTGATGATGGTGATGATGAAGAAGGAGAAGAAAAAATCAGAAAAATAATAGAAAAATGACTATTTCTTACCTTCCAATGTCGCAAATCCACGATCTTACCATCACAATGCTCATCCTCGAAGCTCTCTCCCCGGCAACGGTGCCAAAATTTGGTGTAGCACAAGCGTAAGCACCACCTCCTTTACTTGTCAATCCACGGAGACTTGAGGACCGGTATGAAGACCATGAGTGAGTGAAGACACATGTGTGAGTGAAATCACACAAACATGCACACACATACACACACACATGTGCACAAGGTAAGATCAAAGGAGAGGAAAAATGGAAGCTTCGATTACAAAAGAGTTCTCTTACAATGCTCAAATCTACAACAAGCCCACTCTCTAACAAGCTAACCTCAAAAATGAGCTCTTTAGCTTTTTTTATAGTTTTTTGAGTAGTTTTGGCCCTGTCCAGACCTAGTGTTCGACCTAGTTAAAAATTAGGTTCGAGGGCTTATTTAAGGGCTCAAACGGAGTCTAAAAAATATGAAAATTAGTAGGATGATACTTCTAATACTCCTTGAACAAAATGGAGTTACGAAAATATGAAATGGTATTTACAATGGCCTTTAGTGATCAAAATTGCTATTTTTGTAGGGGATTCTTCTAAAAATTTGACATACACTCCTTGGAACTCTTTACCTACTCCTTCTTCTTATGTGTCCACTTCTTTGATGCACTTTTATGCAGTTTCTTCATGTTGACTATTGATCAAACCTATCTATTTTGATTAATATTTTTGAGAGTGATCTTACAAGGTACATAGGGTGTCTAATACATCCTTTGGCAAGGTAAAAGGGCCCACCATAAATCTCCGGAGTTCATATGGCTGGTGTAGTGCAAAGATTTTGCAGCACCACTTAATCTTCATCAAATATAATCCATATTTTCATAGTGGTATCAGAGCAAGGTTGGACATTATGGCCGATGGATTTCCTTCATCAATTGAAAAATTGGATAGACGTAACTACTCAGCCTGGTCATTAAGGATGGAAGCTTATCTTCAAGGCAGGAAATCTATATGGTTATGTAGTTAGAGATGAACTTATGCCAAGTTTTAGGAATCAAGGTCAACCTACACAAGAAGAGCAAGAACGAGTAAGCACATGGTGCTGAAAGGATGCACTTGCAAGGTCTTATCTCCTCAACTCTATCTCATATTTTTTGTTGCCTCGCATTAGAAGTTGTAAAACATCTCAGGAAGTGTGGAATGCACTTGAGGCCTTCTTCTCTTCAAGCACAAAGGCTAGAAAGAATCAAATATGGTTGTACTTCACAACCCTCAAGAAAGCTCCCAAACAAAATGTGATAGACTTTGTCACAACCTCAAGGACATTGCAGATCAGTTGGGAAGCATTAGAGAGGTAGTAGAAGAGAAAACTGTAGGGCAAGTCATCAATGACTTAAAACCAGATGAGAAGTGGAAAGCATTCACCATAGCAATGGACCTATACATGGATATGTGTGTACCAGATTTCAATACATTCATGGGACAACTACTTACTCAAGAGTCCAAGCTTATGAAGAATGGAAAAGGTTCAAAGGTAATCAATCTTTTTCCTTGTATAGTGATAAAAGTAAGTCCAAGGACAACAAAGGAAAAGGGAAGAGAGTGGATGATGAAGTAAGTATACATCAAGCTAACTATGCAGGTAGAGGAAGACATCATAGAGGTAGAGGCAAAGGAGGTAGACAAGGAAGTGGGGGACCCCAAGAATATAACCCTTGTTCTATTTGTGGACTAACCAATCACACAATTGAAAACTGCTCTAGGAGTTCTAGGAACCAAAGAGGTAGAGGCTACAATATAGGAAGTTATGGCTTGCTAATCATGAATAAGTCAATACCTCAAGGTAAATCAGATGAGCATGTTTTCTACATAGATTCGGGTTGCTCAAATCCTGTGGAAGGAAATATGGCCCTCCTATCAAATTTAGAAGATCCAAGGAACGAGCATGAAGTGCAATCTTGTGATGATTCAAGACACCTTGTGGAGAACATAGGAAATGTAAAAGCACCTAATGGGAACATCAACCTACTTAGCA
Organism: Ceratopteris richardii; assembly: GCA_020310875.1. Classification (NCBI taxonomy): domain Eukaryota; kingdom Viridiplantae; phylum Streptophyta; class Polypodiopsida; order Polypodiales; family Pteridaceae; genus Ceratopteris; species Ceratopteris richardii. Next base: position 76,028,363 of record CM035413.1, read on the forward strand.
AGGTACTCTATGTCCCTACCATCACAAAGAATTTGATAAGTGTAGGACAAATTGTGGAGAAAGGCCTACAAGTTAGGTTCACAAAAGGAAGATCATTTGTTGAATATCTAAGTCAAGGATTTAGGAGATTGCAAAGGGTGAAAAGACAGGTAGATTATTCACATTTGAATTACAAAACACAAGGATCATTGGTCTTTTTAATTTTGGTAGTCAGACACTCACAGAATTGGATATATGGCACAAGAGGTTAGCACATATTGGTGAAAGATCATTAAAGCAAATTTGTAGGGACCAAAGTGTACTTGGACTCCCAAATTTTTCAAGGCAACATATGATATATAAACATAGTGCATGTCAATTTGGAAAGTCTCATAGTTTACCATTCATGAAGAAAGGATATATGCATGGAGATCTCTTGGACTTGGTCCATATAGATGTATGGGGACCTAGCAAGGATGCTTGAGTATCTAGATCAAGGTATTATGTCTCCTTCATTGATGATTGCAGTAGATGGACTACATTATACTTTATGAAACATAAGGATGAAGTATTTTCATGCATCGAAAGGCATTTAGCCCTTGTGGAGAACCAAACACGTAAGACACTAAAATCGCTAAGACAAGGTGGAGGGGGAGAGTACTTCTCCCATCAAAAGAGAAGTTACTACAAGGTACACTCTAGAGCAAAATGGAGTGGCAGAGAGAAGAAATAGGACAATTGTTGAAGCTACAAGGTGTATGCTAATGAAAAACACTTACATAATTATTTATTGGCTAAGACTGTATCCATAGCCACCTATTTAATTAACAGGTTACCTTCAAAGTCACTTGATGGCATGAGACCATATGAGGCTTGGAATGGAAGAAGACCAAGCTTGGATCATTGTAAGATTCTTGGATGTATTGCTTATGCTCACGTTCCTTCACATGTTAGAGGAAAGATGGATCCAAAAGTATAAAGATGTGTGCTCATTTTATATGGAAAAAACCAAAAAGGCTACATGTTATAAAACCTAACAAACAAAGGTTTCTTGGTGAGTAGAGATGTAGTGTTTGATGAGAATAGTTCTTGGTGAAGGCTCATGCAGGAAGATCAAGTTACCTTATGATCTTGAAGAAGATTTTTGAAAATTTGTCAAGCATAACCCTACAAAAATTGAAGAACAAAGATACCTCAAAAGATGATGAAGCATCTCTAAATAAAAGACTCAAAATATGGAAGTCTAAAGGTAAAGCTAAAGTGCAAGAGCTTGGACAAGAGACAGAATCATCACATCATGGCCTAAGAAGGTCCATGAGGGAGAAAAGAAAACTAGAGAGGTATGGTTTTGATACTTCTCTAGTTACTAAACATTCAACCTATCTAGCACAGGACATAAATCAAGAGGAACCCTCAACATTCGAGGAAGCCGAGGAGAAATCGGAGTGGAAACATGCAATGGAAGAACAAATTGAAGCTCTTGAGGAAAATAACACTTGGGAATTAGTTCCCAAGACTTCATCAATGAAAGTGATAGGTTCAAGATGGATTTACAAATTGAAGAAGAACTCAGATGGCTCCATTAACATGTATAACACAAGGCTTGTGGCAAAAGGCTTTGCACAAACTCAAGGAATTGATTATGAAGAGACCTTCTCTCTTATGGCAAAGATGCCTAAAATTAGAGTTCTACTTAGTATTGCTTCTTCCAAGAATTGGAAGATACCTCAATTGGAAGTAAAAAATGTATTTTTAATGGATGGGTTGTTGGTGCAAATACCAAGCCTTCACACTTGGTTAGATGTTGAAGAAGTAATATGCAAACCTTGAAGAACCACACGAACCATTGCCTATGGTTTTTACCATTAATCTTTTGTAAAAGTCATTTGACTTAGAGGGATCTTATAAAGCCACTAAACTCGAGGAGTTAGATAGAATGGAAAATCACGAATCTACTTAGAGATAATATCTCCAACATTAAGGGATCACTTTTTAGTGAGAGCCAAATTTGAAGAAAGCATCTATAAAAGCACTTGGAGATCTCGTGGGCAAATACACTCCCTTTTAGAGAAATTCATTTGATCATTAGTAGAGGTTGAGTACCACACTTCATTGCTCACTCACCTCACTATCACTTGGCATTATTTCTTTGCTAATGATGTCGTAAAATCATGTTCCATAATACATATACATCATTAAGTATCTCTATTGATTTCTCTCCCATTGTCACTCAGAACAGTGTACTTGTCTTTCTCATATCTCACTGATCTCTCCATCATTTTCAATGATCTATAGCTTGTTCGAACACCTCAAAGTATACTACAAGCTTTCAAAGTTTGTGGAAGTTTCATTTGGCCAATGTGGAGAAAAGTTTCTCGAAGTGGTCACTGGTCATTCTCTGCATATCTCCTAAAAAGTCGGGGGTAAGGCTTGAGTTGTTAAATTGATTGCTCGGTGTATAGTAAATCATTTTAAGTTATTTTACTTGAAAACATTACCTCTCTAAGCCAATTAGATACCTACAGAAGGAATTTTTCTAATTGCCACTGTATTGTGGCTACTGAGCAAAACATCCAGTAGGTATCAAGACAAAAATAGCAACTTTTTGATCACTAGCTAGTTGCAAAATTATCTGTTTTGATCTAACTATTTGAAGCATCATCTCCAAACTACATAGGCACTTATTTAGTGTCATTGGGAAGCTAAAGGGGCCTACAACACAAATCGGAAGTGTAAAAGGGCAGGTATCAAACAAGGATTAGCAGTACCAACTCATTTCTTGAGGTGTCCATCCATCTTTCCCAACAGTGGTATGAGAGCAAGTTGAGGTAAAATGGGAGATGGTTTCCCTTCTTTTATTGATAAATTGGACATGAACAACTACCAAGCATGGTCCTTGAGGATGAATTCATACTTACAAGGAAGGAGCCTCTATGGATACATATCAGGCATGAGGAGATGCCCATTTTTCGAAGCAAAGCACAACCTACAAGAGAGGAGCTTGAAAGACTCAACTCATGGTGTGCCAAAGATGCATTAGCAAGGTCATATTTACTTAACTCTATTTTTGACTTCCTTTTTCCACACATTAGGAACTGTAAAGCATCCTAAAAGACTTGGGATACATTGTCTTCATATATTTCTTCTAATACAAGAGCAAGAAAGAATCAATTGTGGATTGAGTTTACCACTCAAAGGAAGCAACCCAAGCAAAGTGTTTCAGAAATATGTGACCAACGTCAAGGATGTGGGTGACCAATTGGCAATCATAGGAAAGGAGATTGAAGAGGAGAAGATAGTGAGGTAAGTAATCAATGGGATCAAGGCAGATGCCAAATGGAAAGCCTTCAGAACTGCCATGGACTTGTACATGGACATGTAGATTCTAGATCTTACCACACTCATGGGGCAACTATTTACCTATGAAACCAAGCTCAACAAAAATGGAGATTCATCAAGAGGTAATAACTCTTCTAACCTATACAGAGATAAAGGCAAGCCTAAAGAGGAAAGGAAAAGCAGGAAGATTGAAGATGAAGGTACTACCTCTCAAGCTAACTATGCAGGGAGAGGTAGGAACTCAAGAGGTAGGGGCAGAGGAGGTAAGCAAGGTAGGGGGAGACCTTTCAACTCTTCCCCATGCAGCATATGTGGATTGTCTAATCACACTACAAATGAGTGCTTTCGGAACCTCAAAAATCAGAGAGAAAGAGAATATCAAAGAGGTAGCTACTCACAATCAAGAGGAAGATTCAACCATACTCAAGGCTACAATCAAAGCTACAACAACAACAACAACAACAACAATTACAATAACAACTACCAAGGAGGTTACAAATCAAGAAAGGATTTCAACAATTACATAGAGGATCAAGAGGATTCCCTTCTGATTATGAACATGACTTCAAAGCAAGGTATGAATGATGAACACCTCTTCTATATTGACTCAGGTTGTTCATACCATGTGGCAGGCAATGTGGCTCTTCTCTCTGACCTTGAGGAACCCAAGGGAAAGCACCAAGTACAAACCGACGATGACACCAAGCATTCGGTGGTCAAGGTAGGAAATGTTAAAATCTCTTATGGGAATAGAAATCTATTGAGCATGGTTCTTTATGGACCTACAATCTCCAAGAATTTGATGAGAGTTGGACAGATTGTGGAAAAGGGTTTGCAAGTTAGGTCCAACAAATAGATTTTTTTAAATATTTACTTCTAATGGCACAATACTAGGCCCCTTGCTAACATAGTTAAATTACATAATTGTTACCCATAAGATCTGGACCATACAATAAATTTGATAGGGTTTCCTACTTGAAATACTAGTTTCTATTCATCATTTGAGTTTCGCAAGAAGCATCCACATGCGTCGTCACTTGGAACAGTGATGGTTGACTTGATCCATCAACCAAGCCCTTGTTTGTGACATTGAACCTCATGTGAAGTTCCATGGCATGGTGACTGAAGTGATCTCTTTTCCCATGTTACATATCTATTTCGACAATGTTTACGAGTAATGCACAATCATTGTAATTCTTGAAGCACCTACTAGATTGCAATCATAAGAACTTGTTGGTGTTGAGGGTTGGTTGACTTGACCTAAGTGCCGTGACAAAGGCTTACAAGAAGGCCGAACCTCCTCATTTCTACCCTTCCCATCAACGATAAGAATGAGCTACGTAACACGTGGAAGCTTCGTGCGATTCTTCACTGGGACTTTTCAGAAGAACCACAAGAATCGGAATTGCATGTGCTAAAAGAAGCCCAGCTATTGCAATGTTATCTGTTCCACCAGCAAGGCATCTTTGTAGGATTCGAAGACCGAATGTAACACATCTTTCACAACCAATATCGTTGGAATTTTTCACAATAAAAGGTAATGTGGCTTCCTCTTGCACTAACTCAACTCTCACTCTTCACATTCAATATATCTAGCTAGTGCTTCTCGAATTATAAAGTTTGAAGGAAAAGTCGATCTTTGTGATCAAGGCTTGTCAACAAAGAGGCTCTCCCTATATGGGTTCATGGAAAACAATTGTTCCCCTCTAATCCATTCCATCGTTCTACTCTATTTTTCACTTTTCTTCACAAGATAACATGGTTAGAGGCAATAGTATATTTGTTCTATCACAAGCTATGTAAGCAGTTGTTTGGGACTTGATGCATATGCGAGAATTTTGAAATGAATGCCTTAGTCGAAGGTTGACTCGTGAGTTGTGGCATGGTGCAATAGGCCACCACTCAAAAGCACTCACTTTCTTAGGGAATCTGGCCAAGCTACTCACTCATCGGTATGTCTCTCTATGCATACATACATACATATTTCATTGTAGTCGCGTGATAAGCTCATCTTTGTATGTTATGATTTCTCTTAGGTTATCTTAACCTTTACTTGTTTCCTCTTCTTGATTTCTAAGAACGAGGCATCTCCTCTTCACTGAAAATGCCAAATAGAGGGAACAAAGAAGACCCTTCTCAAGTTTCAGCTAACAGGATCTATTGTGTTCAGATCCTCCTCTTTCACCGATTATCTCTATTGTGAAGCCAAATTAAAGTTTTAGTTCTTTAAACTCTCTAGCAACTCCTTGTAACAATACTATAGGAGGCATTGGCCCTTATCAAATGACATGGATTCAACACTGTTGAAGCCAAAGGTCAAGGACAAGCACAGGAGCACATCAAAGAGGAGGACACACAAGAAGGAGCAAATAGGGAACTCCAAGAAGTGTATGTCAAATCTTTAGAAGAATCCCCTACAAAAATAGTGATTTTGATCACTAAAACCATTGTAAATATCATTTCACCTTTTTGTAGCTCCATGTTGTTCAAGCCGAGGAGTCCTTGAGCTTTAGGAGTATTAAAAGTAGCATCGTACCAATTTTCATAATTTTTAGACTTCGTTTGAGCCCCCAAATAAGCCCTGGAACCTAATTTTTAACTAGGCCGGACACTAGGTCTGGACAGGGCCAAAGCTAGTCAAGAACTATAAAAAGAGCTAGAGAGCTCATTTTTGAGGTTAGCTTGTAATAGATTTGAACTTGTAAGAGCACTTTTGAGAAATCTAAAAGAACTCCATTGTCCCTCTCTTTGTTCTTGCCTTGTGTGCGCGTGTGTGTGTATGTGTGTGCATGTTTGTGTGCTTCTCACTCACACACATGTGCCATCACTTGTTCGAGGTCTTCATACCATCCTCATGTCTTCCCGGATTGACAGTAAAGGAGGTGCTACTCATCACTGAGCTACACCAAATTTTGGCGTCGTTGTCGGGGATCGAGCCTTGAGGACGAGCGTGTGATGGTAAGACGTAGAGTTGTGACGTTGGCGTTGTAGATAATTTCTTTACTTTTTACTACGTTTTCTTTCTTACTTCATCATCATCATCACCAGCATCATCCTCACCATCTCCCACCTTCATCTCCATCACCGCAAAAAATTTCAGCTTTTTTATCATATCACATTCTCCCTTCCATTTCCATCATTTCACTTGTGAGAGAGAGCGAAAGAGCTATTTGTGTGTGCTGTTTTTGCATGCTTTTTGAGCTTTCTTGCAAGATTTGGCTATCCCATCATCTGCAGCACGTCGCGTAGGTATGGAAAAGCTCGGTCCTATCTCTGTGTCGCTGAGCTCTGTCGATTGCAATGGATAGAAAAATCGCTCCTTTGGTAAAACTAAGTGCACCAGAGTAGACTAGAGACCTTGCACATCACAAATCCACAAAAAATTCTAAAAAATTTGCATTTTTTCTGTCCATTGCGATTGATAGCATCAATCGCGATTGACAGTGTCCATCGCGATGGATAGCATGTCCATCGCGATGACGGACCCCGACGGACACCCCTATCCATCGCGACTGACAGAAATATCGAGATTGACACCCCATCTTGGCAAAAAAACATATCCGTCGCGACTCATAGACCTCGATCGACATAAAGCCACGCAAAAACCTGGACACCCCTGTCCATCACGATTGACAGCAGTCCATCGCGATTGACAACAGTCCATCGCGATTGACAGCAGCCCATCGCGACCGACACCCCCAATCCATCGTGACCGACACCCCCAATCCATCGCGATCGACACCCCTGTCCATCGCGATTGACACCCATCAATAGCGATTGACACGTGTCCATTGCGACTGACAGGCCATGATGGACAGCTCTACCCATCGCAAGTGATAGCTCAGTCGATCACGATTGACAGCCATTTTCGGCCAATTTTTCAGGGTTTTTTAATTTGAGGATTTTGGCTAATTTTGGGCATAAATATTGGGCTATAGGGCATATAAGGAGGCTATAAGTAAATAATTTAAGGAAACCCTGTTGGCATGTTAGCGTGTTTAAACCCTGTTTTAACCCTAGAGCCCTGAACAATCATAACTTTCTCATACAAAATCCATTTGCTGTGATTTTTGTTTTGTTGGAAACCTCGTGTGATTTTTGTTTTGTTGGATTATTAGATATACTATTTTGAAGTGACCATACCCAGGGGGAAGAAAAGCTAAGGGATCTTCAAAAGTGTTTTCCATAAAGCCAAAAGAACAGTTTGATCTTTGAATTGCATGAATGAACATGGTTTATTGTGTCAATTGAAGTTAAGTCTTGAGCTAAAATTGGGACTTTTTACAGGTCCATTGAGAGCACTAGAGAGTATCCAAAGTGAGAGCATTCTGCAAGCTTGAGAACGGGATTCTTGAGCACTAAAGATCAAGGGAAGAACAAGTGAGGTTGGAATACTCTCAACTCCCTCTATCAATTCCTAGCTTAGGCTAAGTGCGAGTAGTGCTAGAAGTAAGTCAGGGTGACGATAAGCATCTATCAAGCTGAAGACTACTTAAATACTCATGTTCAAGCTAAAACATAATCTCTATGCGGTCGATACATTTAAAGGAACAGAATTTAATGTGGAACGAACAACTTAAAGTGCGGAAATTCACTCAAGTATTCCTGACGATGTGATACAAACAAGAGTTTAAAACACGATAATCAACATAAAAAAGAATCAAGTAACTAATACAAAAGAACTCAGCAAGGAGGTTGTACTTGGGTAAAAAGTGGGATTGCTCAGTTAGGAATATGAACCTTAGATCAACACGAAACCTAGGGAGAGATAGACAAAGTCTTAGGTCTTTAGAGGCTAGTGTCAATCATACTGCTAGGTCTTGGGCCCAGCAGTTGAGTCATCATTCTCACTACCCTAGCTTTGAAACTAACGAGTCAGAGATGTCTCAAGGTATGGAGAGACCAACAGGAAGTTCAGGAGTGCCATACTTATAGAGGGTGGAAGGCCCTTACAAGACTCAGCTCGAATACCTTAGGACCAACCGATTAGATGCTTGCATCTATGAGGACGGCCTAGGAAGATCCGTAGTCCAGATTAAAAACCTAGATCAACCCATTGGACTAGAGCATCCAGCAGTCAAGTTTGAAAATGGAGCATACCTGGACAAAGAAGGAACCATATATGTAGTCACCAGTCACCCAGATAGGATAGACGAATTTGGTAATGTGATTCCAGAAGCGGATGTAGGAGACCTAGAGAAAGGGAATATAGGAGTAGAGCCTAGGAGCCCTCGAGGTAAATCAGTTCTAACAAGAATCCTCAATCCAGAATGGGTTCCCCAGGACAATAAGAGCATAGATCTGCTCTTAAACCAAGAGACTGATGAAGCCTTTTGGAGGTATAAGTTTGAAGAGTCGAATGAGATAAGAACGATCACGATCTATGAGTTCAAAGACCCCGATAGTCCAGGCAAAGTGACCTATCTAGACAACACTTCAGAGAGGATCTTTGTGGTTATAGAACATGGTAGGCATGCCTACACTTGGAAGGGTGAATTTATTTTTCCCCAACCAAGATCAAATGTCTCATATGGCCACCAAGGAGCTGGAACATCCCAAGCTCATGGGGCTCAAAGGGATAGAAGTAGAGATAGGTCAGAGGTGATCTTTGCCAATCCCTTGGGAAGAGAAAGGATGAGAATGGAGACGGAGCCTCAGAGACCTAGAGCCCTAAGAAATTAATGTAATGCTGATGATATTCCTTTGCCAAGGCCTAGAGAACACACTAGGACCTTGAGACCTACACAACTAGTCAAATCCATGAAGAATTACTTCAATGGCACCGGAGACCCATACGATCATGTGGCCGAGTTTAGGCAAGTCGTGAGAGCTGAACAAGTTGAGGATGTGTTCACGCAGTACAATGCCTTTGGTCTAACGCTTAGGAACACTGCCCTTATGTGGTTTCAACCACTAAATGAGCGACACTTTAGGAACATAGACCAACTTCTAGAGGCATTCATTATCGAATTCTCTAAGAGTGGCATAAGGCATAATACATCCTCACTGATTCAGAGCTTCAAGCAGACACCTCAAGAGAGTGTGAGGCTTGCAGGAAGAAGGTTTAGGCAATACCTAGAGAGATGCCCTCTTCCAGAGTTACCCACACCAGCCAAACAAGTGGCTCTCTTCTTGGACGGACTGCTAAGTACAAAGTTGAGATCCTATGTGTACTTGAAAGACCCTAGGACCATAGAAGAGTGTGTAGGCATGTGCATTGACATTGAGGATAACCTAAGGGAGGAACTAGAGCTTTCAAAAATCTACAAAGATTCAGATAGTTCTACTAGCCTCTCGTCCACACATTCTACATCTATTGAGGAACTCGCTGAGAAGATAGCTCAAAAACTAGGTGTCTCTAGCAAACAAATTCCAAGATTTTCCCCAGTTAACCGGTGCTATACTTGTGGAGGAGACCATATGGCGAATCTATGTCCCATTATGGCTCAACCCCAAGTGAATCGTAGTAGCCAGTACTGCACCATAGAATGGAGGTACACCAATCACACCGTGCAAGATTGCCCCTACAATAAGCAAGCAGTTAGGCAAACGTTCCCACAACCATACCCTCAACAAGGAAGATACCAGAACTAGTACCCACCACAACAGTATACTAGACCTCAACAAACCTACCAACCACAATATCAGGCCTAGCAGAGACCTCAACCAGTGCTAGTCCAACAACCTCCTACTCCAGCTAATGTAATTCTGGTAAAGTATGCAGCTCTAGAAGAGAATTTGAATAGAGCTATAGTGCCAGTGACACCATTGCTTTCAGAAAGTGACCCCAGTGACCATAGCTTTGATTCTACACATATTGAAAGCCCTCAGGCTTACTACATGCAGTCACCTGAGCATAAGGATTCATATTACTCTAAAGAGCCAAGTGAACCTAGTTGGGAGCCAGAGTATGCAAATGTAATGTACACAAACCCCAACTCTAGACCTCAACCTAGGAAGGTACGACCCCCATTCCCTAGAGGACCGTGCTTCAGATGTCAGGGAGATCACCTCATTCGTGATTGCCCCATGCCTGCACCTACACAACCCCAGTCAGTGACGATCCAGGGCTTTTACCAAGATTGTGGAAAGGATCATCTCTTACGAGACTGCCCAAAGAATCCCAATAATATGCCAAAAATCACTCCTATCAATGTTATTGGGTTAGTAGTAGATTCAACAGGAAGTGTAACTTCCACTGCACCTATGCAGGTGGTCACCAGAGCTCAAGCCTTACAGCAGAACCCAAGTTTAGGCGAGGAAAAGAGTACTGAGGCTAGTGAAACTGAGACCATAACCAAGAAGAGGGCTAGAGCCTCGAGAGATAGCCGGGAAAGAATGAAAAGGCAATGGGCAAAGAAGATGAGTGAACTCGAGGAAAGCCTAAGAGACACGAGAGCCAAGATAATTGAACTTACATCTCAACCTCCCTCTCACACTACTCCACCTCCACCATTCCCATCTCCATCCGATCCACCACCTTCCAACCTGCCTCATACGACCCCACCACCCCTACAGTAGGATCAGTCCTAGCAGATCCCACTCCCGAGGACCTTAACATGATGCTTAAGGCATATCAGGCCAGGATCCGAGAAGGGCCAAATGTGACAGATCATGAAAAGTGTTACCCTAGAGTTGAACTAGAGCTTGAACGAACTAAAATTTGTGCTAAAATGGTGGAATTTGGCTCAAACCATGTTTGAAGCCAGTCGCCTCTTTAACATCTCTAGTTCAGCTAAGACACAGTTGCACTTTGATGGACTGCTGGAAAGATTGGAGAGGCTAATTGCACAATCAGAAAAGGAACCCGCCTCTCAAAATAAGGACAAGCCAAGTGAAAGGCTAAGCCTTCCTGCCCAGGAAGATTATGTGCCCAACTCTACAGAGCCAGACACATCTTCTTCTATGAATCGGTACTCACCCGAATTCCTACGAGAGATTCAAGAAGAAAAATGGGCTAAAGAGAGTGAAGTCCCTCCTCCCTTTGAACTTGTGGATGACGCGCATGACCAATTCCCACAAGATATTCCCTCCATTTATGGAGAACAGGAGAGTGCACAATATCAAGAGAGATTAGACTTTGAGTCTAATTCTTTACATGAATTACCCCACTTCACAGGCCCATGGGATGCTAAGTCTACTTGTATGAGAGCACCGACGGTCATGGTACGAAATGAAGACTCAGCCATACCTAGGAATACGGAGGTAGTAAAGAATACTAAAGTGCAGTGCAATCTCACTTTAGAAGAGTTACTCAAGGTTAGACCAGAATTGTGAAAACATGTAGCCAAACAAGTACCAGAGGTAGCTAAACCATGTTCCAAGGTAGGTTCTCATAGAAAAGTGCTAGAGATGCCTTTGGACAAGATAGGAGATATGAGCGAAGGAGAAGAAGGAAACACCTATCTTCCCATCACCCATCAAGGATACACAACCAAGGCAATTCTGGACTCAGGTGTCGGAGTTGCAATTGCTACCACTTCCCTATGGAAGCGTTGGGGCAAGCTAGCACTCGGGCCAACGAGAATGAAATTGCAAATGGCTGACGGTCACATTGAAAGACCCTTAGGGTTGTTGGAGGGAATAACTCTCACTACTTGTGGTGTAGAGTTCGACCATACATTTGCTATATGTGACTTTAGCAAAAATCATGCCTATGAGATGATTTTGGGAAGACCATTTATGCGATAGTTGCAAGTGGTACAGGATTGGGGAACCAATTCCTTGTACTTGCAACACTTGGGTGTCACGACCAAAGTTAATCTCAAGGACTACTCTCATAGAGATGTCTCTCCTATCCAATGGAATCCCATCCATAGAGCTAGAGATGATACTGAGTCTGTACATTCCATAGGATCAGGATCCTCATGGATGCATGAAGACACTCACTTATGAATGTGTAAAGTAGTAGTAGAAGAAGAGAAGAGAGAAAAAGCCAGAGAGGTAGGTGCAAAGGAAACACACAGATCAATTCAAGACCCAGCCTATGCGCTTGTAGTATTTCCTGATGAAGAATTTGAACCTCATGGTTGGGCAGAAATCTTAGCAACTATGGATGTAGCCATCAATCAAGAACAATGGACACCCCACTGTGATGAGGATGGCTATGACATATCAGTCTTCTCAATAGAGCCAATCATGGGAGATTCGGTTCTGGAAGAATGTGAACCTAGCACTGATGCATTTGAAGAGGAGTATGAGTTGATAGCCTTGCTAAGAGAGTACAGAGATGTATTCGCTTGGAGTTACAAGGATTTAAAAGGTGTAGACCCCGACATATGCTCACACATAGTTCCCATGACCTCAGATGCCAAACCCTCTAAAGAAAAGCCATACACATATAACGATAATTATGCTGCTAAGATCAAGGAGGAGATAGATAGATTGGTAGAAGCCGGATTTATCTATGAAATTGAGCACACTGAGTGGGTATCCCCCATTGTAGTGGTGCCCAAGAAGAGTGGAAAGCTACGTGTGTGCATTAACTTGAAGAAGGTTAATGTAGCCACTATTCGAGATAACTATCCACTTCCTATCACAGAGCATCTACTAGAAAGAGTAGCAGGCAAGGAAGTGTACATCTTCCTTGATGGATTTTCTAGTTACAATCAGGTAGCCATTGCTCCAGAGGATCAACATAAGACGACTTTTGCCATAGAGTGGGGCATTTTTGCTTTTTGAGTAATGCCATTTGGGCTTACCAATGCACCCTCTACATTTCAGAGACTGATGTGTCATGTATTTAAAGATTTCTTGAGGAAGAATTTAGAAGTCTATGTTGATGATCTCTGTGCTCATTGCAACATTAGACAGACACATATACCTGAACTTAGGCAAATCTTTGACAAATGCAGAGATTATCAAGTCTATCTGAACCTAGAAAAGTGTGTTTTCATGGTGAGGCAAGGTGAGATTCCAGGACACATAGTGTCAAAGAATGGCATATCCACGGATGAGGAGAAAGTGAAAGCTATCGCAGAGCTACCTAGGCCAAAGAATGTCAAGGAAGTGCAAGCTTTCATGGGGCATTGTGGTTATTATCAACGTTTTATACATATGTATGCCATCATTGCAAAGCCTCTGTATGGACTTTTAACCAATTTCGAGTGGACTGAAGAATGTGAGAACTCCTTCAATGAGCTCAAAAGAAGATTGTGTTAAGCACAAATCTTGACCACACCAAATTGGAATAAACCCTTTCATGTTCACGTGGATGCATCCAATTATGCTATTGGATGTGTACTCGCACAACCTACTGGTGAAGGTAATATGGATCTTCCAATTGCCTATGCTAGTAGACAATTGAATGCAGCTAAACAAAATTATACCACCACTGAACGGGAAGGATTAGCCATGGTGTATGCGGTCAAAAAGTTTAGACATTACTTGCTTGCAAATAAGTTTAAATTTTTTACTGATCATCAGGCATTGTTGTACTTGGTAAACAAACCATGCAATACAGGTAGATTAGTAAGATGGTTTCTCTTACTAATGGAATATGTCTTTGAGGTAGTGGTAAGGAAAGGTAAGACTCATTTGCGAGCTGACCATATTTCTAGGCTCACATCTGGAGAGGCACCATAGGGAGTATCAGATGATCTTCTTGATGCTTACTTGTTTAATTTGGAAGTGGTGCCACAGTGGGCTAAGACATTAGCGCCAGTATTGACTTACGGGCCTAAATATCCAGTAGTAAACACTCAAGATAGGGAGATAGTAAAAGCCCAAAAATACCATATCATGGCAGGAAGTATGTACAAGCATACAGATCAAGGGATATAAGCCTGTTGTGTGGAAGAGGATGAGTATGCAAAATGGTTGCAATTAGCACATGTAGGTGCATTAGAGCAACATTACTCAAGGAAATGAACCTTACAGACTCTAAGGAGACTCGGAGTGCATTGGCCGACTATGGAGGCTGATGTCCATAAGTTGTGCAAGGAATGCCCGATCTGCTGCACTAAACCACCTGTGGAACATGCCACTCTTTATCAAGTGTCCATAGTGCCAGATTGGAGTGAACCACTAGTAGCCTTCCTGAGGACGAAAACATTCCCTCAAGATATGACCCTGACGAGCCAAAGAAGTTTAGAACAAGAAGCCCTAGACTACTCACTCATTGGCGATAATCTATACAAGCATGGTAAAGATGGTTACCTCAAATTATGTGTCCATGAGAGTGAATACCTTAAGATCTTGGAAACTGCTCACCAAGGTGTAGCAGGTGGACACTTTGGACCAGATCAGGTGATCAAGGCTATACTGTTTGTAGGTCTTTGGTGGCCCACGCTTCACATGGATGCCCATACCTATATGAAGAGGTGTGATGTCTGTCAGCAAACTCAGTATCCTATACGTAAAGATGAGATGCCTTTAAAACCTATGATGGGTGGACGTGCATTCTCTAAGTGGGGAATAGACTTCGTAGGTCCTATTAATCCCCCAGCTAAGGGTTCCCATGCAGAATACATCATTGTGGCCACAAACTATCTAACCAAGTGGGTAGAGATAAAGGCCATCACAAAGAACGATGCTCAAACGACAGCTAATTTCTTATTTGAGAATGTGTTCACTAGATACGGGCTACCTATCGAGCTAGTAAGTGATAGAGGGACTCACTTCTTAAATGAAGTCATTGAAAATCTTCTTCAAGAGTTCTTTGTAATACACAAGAACTCTGCCCCCTATCACCCACAAGCTAATGGCTAGGCTGAGAGCACAAATAAAATTCTATGCAATGTATTGACAAAACTAGTGAACAGTAAACGCTCTGATTGGGACAAACAGCTACACCATGATGTTTGGGCATACCGAGTTGCCTATAAAACAGTACTCCAAGCCACTCCCTTTCAAATGGTGTTTGGTCAAAATGCAGTGCTATCGTTGGACTTCCTGATACCTAAACTTAAAGTAGCACAAGAGCATGAGTGGACGGGTCATGAACTCTCTTCGAGGATTTTTTATCTGGAACGACTAGGTGAAACAAGACTAAGAGCGGCAACGGGAATATATGCAGCTAAGAAAAGACAGAAGGCATATTTTGATGCACATGTGAAAGATAAGGGTTTGAAGGCAGGAGACCTAGTCCTAGTCTACACTTTGAAGTAAAATGCACGTAAATTAGAGAAGAGAGTCTATGGACCTATGATCATAAATAGGATCTCAATGAGTGGAGCTGTGCAGTTAGCTACACTAGAGGGTGATGTCCTCCCTAGTTACATCAGTGGATGCAGCGTCAAATTATATCAAGAACCCCTCACAGAGGAGATGTTAAATCGACTCAATACGGCAAAGAAACGTAAAGAAGAGGAAAAGTGAATTCGAGAAGAAGCACAGGCAGAAGCATTGGAACAAATCCGAAGGATGAAGTTGAGAAGACAGGGCAGAGATCAGCCTGGGACAGATGCGTATGCAGATCCAGTGTATCATATGGCTATGTGCAAAGTCTTAGGTGTAAGTTCCCATAGAATAGTTGATCGACATCCTTTTGTAGACTTAGAGATAGGACAAGGAAAAGGTGCAAGGACTATAAGGGCCTTGATTGACTCAGGTGCAACCACTAGTGCGGTTAAACTTTCTTACTATCAAAAGTTAAAATTAAGTGTCAATCCTATAGAAGCATATCTCATAGGGTTGGGAGGTGTGGAAACCCCCTACATGGGCGAGGTGGAACTCCCCCTCTACATTCAAGATGCTCTTATGACAGTTAAGGTATTAGTGTGTCAAGATGAGGACCTCACTGAGCCTCTTGTCTTGGGTCAAGACTGGATCTATGATGATGCAGTCAACCTAAACCTAAGAAGTGGACTTCTTTAGGTCTGCGTAAATCAGAACCACATTACGCTTGAATTAGAGAATGAAGGATTCAAGGAACTAGGAAAGGCACACAATCCTGGTCCTTCTAGGAGTACACATGAAGATGACCATGCTATTCTTGTCCAAAACTATGTGATGTGGAGGGATGATTATCTCAACAAAGAAGTCAAGGATACGATGGAACTCCCTTCTTTTCTAAAAGCCATAGGGATACAGCAACCAAAGGCAGATGAAGTGCAGAAGAAGAGAATGACCCATGCTCAAAGCCAAAAGAAAGTACGAAGCACAGTGTCTCAACCACCAAAACAAGTGTGGGTGCAAAAAGGCAAGCAACCTATTGTAGTCCAGTCACAACCACTCGTTCAACTTCATAATAGTGCTCAACAACAGGATACTAATAAGAAATCCTTCAAGGATTCTTCTACGAAAGTAAAGTCTATCTGGGTACCCAAGAAGTAAATGAAGGCTGACCCACCCTCAAGAAAAATTTGGGTGCCTAAGAAATTAGTTGCAGCTCAACAAGGGCGATTACACATGTGGGTTCCTAGAGGACTCTTACATGCGCAAAAGCCTATGCTCTCTGCCATGCAAAAGGTCTCAACAAAGAAGCCAAGGGGTGAAAAGGGAAAGAACCGAGCACAGAGACCACAAGAGGATAAACTCACCTCTTTGGCAATAGTCAGAAGAGGAACAACAATGGTATGGGTATGGAAGCCAACAGCACCAGTAGGCTCCATAGAACCAAAGACTCAATCACGAAGGATCAAACCCTCAAGAAACCATCCAACTGTGAAGCAACTAAAGGAGATCACTAAACAGCCGAAGAACATTCTCAAATGGATCCCTATAAGGAGGAAGGATCAGTTGTCATCTCGAATTCCAATCGATACCTCCAAGATAGATGGCATCAACATCCACAAATAACATCGAAAGCCTTGACGAGCGACAACCATGTTCTCCTTGCACAACCCTATCTTTTGCACCATTCAAGTCACGCATTTCCAAAGTATGCATTAATATAGGGCCACATTACACAGCCATGCATAGACACATTTGAGAATCCCATGCACATGAGCACATTGACATAGGTCAACTATTTTTTCTAATACTAACATATGTCTTCTTGGTCGTCAAAAAAAAAGGGAAAAAGAAAAAGAGAGAGAGAGAGAGAGAGAACTTGTTCCTAGGGAACATGAATGAGTTATGCTTATGTGAAAGTGGAACCATTGATTATCTGACATTTATTAGTTTGGATAGCAGTGTGTCTCAGATAGCTACTGTAGGTACGAGAGCATCCAAGGAGATAGCTACAAGGGGTAGTTTGGTACCCAGAAAATCCTTCTCTGTATACTGGGTGAGAAGACTCCTGCTTAGGGTGAGCTAAAGAGATTATGTGAAACTAAGCTTGGAAGTAGTTACCCAATGTTGTTTGCCACAGAATATAAAGACATTCAATTTTCCATAATTGGCAAAGGTTTCTTTGAAGAGAAAGGACAATAGGCACAAAACGAAACTCATCAGTGAACAATCAATACGGACATTCATTGGCAACGATCGAACCACCAATGATCCATCACAATGACATGTGTACCACACGATGCGATCCACATTAACTGACCATTCACCATGATAAGAATCCTTTACCTTGATATCGCGACAACACTGATAGATTAGGAAACCTCTTCATCAACGTACCCTTGAGCAATTCACTCAAGACCTTCCATTTTGCACCATGTTCCTTTTTTTCATGCATTCCCAAGTACGCATGCATAGGGCTACATTACAAAGGTCGTGCACAAGGCACATATTTTCTTCAACCCATGCACGAACACACTTACCCATCATTCATTATGGGTTATGAGTACTTGGTATGACTATTATGAACATCATCTGTAGATGATCTAGAGGACATCAATAGGAAAACCGCCAAAACCTAGAATGCAATTCAGAGCTAGTAGTTGCTCACAAGCAACACGGATACCCTCCTTTGTGAAGCTAGCAACTCTTGAAGGCTCACAATGCCGCATTCATGTTGGAATCCAAGGAAGCTGCACATACCACGTGACTACAACTTGCAAAAGCTCATAGTGAAAATGAAACCGACAATTGACCCGACCACAATTGGACAACAGATGGCTCTTCCTCATACAGAATGATCTCTACCTCCCAAAGCACTACCTCTAACAACCACTACAACAAGGATCTGTCAAGGATGACAGACTCGAGAAGGGGGGGAGTGTTGAAGATGAAGGTCAAGGACAAGCAAAGGAGCACATCAAAGAGGAGGACACACAAGAAGAAGGAGCAAGTAGGGAGCTCCAAGAAGTGTATGTCAAATCTTCAGAAGAATCCCCTACAAAAATAGTGATTTTGATCACTCAAACGATTGTAAATATCATTTCACCTTTTGTAACTCCATTTTGTTCAAGCTGAGGAGTCCTTGAGCTTGAGGAGTATTGGAAGTAGCATCGTACCAATTTTCATAATTTTTAGACTTCGTTTGAGCCCCCAAATAAGCCTTGGAACCTAATTTTTAACTAGGCCAGACACTAGGTCTAGACAGGGCCAAAGCTAGTCAAAAACTATAAAAAGAGCTAGAGAGCTCATTTTTGAGGTTAGCTTGTAATAGATTTGAACTTGTAAGAGCACTTTTGAGAAATCTAAAAGAACTCCATTGTCTCTCTCTTTCTTCTTGCCTTGTGTGCACGCGTGTGTGTATGTGTGTGCATGTTTGTGTGCTTCTCACTCACACACCTATGCCATCACTTGTTTGAGGTCTTCATACCATCCTCACGTCTTCCCGGATTGACATTAAAGGAGGTGCTACTCATCACTGAGCTACAAACACCTTCTCTGACTTCTTCCCTCAAACCTCCAACAATTATCACAGGTCCACGAAGACTGCAACAATGTTTCCATTAAGATTCTAACCTTCGAATAAAACTAACCATTAATGTCGCTTGTACTTTGAAGCCGCATAGGAGTTTAACTCTCTTGCTCCATGAAAACTCCTATTCTGCTATGCCCTCCCTCTCTTACAAATATACCAACTTTCTTCATTTGCACAAATTAGCCTCTCGTCATCCCATTTCAAAAGGGTCTGCAAGAAAGAAAAACTTCCAACCGACAGTATATCCTCCTGAAATGAAGCTAGATGCTCTTCAACATACATTAGTCAATGTGAATGACTATGGAGATCTTAAGACACTTTGTCTACCGTAATAAATAACATAGTTAATAATAGTGCCATGCTTGTGTACATAGTATTGATACATATATATTTACATAAGTCTCAAAGAGACCTCAACAACAAATTTGATGTATCTGCAACACTTCATATACTCTAGCAATCATTCTTTATAAGTATTGACATCCACTCCGTCTTGTACATGTGATAACAAGCTCTAAAAGTAGCATGCCAGCTTCATGAATCTTGGTTACAAAAACCTTCATAAATTTTGACAATAACTTCAGGCCATTCACTTCTTACTATAATATGATTTGACATCTACATTTAGGACTTGTCCCACAAACAAAGTATGCATGACTTCATAGTCACAAGTCATCATAATTGAAAGCATAAAAAGATCACAGATCTTTATATATAGTTGCACCCATGAGCAAATATTATATGACTTATTAGTCCATGAGTGTCAGGGGAGCACTAGATTGTGCTCTATAACTACAATAGAGAAGATTTCAAAAATACAATTCTTATTAAAAGAACACCCACATAGGGAAAATGATAGAAGAATACGTAACTGATACAAGATGTCCCACAACTCAGGACTGATAGATATGAATAACTGGTTCAGAGATGAAACAAAACATCCCACTACGTGGTGTCAGGATGAAATCCCTCAAGGAAGTGTACATCAATTTTTTTCAAGTTCATTGATTCTCTGGTTATTGTGTGATGTTTTGACCGAGAAAGAGTTAAAATTGTGCATGTTTCTATTGATTTAATTTGTTATGAGATGTGAAATAGGTTTGATCTTTAAAACCCCTTGAAACCACTTGAAAACCTAAGTTTTACCCCATGGAAATCCTAGGTTTGACCCTTAGATACCCTAGGATTTTAGCCCATAAATGTAAATAAACCTTTTAATTGATGTGCCTGACCTTAAATGTAGGCAAACCCTAACTTTTCCTTACTAAAAACCTAGATTAGAACCTTAGAATTATCATTTACCCTAACTCTAACCCTTTATTTTCATTTAATTCGATTACAAGTGTTAAACCAAACCTTGGTCCAAGAAAAATAAAAACGGAAAAAGAAAAAGAACCAAAAATAGAAAAAGAAGAACTAGAAAAGCAAAAGGAAGAAAAACCAAAATAGAAATAAGAGATGGGATTAGAAAGTTTCACAAGGGAGGTTATAAGATTCTAGAGAAAAGTCCTAGGGGTAGGGAACCTATAAATACATGTCCAATTCCTACTTGTCTTTCCCCACGGATTTTCTCTCCAGGTATGCTCCTTAGCTTTTCTTGTTCATTCAATCTTGGTCATGTTTTTAGTTTTTGTCCGTGCTCTCCATTACCATGCCAATAGAGAGAAAGAAAAAGTAAGACATGCATGCTTTTGTTGTCTATTTGTTCTCTATATGTGATCATGGGAATAGCCTTCTGCTTTAAACATCGAGATTCGAAAATTCTTTTTGTTGTTCCTATTACACGGAGGTGAAATCAGATGTACTTTAGAGAGGGATACTCTCTGAAATTAGAGGTTCTTTAGAGAGGGATACACTGTGGAGATTAATAAAAGAAGTAAAAGAGTAATGTTGAATTGAGAGAGAGGATTGGTAATAGATTTGATACACAAAGCAAAGCAAAAATTAGAACAGGGCGATTTTGCCTATTTTGTAGCTGAGAGAGAATTCGAGGCAGAATTGAAAGACATTTCGACATATGGAGAGAGAAAGGAACTGATGGTGATGCAACAGGCAAAATCAAAGGAAATGGAGAGAGGGATCTAGTGAGAGATATGTAAAAAGTGTAGACACTCAGACAGAGATGGATCTTCATCAGTTGCAACACAGAGAGCATTAGGATGATGGCGGATTTGCTTTTTCCATCTCCACCTCATCCAAGGCATTATTTTTTTTGCTATACTGTCTGGGTTCAATCTGTGCTAATCATCACCCACAAGAATGAGCAGAGTTACGAGAGATGGCACTATTGTAAGTTCAAATGTAGTTTCAGAGAACAGTCAACAGACAGATTCGATCGTAAAGAGAGAGAGAATATGATGCGACATAGAGAGAAGATGGTGGCCATCAGAGTTGAGAGAGAGAGAGAAGAATGGCTCCAAGACAGAGGGAGGGTCAAACCCACTGAAGCCACATTAGAGAGATAGAGAGAAGGAAAGGAGGTATGTGTTTTGGAGCAATTATGTCACCCTAAGTAGAAAGAATGTACGAGTCAAGGGATGCTTTGAAGATCTGCCAATTGAGGACTTCTTCAATGGATAAGTCTGAGTGAGAGAATGCAAGCTTATCATATATAATGACATTATCATAGTGACAAAGTCCAATTTCATTTTTTTCCATCAAACGAAGGTAGAGAAAGCTACAAATCGGCACAACACATTGAAGAAAAGAAATAATATGTTCTAATCGCACGTGCTCTTACAATTAACCTTCTGCTTTTTTTTTCAATGCCTCATGGTAGAGGAAAAGAATAAATTAGATTTAATAAGTAAAGACAAACAATAAATGTTGGTTTTGAATCGAAAGAAAATTAAAATTTCTAAACAAGAAGCATCAAGTTCATACTCTCACTATAGTGGATGTATGATTTACTACTATTGCTAAAATCTGATTTAAAGCATTGAGCAAAAAGAATTCGTTTAGATCATGGTACATGAGCTATTGAGTTGAAATTGTTATCACCACATAATGGCTAGAGTAGGGGTCATGAGCTCATAAGATGTTTTCTATTGAGATTGACAAGGCTAATGGTTTTTTTTTCATGAGAGTGTTTTTTATTTTATGTACTAATGATTGTTTTATATACCCCTGTGGATTTTCTCTCGAGGTTCGGTTGCTTGATCTTTTCGAGTTATCATGTGAAGTAAAGTTGTAGTTTCTGAAGCCCATAGCAGTGCCCTATGGATTTTCTCTCTAGAATCGATCGGTTGATCTGTTCGAGTTATTATATGAATTAAATTTGTAGTTTCTAAAGACCGAACAATTTTCCTACAGATTTTCTCTTGAGGTTTGGCTGGTTGATCTTTTCAAGTTATTATATGAAGTAAAGTTAGAGTTTCTGAAGACCAAAGTGCCCTACGGATTTTCTCTCCAGGTTTTTGCACGGATTGATGAAGGAAAGAGACACAATTTTTCTGCTGAGAAAACTTGAAGTAAAGCATTGACCAAAGACCGAAGAAAAGCAAAAATTTGACCACAAGGACCGAAGTTGAAGCCTAGATTAGGAATCTACTTATTTCATAGCCTAGATCCTAACAAGAAGAAAATTAAAATGAGCAAAATGATTGAAGAACAGTTTAGGAAATATGAAGAGCGATTTAGGGAAATGGAAATTACCACGAGTGAATCTATAAAATCAAAGTTTGGTATCATTATGACCCTAATGCAAATGATAAATGCAATATCTGACGCTATTCAGCTAATGGGCATAAGTATTAAAGATGTAAGAATGGAAATGGATTAGATTTCTGAATTGAGATATAAGGTTGAGTTGTTGAGCAAACAAGTTAATGAACTACGAACATTGAAGTGTGACCATGAATATGAGGTAAAGGTTCAAAGCATATCTACACATAAACAGTCATTAGGTCTTAGAAGATCCATGCTTAGAGTGATACCTAGGAAATCAAGTTGGGTTGCGAAGAGACATATACGATGCTTTTAGTGCGATCAGTATGGAGATATGTTCTTGGATTGCACAGCGTATGAAAGTGCATGCAAACATAGACCAGTAAGTGAACATGAAAATAAAATTTGTAAATATCAAGATAGATCACCCTTGCATTTGGATGTAGGAAAAGGTGGGATGAAGGAATATTTTGAAGAGACCAAGACTAGATTAAAGTCAATTCAAAAGATGTGGAAACCAAAAAGACTTGAGAACAGTAAATCAGACGAACATTATTGTCTATTGAGAGTGAAGAGAAACCTCCTGAAGGAACCAAAAGTAGACAAATAAAGGTCGAAAAACAAAATATTGAGAACAAATGGAAATCGATAAAAGAGAATCTGATAGAGAAATTTGAGAGAAATCAAAGAAAGATAAGGATGTATATGTTTCATTTGATCCAAAACTTTTGACTAATGAGGATATATTTGATCAAGTGAAAGTTATAAAATTGCAATCCCAAATAAACTTTGAAAAACAGATTGAACAATCAAAGAATAAAGAAGAAACTCAAGAAGATATAAAATCTGTAAAACGAGTTAACAAAGCAGAAAAACAGTTGCTTGATGATATTATTTAGAAAATCAAGGGAGATATAAGGACAACTACGAAGCCTTCTAAGACTTTCAAAAAGAACAAGAGAAGTAAAAATCTAACTTTTCAAGATATATTTGCAAATAATGAAAGATGATTGAAGGAAAATCATAATGAAAACATATAAGAATGATCAAGAGCTATTGAATGATAAAGATTGATGATGATGCATGGTGATGATTGATGAAAATGCATGATGATGATTAATGGTACTGCATGATCAAGTTGATGATGATGATGATAGTTGACGATGATACTGATTATGATTGATGAATAATGATGATTGATGAATGATGATGACTGATGAATGATTATGATTGATGAATGATGATGGTTAATGGATGATGATGATTGGTGGATGATTATGATTAACAAATGATGATGATTGATGAATGATCATGATTGATGAATGATGATGATTGATGAATGATGATGATTGATGAATGATTATGATTGATGAATGATGATGATTGATGAATGAAGATGACTGATAAATGATAAATGATGATGAATGATGAATGATGATGATTAATGAATGATGATGATTAATGGATGATGATAATTGATGAATGATTATGATTGATGAGTGATTGTGATTGATAAATGATTATGATTGATGAATGGTGATGATTGATGAATAATGATGATTGATGAATGATGATGATTGATGAATGATTATGATTGATGAATGATGACGGTTGATGATGATGGCTGATGATGATGATGATGATTGATGATAATTGATGATGAAGATGATGAGGGAGATGCACGAGATCTTATGGATAGGTCACAAAGTTCTTTATGCTACGTATGAGAAGATTACGGAAGCCTACTGGTGGCCAGGAATTCACGTAAGTGTGAGAGATTTTGTAGACAGGTGCTACATGTCAAGTGCATTCATCAGCTAGGCACAGAGATCCATTACATCTAACTTACCCCCTTGTATCCATTAAAAGTGGGTGGTCTACCTTGTAACCATGCCCAAAGGGATATATAAGATGAGATATATTGTACTTGCTAGAAAGGACTCCACCAACCATGTGGAAAGTCGAGCTCTCCGTATGAAGATGACTTACAATGTATGCAAATTCCTTTTAGAAGAAGTCATCTTGAGATTCGGTTATGTTGAGAAACTGGTTGCGGAGAGGGGAGAGCTGAATGTGAGAGAGGCAAAAGAGTTCTTTGATCTTCATGGAATTCGATTGTCGCTCACCACTTCCTATAACCGAGAGGCAAATGGGAAGATTGAGAGAGGTCACCCTTCCATTGTGAAGGCGATCTCTAATGCTTGAAACGATGACATAAAACAGTGGCCTAGATTTCTTCCATTCGTGTTATGGATTGATAGGATGACATATACTTGGTCCACAGGTTTCATGCCGACTGAATTGATGTATTGTCAGAAGCCATTCTTCCCCATCCAGACTCAGATACTAATGTGGTTGACGCTCCCCGGGAATGATTGTATGATGAGGGAAGAACTTTTATCATTAAGTAACAAGTAGTCAGAGCAAGGGAATGAAAAGTTGAAAGAAGCATTCCAGAAATTGAAGGAGTGTAGGTTGAAGAACAAGATCTATTTTGATCAAACTCATCGACTCAGACCACATAGGATCGAGGTAGACAAATTGGTATTGGTGTATGATAGTACATTCGATACTCAACATGATGCTAGGAAAAAATTGACAAAATGATGGTTTGGGCCATATGTGGTGACATCTGTGTTTGAAAATGGAACGTATGTGTGTCGTGAATTAGACGGAACTCCTTTGAGATCTTTGATTGTCGGAAAGAGGATAAAGTTCTTCAAGAAAAGAAATGATGCAGATTATGAGACTGGGCAGGAACTTCTAGAGGATGCTGATGATACTGATGTTGATGCTGATGAAGAACGATAAACCATGAAAATTGAAGAAAAGCTGGATCGAACAATGATGAAGATGGACTAAAATGAAAAGGTGAAATGTCTCCAATTTCAAATTCTATTTTCTTTCTAAAAAACCATATGCATTGATTGTTGTGTGTGATAAAGATACGTATGAATTTAAGAAAATCAAGTAAGGAATGAGATAGCAAGCATCTATTATGGTTTTGCATGAAGCATGAACAGTTGGAAATTATATGAATGGAATCAATTAGCAGACTAGAGACTTTTGGGAGCAAAAGCTTGGAAATCTGATGGCCTACTTAAACTGAGTGCGTGTATGTGTTGATTGATTTGAATGCTTAGTGAGTGGGATTCTTTGGGGCCTACTATTTATTTCTTGTGAGATCTTACCTTCCATACAGATCATGATTTAGAGAAAACCTTCATACTCATGCCACCTGTATGTGTGTGCATGTTGTTAGTGCACTGCGATGGGCTAGTAGGTGGGTGGAACCGCCTTGGTCCTGTGATCAATGCCATGAGCTGATGCTAGTTTTGTCATAGGCCTGACCTATCTATTGTCATGTGCCTGCATGGATCAGTAGGCAGCTGGAGTTACTCTAGCCGGGTGGTCAGAGCCACGAGTTGACATCAATTTCATGTAGGGCGGACGTTGTGTATGTCGTGTGTTATGTTGAGTTGGTAGATAGGTGAGGTAAACTTGGCCGGGCGGACAAGTCCATGAGTCGCACAGGATTTTGACATAGGCCGATTTGTGAAAATAAAGACAAAAAGAAATAAATGCTGAGATGAGATGAAGTGAAAAATAAAAGAAAAGAAAAAGAAAGAGAAAAAGAAAAATGAAAAAGTAAAAGATCTGATGGAGAGTTGGAGCATAAGAGATAGATAGGGGAATCAAGACATATTCTATAGACTGAGTTAATAGAAGCTTAGTATATGCTAGTACTTAGGATACATTGCTAGATCTGAACGAGTTGAACAAACAGAAGATCTAGGAAGCCAATTGTTTATTCACATGATTACATGTCCAATTGCAGAAGCAAAAACATCGTATGATGTTTGTGAAGCTTGCATCTCCTTAATTTTCTAAAATTTGTACTAATCTTTAAAAAGTTGCATGCAGTGCATGAGATCATGCTTTGATTTTTGAAAAGAAAAACATAAAAGGTAAAAAGAGTTTCAAAAGAATCTTGATACACTTTTGTTGGATTTTGTAGGTCGGCCCATCAAGACGATGTGCATATTTAGTGGGGGCCAATGTCGGGATGAAATCCCTCAGGGAACTATACATCAATTTTTTTCAATTTCAATGATTCTTCGGTTATTGTGTGATGTTTTGACCAAGAAAGAGTTAAATATTATGCATGTTTCTATTGATTTAATTGGTTATGAGATGCGAACTAGGTTTGAACTTTGAAACCCCTTGAAACCACTTGAAAACTTGAGTTTTATCCCATGGAAATCCTAGGTTTGACCCTTAGGAACCCTAGGATTTTAGCCCATAAATGTAAATAAAACATTTAATTGATATGTGTAACCTTAAGTGTAGGCAAAGCCTAAATTTTCCTGACTAAAACCTAGATTAGAACCTTAGAATTAGCATTTGGATTACAAGTGTGAAACCAAACCTTGGTTCAATAAAAATAAAAAGGGAAAAAGAAAAAGAACCAAAAATAGAAAAAGAAGAAATTGAAAAACAAAAGGAAGAAAAACCAAAATAGAAATAAGAGATAAGATTTTTCCAAAATAGTAGATAAACATGTAGGAAGCTGGAAATAGAAAGTTTCACAAGCGAGGTTAGAAGATTCTAGAGAAAAGTCCTAAGGGCGGGGAACTTATAATAGACGTCCAATTCCTATTTGTCTTTCCCCATGAATTTTCTCTCTAGGTATGCTCCTCACATTTTCTTGTTTATTCATTCTTGGTCATGTTTTTAGTTTTTGTCCATGCTCTCCATTACCATGCCAAGAGAGAAAGAGAAAGTAAGAGATGCATGCTTTTGTTGTCTATTTGTTCTCTATATGTGATCATGGGAAGAGCCTTCTGCTTTGAAAAAAGAGCCTTTTGCTTTGAACACAGAGAGATTCAAAGATTCTCCTTGTTGTTCCTATTACACAGAGGTGAATCAGATGTACTTTAGAGAGATATGCTCTCTGAAATCAGAGATGCTTTAAAGAGGGATATAGTGTGGAGATTAATAAAAGAAGTAAAAGAGTTACGTTGAATTGAGATTGATGCATAAAGGAAGGCACAAATTAGAAAAGGGGGATTTTGCCCGTTTCGTAGCTGAGAGAGAATTTGAGGAAGAATTGAAAGCCTTTTTGACATATGGAGAGAGAAAGGAATTGATGGTGACACAACAGGTAGAATCAAAGGAAATGAAGAGAGGGATCTAGTGAGAGATATGTGGAAAGTGCAGACACTCACTGAGAGATGGATCTTCATCAGTTGTGACATAGAGAGTTTCAAAGACGGATGATGGCGGATTTGCTGTTGTCCATCTCCACCTCATCCAGGGCATTATTTATTTTTTATATGAGAGATGGCACTGTTGTGAGTTCGGAGGTAGCTGTAGTGAAGACTCAACAGACAGATTTGATCATAGAGAGAGAGAGAGGCAGCACACTGAGTGGAAGCTCATACAGATAAGTGCGCAGCAGGGAAGGGATTCGAGAGAGAGAGAGAGAGAGAACACAGGAAAGTCAGCACTATAGCGAGATAAGTCAGTGAGAGAGAGGGGAGAGAGAGATAAGAAAAAATAAATTATTTATTTTTTATATAATGTCTGGGTTCAATCTGTGCTGATTATCGCCCGCAAGAATGAGCAGAGCTATGAGAGATGGCACTGTTGTGAGTTCGGAGGTAGCTGTAGTGAAGACTCAACAGACAGATTTGATCATAGAGAGAGAGAGGCAGCACACTGAGTGGAAGCTCATACAGATAAGTGCGCAGCAGGGAAGGGATTCGAGAGAGAGAGAGAGAGAGAGAGAGAGAGAGAGAGAGAACACAGGAAAGTCAGCACTATAGCGAGATAAGTCAGTGAGAGAGAGGGGAGAGAGAGGGATAAAAAAAAAAAAAATTAGATTTAATAAGTAATTAAGACAAACAATAAATGTTGGCTTTGAATCGAAGGAAAATTAAAATTTCTAAACAAGAAGCATCAAGTTCATACTCTCACTATAATGGATGTATCATTTACTACTATTGCTAAAATCCAATTTAAAGCATTGAGCAAAAAGAATTTGTTTAGATCATGGTACATGAGCTATTGAGTTGAAATTGTTATCACCACATAATGGCTAGACTAGGGGTCATGAGCCCATAAGATGTTTTCTATTGAGATTCACAAGGCTAATAGTTTTTCTTCATGAGAGTGTTTTTTATTTTATCAAAGGTACTAATGATTATTTTATATACCCCCATAGATTTTCTCTCCAAGTTTGGCTGGTTGATTTTTTTTGAGTTATTATATGAAGTAAAGTTTTAGTTTCTAAAGACCGAAGCATTGCCCCATGGATTTTCTCTTTAGGTTCGGTTGGTTGATCTTTTCGAGTTATTATATGAAGTAAAGTTGGAGTTTCTGAAGACCGAAGCATTGCCCCATGGATTTTCTCTCCAGGTTTGGCTCGTTGATCTTTTCAAGTTATTATATGAAGTAAAGTTGCAGTTTCCAAAGTCCAAAGCATTGCCCCGTGGATTTTCTCTACAATTTTTTATGCGGATCGATGAACTAAAGAGAAGCAAAACTTTTGCCAAGAAGACTTGAAGTTTGTACATCAATCTAGTGATTTCTATGTTCTAGCATTGTATTTTAATTTTTCATCCATGATGCTTACATGCATATGCACACGACCAAGCCTTTCTCTTTCGAGGTGCAGGCCTAGGACATATGATACGAGTCATACGTGTATTGGCAAGACTGATTATGAATGTGGCCAACACCTCCTTATATAGGTTTTCAAGGTCGGTTCATGAAAGGGAGTTACGAATGATGATGTCATCAATTCGAGCCATGAGCTTTGGATATCCAAATGAGGAAAGTATACAATCAATCTTAGGGTTTTGACATGCTCCGAATGCAATGGAAGCATTCCTTTCCCCAAATTTTGAACCCATCATGAGATATAGAAGTCACATGGAATATGAGTTCGAAGATGGTTCCCTTGTGCATGACATTACCTCCCCCTCAAGCGACAAGTTCCAAGAGGAGCATTCATGATCTCTAGTCTCAGCTTCATTGGATTTTTTTATGAAATTCGCGAACATGATTGGTGCTCTATGAAGGTGCTCTACAGGTTCCCAAGTGTGATCACTGTTGTCATAACCTTTCCAATGAACAAGATACTCCAATCTTTCTCACGACATTCTGGTGAAAACTGATATGGTTCCAGCATGGACACATGGAAAGCTAGATGTATTCTCATGGTGCTTGGTAGTTGGAGCTTGAAGGTGAGTAGATCAATCTTGGCCAAGATGGTGAATGGACCAAATATTTATTGATCTAACTTTACACAAGGCCTTGAAGTTCGCAAATTGTTTTTGAGTAACCATACTTTATCCCCAATTTGATATGATGGATTTTGAAGACGATGTTGATCTGCATACTTATAATGTTCTTGAGCTTTATGGATATCTTCCTTGAGTTCTTTGTGAATGTCCATGAGGTATTGGTCCTTATGTCTAGCAAATGGGTTCTTGACATGATTTGAGAGTTGTATATCCATCCTTGGATGTTGTCCATAATTTTCAAAGAAGGGAGTCTGCTTAGTAGATGCATGAGCAATAATTTTATAGGCAAACTCTGCAAAGGATAACAACTCAAACCAATAATTTTGGTGATAGTTGTTGGTGCAATAGAGATGTTGCTCTAGGACTTGATTCACCTGTTGTGTTTGTCCATCAGTCTGTGGATGATTTTCTACACACAGTTTAACTTGAACACCAAGGATCTTGCAAAGACTATCCCAAAAATTGGATATGAACTATGGATCTCGATCACTGATAATATCATTAGGCAACCCATGAAGCCTAAATATGTATCTGAGAAAAATTCTAGTAGTGGCTACACTTGTGGCTGCCTTGGTAGTTGGAATGAAGTGTGCCATCTTTGTAAATCTATCCACAATAACAAGAATTGCACCATACCTAGGAAATCAAGTTGAGTTGCGAAGAGACATATACGATGCTTTTAGTGCGATCAGTATGGAGATATGTTCTTGGATTGCACAGCGTATGAAAGTGCATGCAAACATAGACCAGTAAGTGAACATGAAAATAAAATTTGTAAATATCAAGATAGATCACCCTTGCATTTGGATGTAGGAAAAGGTGGGATGAAGGAATATTTTGAAGAGACCAAGACTAGATTAAAGTCAATTCAAAAGATGTGGAAACCAAAAAGACTTGAGAACAGTAAAATCAGACGAACATTATTGTCTATTGAGAGTGAAGAGAAACCTCCTGAAGGAACCAAAAGTAGACAAATAAAGGTCGAAAAACAAAATATTGAGAACAAATGGAAATCGATAAAAGAGAATCTGATAGAGAAATTTGAGAGAAATCAAAGAAAGATAAGGATGTATATGTTTCATTTGATCCAAAACTTTTGACTAATGAGGATATATTTGATCAAGTGAAAGTTATAAAATTGCAATCCCAAATAAACTTTGACAAACAGATTGAACAAGCAAAGAATAAAGAAGAAACTCAAGAAGATATAAAATCTGTAAAACGAGTTAACAAAGCAGAAAAACAGTTGCTTGATGATATTATTTAGAAAATCAAGGGAGATATAAGGACAACTACGAAGCCTTCTAAGACTTTCAAAAAGAACAAGAGAAGTAAAAATCTAACTTTTCAAGATATATTTGCGAATATTGAAAGATGATTGAAGGAAAATCATAATGAAAACATATAAGAATGATCAAGAGTTATTGAATGATAAAGATTGATGATGATGCATGGTGATGATTGATGAAAATGCATGATGATGATTAATGATAATGCATGATGAAGTTGATGATGATGATGATAGTTGACGATGATATTGATTATGATTGATGAATTATGATGATTGATGAATGATGATGACTGATGAATGATTATGATTGATGAATGATGATGGTTAATGGATGATGATGATTGGTGGATGATTATGATTAACAAATGATCATGATTGATGAATGATCATGATTGATGAATGATCATGATTGATGAATGATCATGATTGATGAATGATGATGATTGATGAATGATTATGATTGATGAATGATGATGATTGATGAATGACTGATAAATGATAAATGATGATGACTGATGAATGATGATGATTAATGAATGATGATGATTAATGGATGATGATAATTTATGAATGATTATGATTGATGAGTGATTGTGATTGATAAATGATTATGATTGATGAATGGTGATGATTGATGAATAATGATGATTGATGAATGATGATGATTGATGAATGATTATGATTGATGAATGATGACGGTTGATGATGATGGCTGATGATGATGATGATGATTGATGATAATTGATGATGAAGATGATGAGGGAGATGCATGAGACCTTATGGATAGGTCACAAAGTTCTTTATGCTACGTATGAGAAGATTACGGAAGCCTACTGGTGGCCAGGAATTCACGTAAGTGTGAGAGATTTTGTAGACACGTGCTACATGTCAAGTGCATTCATCAGCTAGGCACAGAGATCCATTACATCTGACTTACCCCCTTGTATCCATTAAAAGTGGATGGTCTACCTTGTAACCATGCCCAAAGGGATATATAAGATGAGATATATTGTACTTGCTAGAAAGGACTCCACCAACCATGTGGAAAGTCGAGCTCTCCGTATGAAGATGACTTACGATGTATGCAAATTCCTTTTAGAAGAAGTCATCTTGAGATTTGGTTATGTTGAGAAACTGGTTGCGGATAGGGGAGAGCTGAATGTGAGAGAGGCAAAAGAGTTCTTTGATCTTCATGGAATTGGATTGTCGCTCACCACTTCCTATAACCGAGAGGCAAATGGGAAGATCGAGAGAGGTCACCCTTCCATTGTGAAGGCGATCTCTAATGCTTGAAACGATGACATAAAGCAGTGGCCCAGATTTCTTCCATTCGTGTTATGGGTTGATAGGATGACGTATACTTGGTCCACACGTTTCATGCCGACTGAATTGATGTATTGTCAGAAGCCATTCTTCCCCATCCAGACTTAGATACTAACGTGGTTGACGCTCCCGGGGAATGATTGTATGATGAGGGAAGAACTTTTATCATTAAGTACCAAGTAGTTAGAACAAGGGAATGAAAAGTTGAAAGAAGCATTCCAGAAATTGAAGGAGTGTAGGTTGAAGAACAAGATCTATTTTGATAAAACTCATCGACTCAGACCACATAGGATCGAGGTAGACAAATTGGTATTGGTGTATGATAGTACATTCGATACTCAACATGATGCTAGGAAAAAATTGACAAAATGACGGTTTGGGCCATATGTGGTGACATCTGTGTTTGAAAATGGAACGTATGCGTGTCGTGAATTAGACGGAACTCCTTTGAGATCTTTGATTGCCGGAAAGAGGATAAAGTTCTTCAAGAAAAGAAATGATGCAGATTATGAGACTGGGCAGGAACTTCTAGAGGATGCTGATGATACTGATGTTGACGCTGATGAAGAACGATAAACCATAAAAATTGAAGAAAAGCTAGATCGAACAATGATGAAGATGGACTAAAATGAAAAGGTGAAATGTCTCCAATTTCAAATTCTATTTTCTTTCTAAAAAAGTATATGCATTGATTGTTGTGTGTGATAAAGATACGTATGAATTTAAGAAAATCAAGTAGGGCATGAGATAGCAAGCATCTATTACGGTTTTGCATGAAGCATGAAGAGTTGGAAATTATATGAATGGAATCAGTTAGCGGACTAGAGACTTTTGGGAGCAAAAGCTTGGGAATGTGATGGCCTACTTAAACTAAGTGTGTGTATGTGTTGATTGATTTGAATGCTTAGTGAGTGGGATTCTTTGGGACCTACTATTTATTTCTTGTCAGATCTTACCTTCCATACAGATCATGATTTAGAGAAAACCTTCATACTCATGCCACCTGTATGTGTGTGCATGTTGTTAGTGCGCTCCAATGGACTAGTAGGTGGGTGGAACCGCCTTGGGCCTGTGATCAACGCCATGAGCTGATGCTAGTTTTGTCATAAGCCTGACCTATCTATTGTCATGTGCCTGCATGGATCAGTAGGCAGGTGGAGTTACTCTAGGCGGGTGGTTAGAGCCACGAGTTGACATCAATTTCATGTAGGGCGGACGCTGTGTATGTCGTGTGTTATGTTGAGTTGGTAGATAGGTGAGGTAAACTTGGCCGGGCGGACAAGTCCATGAGTCGCACAAGATTTTGACATAGGCCGATTTATGAAAATAAAGACAAAAAGAAATAAATGCTGAGATGAGATGAAGTGAAAAATAAAAGAAAAGAAAAAGAAAGAGAAAAAGAAAAATGAAAAAGTAAAAGATCTGATGGAGAGTTGGAGCATAAGAGATAAATAGGGGAATCAAGGCATATTCTATAGACTGAGTTAATAGAAGCTTAGTATATGCTAGTACTTAGGATACATTGCTGGATCTGAACGAGTTGAACAAACAGAAGATCTAGGAAGCCAATTGTTTATTCACATGATTACATGTCGGATTGCAGAAGCAAAAGCATAGTATGATGTTTGTGAAGCTTGCATCTCCTTAATTTTCTAAAATTTGCAATAATCTTTAAAAAGTTGCATGCAGTGCATGAGATCATGCTTTGATTTTTGAAAAGAAAAACATAAAAAGTAAAAAGAGTTTCAAAAGAATCTTGATACACTTTTGTTGGATTTTGTAGGTCGGCCCATCAAGACGATGTGCATATTTAGTGGGGGCCAATGTCGGGATGAAATCCCTCAGGGAACTATACATCAATTTTTTTTAATTTCAATGATTCTTCAGTTATTGTGTGATGTTTTGACCAAGAAAGAGTTAAATATTATGCATGTTTCTATTGATTTAGTTGGTTATGAGATGCGAACTAGGTTTGAACTTTGAAACCCCTTGAAACCACTTGAAAACTTGAGTTTTATCCCATGGAAATCCTAGGTTTGACCCTTAGGAACCCTAGGATTTTAGCCCATAAATGTAAATAAAACATTTAATTGATATGTGTAACCTTAAGTGTAGGCAAAGCCTAACTTTTCCTGACTAAAACCTAGATTAGAACTTTAGAATTAGCATTTGGATTACAAGTGTGAAACCAAACCTTGGTTCAATAAAAATAAAAAGGGAAAAAGAAAAAGAACCAAAAATAGAAAAAGAAGAAATTGAAAAACAAAAGGAAGAAAAACCAAAATAGAAATAAGAGATAAGATTTTTCCAAAATAGTAGATAAACATGTAGGAAGCTGGAAATAGAAAGTTTCACAAGCGAGGTTAGAAGATTCTAGAGAAAAGTCCTAAGGGCGGGGAACTTATAAATAGACGTCCAATTCCTATTTGTCTTTCCCCATGGATTTTCTCTCTAGGTATGCTCCTCACATTTTCTTGTTTATTCATTCTTGGTCATGTTTTTAGTTTTTGTCCATGCTCTCCATTACCATGCCAAGAGAGAAAGAGAAAGTAAGAGATGCATGCTTTTGTTGTCTATTTGTTCTCTATATGTGATCATGGGAAGAGCCTTCTGCTTTGAAAAAAGAGCCTTTTGCTTTGAACACAGAGAGATTCAAAGATTCTCCTTGTTGTTCCTATTACACAGAGGTGAATCAGATGTACTTTAGAGAGATATGCTCTCTGAAATCAGAGATGCTTTAAAGAGGGATATAGTGTGGAGATTAATAAAAGAAGTAAAAGAGTTACGTTGAATTGAGATTGATGCATAAAGGAAGGCACAAATTAGAAAAGGGGGATTTTGCCCGTTTCGTAGCTGAGAGAGAATTTGAGGAAGAATTGAAAGCCTTTTTGACATATGGAGAGAGAAAGGAATTGATGGTGACACAACAGGTAGAATCAAAGGAAATGAAGAGAGGGATCTAGTGAGAGATATGTGGAAAGTGCAGACACTCACTGAGAGATGGATCTTCATCAGTTGTGACATAGAGAGTTTCAAAGACGGATGATGGCGGATTTGCTGTTGTCCATCTCCACCTCATCCAGGGCATTATTTATTTTTTATATGAGAGATGGCACTGTTGTGAGTTCGGAGGTAGCTGTAGTGAAGACTCAACAGACAGATTTGATCATAGAGAGAGAGAGAGGCAGCACACTGAGTGGAAGCTCATACAGATAAGTGCGCAGCAGGGAAGGGATTCGAGAGAGAGAGAGAGAGAGAGAACACAGGAAAGTCAGCACTATAGCGAGATAAGTCAGTGAGAGAGAGGGGAGAGAGAGATAAGAAAAAATAAATTAGATTTAATAAGTAATTAAGACAAACAATAAATGTTGGCTTTGAATCGAAGGAAAATTAAAATTTCTAAAGAAGAAGCATCAAGTTCATACTCTCACTATAATGGATGTATCATTTACTACTATTGCTAAAATCCAATTTAAAGCATTGAGCAAAAAGAATTTGTTTAGATCATGGTACATGAGCTATTGAGTTGAAATTGTTATCACCACATAATGGCTAGACTAGGGGTCATGAGCCCATAAGATGTTTTCTATTGAGATTCACAAGGCTAATAGTTTCTCTTCATGAGAGTGTTTTTTATTTTATCAAAGGTACTAATGATTATTTTATATACCCCCATGGATTTTCTCTCCAAGTTTGGCTGGTTGATTTTTTTTGAGTTATTATATGAAGTAAAGTTTTAGTTTCTAAAGACCGAAGCATTGCCCCATGGATTTTCTCTTTAGGTTCGGTTGGTTGATCTTTTCGAGTTATTATATGAAGTAAAGTTGGAGTTTCTGAAGACCGAAGCATTGCCCCATGGATTTTCTCTCCAGGTTTGGCTCATTGATCTTTTCAAGTTATTATATGAAGTAAAGTTGCAGTTTCCAAAGTCCAAAGCATTGCCCCGTGGATTTTCTCTACAATTTGTTATGCGGATCGATGAACTAAAGAGAAGCAAAACTTTTGCCAAGAAGACTTGAAGTTTGTACATCAATCTAGTGATTTCTATGTTCTAGCATTGTATTTTAATTTTTCATCCATGATGCTTACATGCATATGCACACGACCAAGCCTTTCTCTTTCGAGGTGCAAGCCTAGGACATATGATACAAGTCATACGTGTATTGGCAAGACTGATTATGAATGTGGCCAACACCTCCTTATATAGGTTTTCAAGGTCGGTTCATGAAAGGGAGTTACGAATGATGATGTCATCAATTCGAGCCATGAGCTTTGGATATCCAAATGAGGCAAGTATACAATCAATCTTAGGGTTTTGACATGCTCCGAATGCAATGGGAGCATTCCTTTCCCCAAATTTTGAACCCATCATGAGATATAGAAGTCACATGGAATATGAGTTCGAAGATGGTTCCCTTGTGCATGACATTACCTCCCCCTCAAGCGACAAGTTCCAAGAGGAGCAGTCATGATCTCTAGTCTCAGCTTCATTGGATTTTTTTTTGAAATTCGCGAACATGATTGGTGCTCTGTGAAGGTGCTCTACAGGTTCCCAAGTGTGATCACTGTTGTCATAACCTTTCCAATGAACAAGATACTCCAATCTTTCTCACGATATTCTGGTGAAAACTGATATGGTTCCACCATGGACACATGGAAAGCTAGATGTATTCTCATGGTGCTTGGTAGTTGGAGCTTGAAGGTGAGTAGATCAATGTTGGCCAAGACGGTGAATGGACCAAATATTTATTGATCTAACTTTGCACAAGGCCTTGAAGTTTGCAAATTGTTTTTGAGTAACCATACTTTATCCCCAATTTGATATGATGGATTTTGAAGACGATGTTGATCTACATACTTATAATGTTCTTGAGCTTTATGGATATCTTCCTTGAGTTCTTTGTGAATGTCCATGAGGTATTGGTCCTTATGTCTAGCAAATGGGTTCTTGACATGATTTGAGAGTTGTATATCCATCCTTGGATGTTGTCCATAATTTTCAAAGAAGGGAGTCTGCTTAGTAGATGCATGAGAATTAATTTTATAGGCAAACTCTGCAAAGGATAACAACTCAAACCAATAATTTTGGTGATAGTTGTTGGTGCAATAGAGATGTTGCTCTAGGACTTGATTCACTTGTTGTGTTTGTTCCTCAGTCTGTGGATGATTTTCTACACACAGTTTAACTTGAACACCAAGGATCTTGCAAAGACTATCCCAAAAATTGGATATGAACTATGGATCTCGATCACTGATAATATCATTAGGCAATCCATGAAGCCTAAATATGTATCTGAGAAAAATTCTAGTAGTGGCTACACTTGTGGCTGCCTTGGTAGTTGGAATGAAGTGTGCCATCTTTGTAAATCTATCCACAATAACAAGAATTGCACCATACCTATCTAACTTTGGTAGATCTATGATGAAATCCATAGATAATGAAGCCCATTGACTTTCTAGAATAGGTAAAGGTTGCAAGAGGCCATGAAGTTTATGTCGTGGTTACCTTAGATCTATTGCAAGTGTCAAAAGTCTAGATATGTTCTTTGACTTCCCTCCACATTTGAGGCCACCAAAAATACCTTTATATGAGTTCTATTGTTCTATTCACTCCAAAATGCCTTTTGCAAGGTTGTCATGATGTTGTTGAAGTACTTGGATCCTAGGCTTTCCTAGAGGGACATACAATAGGTTCTTATAGAATAGTAACCCATCCTTTTCCTCAAATTCTTTTACTTCTTGGACTTTTCCTTCTTGAGTTTTCTGCTTAATGTTACAAAACAATTAATCTTGTGTTAG
Organism: Ceratopteris richardii; assembly: GCA_020310875.1. Taxonomy (NCBI): domain Eukaryota; kingdom Viridiplantae; phylum Streptophyta; class Polypodiopsida; order Polypodiales; family Pteridaceae; genus Ceratopteris; species Ceratopteris richardii. The sequence continues at coordinate 76,066,776 of CM035413.1, forward strand.
ATTCTCATGGATCAAATGATTCAAGGCTGAATCTTCATGATGGCTTGAAGAGATAGCTGCTAACCTAAGATGCTTAGGCTTGAGTAATACACTCTCTTGTTGATCAAAGGCCTCTTGACCCTTCTTTTATGTAAGGTAAAATCTTCTGGACAAGACATCTAACTCACATTATTGACATCACGGATGGTATGTGATGACAAAGTTGGACCTGGATAGAAAGTTAATCCATTGGATTTTCCTTCTATTGAGGATGTGGGTGTTCATAAAATACTCTAAGTTCTTCTGATATGTATACACAATAACTTTGTGAGCTACTCCTTCTAGATTGTGACGCTAGGTATCAAACACGTCTACTATGGCAAGAAGTTCTTTATCATGGATTTCATAATTAATCTCTGGAGGGGAAAATTTCCTTGAATGATATGCAACTAGATGTAGGTGCCCATCAACTCCATATTAGGATAGATGTAGCTGTCTTCCACTCATCTCCTTCTCTGATCCTGAAAAGATTATAGGCTCCTCAAAGGTCAATCTTCATGAAAAAATTTTCTCTTTTGAGGCATTCCAAGAGCTCTGAGCTAAGTGGTAGAGGGTATCTGTTCTTTCTTGTGACTTTATTCAACCCATGATAATCTAAGCACATTTTGAGAATCCCATCCTTCTTCTTTACAAATAGGATAGGGGCTCTTGCAGGAGACTTTGAGTGTTTGATGAACCCCTTGGCTAGATTCTCATCCATATTCTTGTGTAATTTTGTAAGTTCTTCTGGGGATAGTCTATAGATTGGTCCAAAGGGTGGTTGTGCTCCCTCTTCAATTTCTATGGCACAATCATAAGATCTATGCTCTAGGAGGATATCTGCATTCTTCTTTTCAAAAACATCCTTAAAATCTTGGTATTGGTTAGGTAGCTTCACTCAATGTTCTTTTTTGGGCTCTTGAGTTGGTATGGCATAGATCATATATGTCGGTTCCTTCCTTACTACATGTATGAAGGCTTTGACTCCCACGTATGTCGAATTCTTCTGGATATCTCGATGGGTGATTTTATTCTTTTCCCTATTAATGTCTGGATTATGTTTCTTTAACCAAGGCACCCCAATGATAACTAGATTTACTGGACTCGATATTACATTGAAACATAAGTGGGATTCATGGTCACCAAGGTGTGCTCTTAATGGTGTGGTTTCCATGGTTATATTGCCAGGTGCTAGAGATTGTCCATCTACTACTTTAGCTACTATTGGTTTGTTCTTCTAAAGTCAAGAATTCCATGTTTCTTAACTAATCCTTCATCGATGAAACATGAGGAGGCTGCAGAATCTACTAGGCTATAAGGGAAAGGGTTTTCTTAGGGATGATTAACTAGACAAGTGCAGGACATGTTTCCATGGGTGTAATTGGAATTATGAGACCCTTTCTTATATCATGTTTTGACTGTACGGTCTCTTTTACAAATGGACTTCCTCGTTTCCCTACTCTACAAGGGTGGCTTCAACTCTAGAGTTTGTTCTTTTGTTGGGACATTTAACTGCAATATGTCCAAGGTTTCCACAATAGAGGCATAACTTGTTATTCCTCCTTCTCTGTTTCCCTTATGGTGTTAGAGGCTAGAACCTAGTTATGTCTATTTGCATAGGTTCATGCATAGACTCATCTTTAGGAGTAGGTTGGGAGGGTTTCCATTGGTGAGGTCTTCCTTCTACTTGTTTTTCTTGTTTCCTTTCAAAAAGTCAGTTATCTCATTGAAAAGCTTGCATGATGTATTCATTCAATGTCTTAAATGCTTGCATCCTGAGCAAAAGGTCCTTCACATCATCTCTTAAACCCCATCTAAATTGGCTTATAAAATAATCTTCATGCCAAGTGAGATCACATATAAACTGCCTAAATTCTGACGCATCGCTAGAGGCAGGGCGGTTACCTTGGCGTAGCTTTCAAAGTCTTTTTTTGCCACTCAACTTGTGTCTACATTTCCAAATGTGACGGTGAGTTCTCAAAGAAACCCCTCATAGTCATGCAGTTTGCCATGTTCTTCTCCAAGATTGGGGCAAACCATGCTTGGACATAGAGTAAGCTTCCAATAAACCTGACCTTAGATGCCTCGTCAGGGTATCTATCAGGTTGCATATGGATGTACAATTTAACTTGTTGGAGAAATCTACAAAACTCCATGTGATCCCCATCAAACTATTCTGGCATGCAAATCTTGGGTTCCTTCATGAAAGATGTATTAGGCCATTGATTCACTTGAATACTCCCTTGATTTTCTTGAAGACTCCCAATTTGTTCTTATAATTCTTAAAAGAGTGTGCCTACATGCACCAAATGTCCCATCTTGAATTGTGTCTATCGATGAGTTAGGTCCTCAACTTGTTGTTGGAGGCTCTAAAGTGATGCTAGGATCTGTTCATAAGTATTCTCATGATGTCTGGTCTTTGGATAGAAACTAGTCTTGCCAAAAGGTAAGGGAAGCACTAGATTTTGCTGTGTGACTATAGTAAACAAGATTTCAAAAATACACTTCTTATTACAAGAACATGCACGTAGGGAAAATGATACAAGAATACATAACTGATACAAGATGTCCCACAAACCGCGATTGATAGGTATGAATAACTGGTTCAGAGATGAAATAAGACGTCCCACAACCCAAGACTAATAGGCTTGAAGCAAGATCTGAGGGTTACAAAAACTCCCTTCAAGGAGGTGATCTAGATACAAGAAATAACTAGACAAGATCTCATAATATGAGATTATAAGAGACTAGAAGTCCAGGAACTAGACTAGACAAGTCTCCAACAAGGAACAAGACAAGAACCGGAACTTGAACTTGGAGAGTACTTAGTTGGCAGTCCTTGAGCTCCCAAGACTCATATTGGCAAGATTGATTATGAATGTGACCAACCCCTCCTTGACATGCATGTGAGATTGATAGAAGGTGAAACCCTTAGAGCAACAGATGCTCCATGTAAACCATAGAGCACCCAAATCCAGACATCCCTAAATTGATGTCAGCTCGTGGCTTTGACCACTTGGCCAAAGTGACTCCAACAACCTATCGACCCATATAGGTGCATGGTAACATAAAGATTATGCCATAGGACAAAACTAGCATCGGTTTGTGGCCTAGATCATCCAACTAGGGTAGCTCCTCTCATCTACTAGCTTATCGTAGTGCACTGACAACACATACATGTACATATATAGCTCGTTGGCATGTGAAGCTATGTGAACCATAATCTATCACATATGCATATTGTGGTGGCCTCCTAATAGGATACATATCACTTGGATTCCTATGAGGGCAAGGAAAATCGTACATATCATCACCAAGTTTGCTATAGTTGTAGCATATGAATTCTTATGCCTATTGTCATTGTCCTTGTTTTTTTTCCCTTTGTGGTCTATTTTGTTGACTCCTTACTAGCTTCAATGTTACTTACTCTAGCTTTTGTGTGAGGCTCTCCAAGAGGTCTTCTAGGGAGTCTTCCTCTCTCTCAAAAAAGTGGTTTCATATGCCTTCTTGAACTGTAACGTCTATATGATTTCCTTTCTCCTTTTCATATGTATAGGATGTGTTTCGAAACTTCAATTTTCAACATTTTAACTTGGCTATTCCTAATGCTTCATCAAATGTGGTCAAAAAATAATATTCTCCCTTTTGTTTTAGGGAGGAAAATAGTCCAACAATAAACCTATCTCTTTTTAAAAGTTTTGGTGCCAATTCATTTTGTCCTAAGCTTCTCTCTGAATTATTCCACAATCTTTGAGCTTTGCTTCATAATTCATAAAATCATCAAGAGAAACTTGCTTTAATGAGAGAAGTTGTTACCATAGTCTCTTTGGAGTGTTCTTTTCATATTGTTCCAAGAAGATTGATGTACTGCTATCGAGCGATGTTTTGCTTGTTGAAGTAAGCTTGTAAACCATATCCTTACTTCTTCCTTCAGAATTAATGGAAACACCCTCAACTTTACCATCTCTTGGTCTCTTTTAATATGAGATCAGCCATATCAATATTTTCCAAGAACTCCATTGCATCCTTCTTTGGTTTCCCATGAAATTGAGAGAAAATTACAGCCATCCTTCCTTTCAAGTGATAGCTTTCTCATAATAAGATGAAAACCAAAATGTCAAAGCTGATTGTGTAGTCCAAGAGTGGAAGAATAAATGGATTGTTTGAAGTAAGGATTTTTGCTAACTATTCTGCTCCAAAGTATCGAGCAATCCATTGTTGAAGGTGGATTTTTCAGCTATACGAAATATTGATGTAGATAAAAGGCCTTGTTTGTTGGTTGGTTAGGACGTATTAGAAGATTTTTTTGAATATGCTTACCATTTTGAGCATTCCTAGAGAGTTTCCTCAATGGGGGCACCAAGTTATGAGAGGGGAATTAAGGAAATTCCTCTAATACTTCCTCAATGCTCAACTCATAAATAGAGAATGGAATTGCAGATAAGAGAATGGAATTGCAGATAAGGGACACCAGGCTCCTACAAAATCATTCACATAGAAAATACATACAACACTACGAAGGCATTTAATTCATTAAATGAATACTATGATTCAATTGTGTTTTATGAAATCTATCAAGGCTATCTATCGAAAATCTCAAATTTTTGAAGGGATCAGGATCTTATATTGATATCATAATCTTTAAGAGTGGCATAGAGATTTATGATTCACTAGCAAGTTGAAACTTTTTCATGTTTCTTACTGCATATGTTTTTGGCAAAGGCCCTTTAAACTTGAGAAAGATCTATAAATTAAAAACAAGGAAAGTGAGGTTCTTTAAATATCAAAAGATGTAGTTCTACATAATATAAGGATGCTTGAATTCAACAATATCTCCTATCCCTTTTCAAAATAAGTACGTTTTCCCTCCACCATTTCATATCACATTCGACGATTTCGATCATTTTAATTCCCTACAAATGAAAAGAAAGTGAAAGTGCTACCTTTACATTCCAACTCCTCTAGTCCCTCACAGTTTCACAATTCCAATCTTTGTAGTGATGGCACGTCTCAAGATATCCTCTTCAACTTGGGGCAGTGATTGCAAGGATGACAAGCGTATCCAACATATCCAAAAATGGGAATAATTGGAGCCTTCCTTTAGAATAGGGACACATTAGATCAAAGATTAAAAGAAAGTGAGATTCCTACCTTTACAATCCAACTCCTTGAGTCCCCCACAATCGTTCAATTCCACTCTTTGCAAGGACACAAGCTTGTGCCACACATCGAAAGAATGACAATAGTTAGAGCACATGAATGGTGGAAAAATGTCGATACATTAGATTAAACAATGATTATGTTGATTGATATATTTCGGTAGTGATGTGTGTGAACACACTAGGACCATCGAGCACTTTTTTCCCTCTTTAGGAGGTTTTTTCCCCCCGTCTTGTATATACGCCTATTACCCTAATGGGCTACTTATCTTTACTCATTCTCTGATAATACATTCAGTATTGTGTGTTGTGCTCCAAGCTTCTTCTTCTTCCTTGTATTTTTCACATGCTTCCGCAGACGTCTAACTCTAACAATTGGTATCAGATCAGGTTGTCGCTTCATCTAGGGTGTCGTCAACACCCCTCTTGTTGTAGTCTCAGAATTGCAAAAAAATTGGTGAGCATACTCAAGGTGATTAGGAGATCAAAAGGACTTCACTCTGTCGTGCCGAAATCACCATGTGAGCTCAGTTTGGCCTTGAACACAGTATCATAGTGCTTGTGCAGACTATTTCATCTTTTTGTGTCAAAGATATATACAAGCTTTTGATTCGCTAGTATAAGCATCTCAAAGTCTCCTATAGGTTTAGCAAAACTCATCAGGGTAAATTTTTTCAACTTTTTCAAATAGGGTCATTTTTCTGCATCAAGGTATTTTAGTTAGTGGCCATGGTTGAAAGTAGTGATGTATTTCGTATGTTGGCTGTTGAGGATAATTTAGATGGTACGAATTACCCATTGTGGGCATATATAATGCATCATGTATTGTTCAAAAAAGGACTCTAGAATATTGTGCAGGGTGTTGAAAAATGTCCTATTACACGTACAAATATAGATGTTGAAGCTAATGCAGATGTTGTCAAAGATGGTGATATTCTACAGATTCCTCTTCATGTTGTGGTTCTTGTTGCACCTACTGCAGAGAAAATTCATTGGAATGGTAGAGATGCTTAGGCACATGCATTGATAGCCTTATCTATCAAACATGCCATTATTCCTCACATTCGCTCTTACAAAATACCTAAGGATGCTTGGGATACACTTACCACATTGTACTAGGCTAGGAATGAGGTTCATGTTGCTAACCTCCAAAACAGTTGGAGAGTGAGCATATGAATGAAGATGATTCTATGGATAATTTTCTAACAAAGATCAAAGATTTCAAGGAATAGTTAATTTCTAATGATGAAGTGTTACCTTACAGTTCACTTGCAGAGACTGTTCTGAATGGTCTTCCTGATTCATACTAGAGTTTTGCTTCTACTCTTTGTTTTATGATAAAAGGAAATCCAATTGCCTCAACATTTGAGGATTTAGTCTTTTTTTTGTTGCAAGAAGAGAAATCTAGGAAAAACAGGTCCATTATGCATGTTGTAGATCAAGCGTTCCTGGCTAGCCAAAAGGGAAAAGGAAAATGGAGCTCTTCTGTTAGTAAGCAAAAATCTGCTAATTCTACACAATCAAAGAAGGAAGACAAAGATGAAAAGAAATCAGAAAAGCAAAAATTGTTTTGCAAATACTATAAAGGAAATGATCATGTCATTAAGAGCTATCCAAAATTGGCTACTAACGAGGCAAAGAAGAAAGAGGCCTGAATGGTTGTTGGAGAGGCCTCTACACCAAAAACAGAGTGTGCTAATCTTGTGCAGAATGAAGAATGGGTGTTTACTACTATTTGCAGTTTTGACCCATCTTCTTATGAGTAGTGTATGTTTGTAGTAGACTCAGATGTTTGGTACTTTGATAGTGGGGCAACTAAACATATTACCTCGCAGCATAGTTACTTCACTTCACTTGAGCCTGGCCCTATAAGGAATACTGTCACATGTGCCAAGAACTCCTCTTATCCTATTATGGGAGTTGTAAGATCATTTTGACTATTGGTGATGGTAGTTCTTTCACATTGTTAGATGCTTTATTTGTGCCAGGGATCAAGAAAAATATGTTATTAGTTTTTGCATAAGCCAAGATTGTCTTGGTTGTGAAATTTGTTGATGACAGATGTACAATCCATGACCTATCAAATGACGACATGATTATTGCTTCTGGTATTTTATGTCATAGGCTGTATAAGCTCATAGACTAAAAAATCTATGAATGATTTAGCATGTGCAGTACATGATTCTCAGGCTATATTAGCTACAAAACTTTGGCCTGCATGCTTTGGTCATCTCATTTTTGCTAGTTTGCTATGCCTGCAGAAATCTGAAATGGTGTTCTCTCTGCCCAAACTTGAAGCACCTAGTAAACATGTCTATGAAAGCTATATTTTGGGCAAAATCAGTGTTCTAGGTTCCTAGATGGTGGTTCAGCTCAAGCTACTCAAAAATTATAGCTTGTTCACAATGATGTCAGTGGTCCTATGTAGACACCCTCTTTTGGAAACTACCTTTAGTTTGTGAGTTTCATTGGTGATTTTCCCAGTCATGCATGGGTATATCCATTTAAAGCAAAGTGCGAATTGTTTATGCACTTCAAGGAATTTTTGGTTTTGGCTAAAAAGTTGTAAGCATGTAGAGTGAGGGAGGGAATATATGTCTTCATATTTTAATGCATGTTTTGTTGAACGTGGGATAAGACATTAGTGTACAATGCCATATACACCTCAACACAATGGAGTTGTTGAACGAAAGAAGAGGTCACTCATGGAGATGGCGAGGTGTATGGTCAAGAGCCAAGCTTTACCACAGTTTCTAGCTTCAGGCTGTTATGTGTGTAGCATATGTACTTAATAGGTGTCTCACTAAAGCATTGTAGTCTATCACTTGATATGAGGCTTGCCATGCTCGCAAGGCATCTGTTTCTCCCCTGTGTGTTTTTGGTTGTTTGGCATATGCATTAGTGTCTGAACAACAACATAGAAAATTGGATGATAAAGTAGTGAAATGTATTTTTGTTGGCTATAGTTCATCTCTATCATCTAGAGACTAAAAACATTTTGGTTTGTCATGATATTGTTTTTGTGGAAGATGTTATTCAGCCATTACTTTCATGTACGAAGGAGACATCAATTAACTCTAAAGGCATGTATGATACTTTGCAACCTCTTTTTGCAGGTGGACAATCTAGTGCTGGTCCTAATGAGACAACTTCTCAGGCTTTACAGGTTTCATGTGATGATGCAAATCATTCCATTTCTGATGCAGATTTGCATGATGCACTTGTTGATGAGAGAGTTGATATTGAGGAGGAAAAAACTATGCCAAAGTGGGTGGTACAAACTTTGCATGATATAAAATTAGATGCACCTTTGTCATATCATACTCATTCATGCTCTCATAGTATATGAGCAAAAATCCTTGAATCCAAATAAAGGTCTGACATCTGTGAGGATTCTGAGGAACCAACACAACGTAACTTAAAGACCATCACTTCATGCTACTCCTTTTGAACTATGTGTGACGAAGGACTGACTCAATAGTCACTGTGAAATAGAAGGCTGAAGTATTGTTTGTCCTATGAAGAAAAACCTATGCTTCTTGGCAAATTCAACCTGATTAAGACAACGTTACTAATGTCTCTATCAAACATTTGACTTTGAGAACACTTTTTTTGATAACTGACCTACCTTGTGATTTAGTAAAGTTTGAGATTACTCTGAATAAGATTTCTTAGTCAAATTGTTAGCCTCTTGAGTAGGAACTTTGCAACACACCTCAACTTGAAGGTTAGGCTATATTCAATAATTGGAAAGAGAGTTAGAGTGTCCTAATTCCCCATCTTGAGCAGCCCAAGATAACTCTTGATGTTAGAGTTCACATGGAGGTCTTCTCACCATGAAACTTTGCATGCCCTTCAAGATATTCATTGCTATGATATGGCTACATCTAGTTTCTCTGATGAGAATGAGAATGTTTCATTTGATGAAGCACAAAATTTAGAAAATTGGATGGCTGCTATGCAATCTGAATATGAAGCTATAATGAAGAGTGGTACCTCGTCTTTATTTCACTTGCCTCCTAGCAAGAAGGCCATTGGCACTAAGTGGATATAAAATCCTAAGCATAAGCCTAATGGATAGTTGATAGGTATAAGGCTAGGCTTGTTACAAAGGTTTATGCACAAGAAAGAGGCATTGATTTTAATGAGACCTTTGCACCTACATGTGGAATGACTACTGTTTTAGCATTTGTGCACTCAAAGCTCATCATGGTTGGACTGTACATCAGTTGGACATTAAAACTGCATTTTTGAATGGTGACTTTCATGAAGAAGTGTATGTTTTTCAGCCCCCTGGCTTTGTGTAGAAAGGCCATGAAAATCAAGTGTGTAGATAAAAAAAAGGATTTATACAGTTTGAAACAAGCACCACCTCCTTGGCATGAAAAGGTACATGCCCATCTAATTGCACATGGTTTTGGGAACAATCCAATTGAGAGAACCTTATATGTTAAGTGTGCTAATGATTCTCATCATTGTTGTCTATGTTGATGACATGCTGCTCACTAGTCCTATTGAGAAGCATATTGCTGATTTTAAGGCTGATTTTCATGCCTCAATTGAGATGTGAGATTGAGAGCACTTTCATCATTATTTGGGCATTCAATTTATGCAAGTTGATGGTGAAATAGCTTTTTGTCAAATGAAATATATTAACACATTATTGTAGTGCTTTGGACTTGAGCACTATAATCCTATTGCCACTCCCATGGAGAGGGGTTTACGGTTGAGTCTTCATGATGTTGTAGATGCATTTGATGTTGTTCTCTATCACTAGGCTATTGGATGCTTGATTTATTTATGCATTACTCTGCCAAATATTCAATTTGTTGTCTCATAGATGAGCAGGTCTATGCATTGCCCAGGTGTCAAGCATTGGCAGGCGGTTAAGTTCATCTTTCTCTACTTATGTGGTACCCAACTACTCGGATTGTTTTATCCCAAGGTGGGATCACTAGCATCAAATCTACATGCTTTTTCTTATAGTGATTGGACTGGTTGCTATGACACTCGTGTGTCTAGTTGTGGTTTTTACTTCATGCTTGGTAGCTCATGTATATTTGGGTTGAGCAAGAAGTAGCCTATTGTGGCCACTTCTAGTTGTGCGGCTAAGTATAGGGAAGCTTTCACAGTGACTGTTAAGTGTGTGCGGCTCATATGCCTTATGGATGATTTGGGTGTTGGTCAGTCTTCTGCCACCACCATCTTCACTAACACTCAGAGTGCATTGGTCGTTGCTAGGAACCTTGTGTTCCATGCTTGCACTAAGCACATTGAGGTGCACTATCATTATATCAGGGAGAGGTTCTCTGTTGGAGAGATGAATTTGGCATATGTGCCCACACAGAACATTGCAAAACTTTTCACAAAGGCTCTACCTAGGGAGAAGTTTGAAGATTTTCGCAAAGCTTTGGGCATACTTCCTTTTGTGGTTTGATTCCACATAGCTTGGCATTTCCTTATACATGACTGCGAGCTCCTTGTTCACCACATCAATCCCAAGGGGGATTTTTTGATATATTTCGTTAGTAATGTGTATGAACACACTCAGATTGTCGAGGCACTTTTTTCCCTCTTTAGGAGATTTTTTTCCCCTGCTTGTATATAGGCCTATTACCCTAATGGGCTACTTATCTTTGTACATTCTATGGTAATACATTCCGTATTGTGCATTGTGCTCTAACCTTCTTCTTCTTCCTTGTATTGTTCATGTGCTTATGCAGACATCTAACTCCAACAGATTGGCAAATGAACGATGGAAAAATGATGATGCAATCACGCACTTTTGCACAAAGGGAAATTTCTATTAATGGAAAGTTCTTGTGTAAAAAACATATCCTACCAAATATCTAACTAATTTATTTAAGAAGACCATCATTGGAAAGAGAGAGTACATATCCACCCATCCACTTCCACCCATATATATACCTCTAGGCTGAGGAGCTACATGTCTTAAGAACCTTCCAAGTGTCCCTCATGTGGAGACTTTCTTGAGGTTCATCACATGCATTCTAAGTACCCAAGGGCTAGCACATGCTTTCTTTAAAAAAAAAGGATCCCTCTCATCAAGCCCTAAGGTGCCATTAGAAAAGATTCTCCAAATACTAAGGTTCTTGCGACTTGGGATAAATAGAGTCATCGATGTCCATATAAATAAAATGTGATACAAAAAAGTAAAATTCTAGTTTACTGTAAGGGTTTAAAGAGAGGGATAAAACTTCTCATTTTTGCACCCTCATACTATCCTATAGCATGGATACCACTATGTATGGATGTTGTATAGCATGTCTAGTACTTTGCTATAGAGGCTTGAGTTACTTAATGCTGAAAATATAAACACTTATACCTTTTTGCATCTTGTTGAAGACATACAATGATCTTCAGAATTTTATGGTGTATTCATAGCAAAATAATCGTCTCTTAATCGTTGTAAAACATAGAAAGAGTTAGAAGAGTGCAGAAGCTGCCAAAGTGCATATTTGAACTTGATTGCCTACATGAAATGATTTGTGAATTTAGAATCTTCATGATCAGTGAGGATTAGAGTGATAGGACTGTCACAAAACCACCACTAAAGAGTTTCCATAGACACTATAAAATCATAAGATGAGTTACCAACTCCATGGAAATGGCCACAACGTTGGGGAGAACCACCATGGACCACCAAATGTTTTCAAAGATAAAAAAATCTTGCCACAAAAGAGGGTAACAAGGTAGGAAAAGAGGGTAGGAATGTAGGAAAAGAGAGGCTGGATAAATATGGCTATTAATGTTCAATAACTTTTTCAAACCACACAACATATGAATAGAAAGCGTCCATTGTATTGATGAAGAACGAACAACACAAAATATGTAGTTAAGACCTTCAAATGTACCATCAAGACCTCCATGAGAATAACTTAAGCTCGACATAAAGCTCTGATACCATGTTGGAACAACACGAGCAAAATGGAGAACTCAAAAGCATGTACTCAAAAATAAAAGAATGTGAGACCCAAGAGAGTGAGTAGACCATGAAATAGGAAGATTCACAAATCAATTAGAGTGAGCTTGCGAAGAGCATGAAATGAGCCCTCAATTTGAACTTATGTGAATGTTTATTTCAGAAGCTTGTCCCATGTGTGTTGGAGCAATACAATCACTAATTGATGATTACAAAGGGGATTGAAGAATGAAGAATGAAGAAAAGGATAAAGGATGAAGCATAAAGTGAAGTCAAGATTTAGAGAAAAATGATTTGTGGACACATGTACATTAATCTTGTAAATAGTTCATATACATCTTGTAATAGTTAGGGATCTAGATATATACACCTAGATATACTTGTATATAGATGTGTCATTAGAGTGAGAGAAGAACATAGATGAATAGAGGATGAGTAGATGATGAATAAGTTAGTCTTAGTATGAGAATTATCTATCAGATGTATTTTTCAAGAGAATAGAAGGCATTTTTGAGAATTGCACCTCGATGTTTCTCCAATTTCTCCTTCTGTGCTTAATCAATTGAGAAATCCTTTTGCATGTATGTAAGTCCATAGGTGACGCATCTATGGCCAAGATTTGAGACCCTAATTATAATCATGCTAAGAGAATTATGATTAGGAACATTCATATGTGTGAAAGGTGATGAGAGACCTCTGAAATAGGCACAATCCCGATGGTCAAAGAATTGATCAAATCCTAGTGTAGAGTGTAAGGTTTTACACAAGTAAGCATTCAAAATCTAAGTTCAAAGGTAAGACATATATTCCTAAAAGCATTTGATTAAACATGTTGTAGATTGAGAGAACTAAATGTTTAAATTGTATATGTGAAAGCCGCCTATAGAGAAAGCTTGTTTCAGACATAGGCTTACTTACTGAGGTAAATCTAAAGTTTTGTATGTAACTTTCACTTGGAATACTTGAAAAAGCACTAGCAGAGTGTCATATTAAGATTTCATAAATAAATTTAATCAATCTATTATTCAATGAGTGAGTTTTATGAAGTAGACTTTCTTGAGTGAAGTTGTGTTTCAGAGAAAAATTATTCTTTCATATTTTTGTAAGGACTTCCAAAAAATGGTGAAAGTCTTAAAGGTATTCTAAAATCAAGTATAGCTTGTCTTTTGGAGATTAAGCATCTCCATCAGTGGAATCAGATTAGGTTTTATCCAAATTGAAGGAAAGAAGTACCCCGACTATTGCAAACATACAAAAATTGACATCTGAAGATTCAAAAGGATAAAGTTTGAAGGAAAGGTTAAAGGAAGACACACATTTACAATCAAAAGGATCAAAAGGAGTGAACTTTGAAGCAAAGATACATTCATTACTCATAAGGTTGAAGATTTGATAGTACAGGTGAATAAAGAATGGGAGATAGCCTTCAAATTGAGAAATTGGATAGAGAAAACTATCTAGCTTCATCCATGAGGACGGAAGCTCATCTTATGAGTGAAGATTTGATGGGATACATCATCGGAGAAGACAAAAAGCCAGATTTCAAAGATCCTAGTGTTCCAACTAGGGAGGAGCTTGCAGATTTGAAGGTTTGGATGAAGAAGGATGCTCAAGCAAGGAGCATTATCTAGAAAGTGAATGATTACTTACTTCCTATATTAGAGGGCTTGAAAGTGCAAATGATATATGGAATGCTTTGGAGCAGCATTTCCAGAATACAACCAAGTCGAGGAAGAAATCACTATGGGTAGAATTTACCACATTCAAGAAGAAGGCCTAACAATAAATATCTCATTATTTGGAAAAGATGAAAAACATTGTTGATTCTTTAGGTGCAATTGATGAAGACATTGAAGAGGATAAATTTGTAAGATAAATCGTTACAGGTTTAAGAGGAGATGAGAAGTGGAAGCCTTTCATATTATCACCAGAACTTTCATTGGATCATTTTACTCTTGATTTGAATGAATTACTATGTCATATGCTAACCTTTGAGCATGATATCAAAGGGGATATTGATAAGAGTGCAGGCCAACCAATTGTGAAGAGATGGATTATATTTGATGAAGATGACATGGTGTTGCAGAATCTTTGCACTACACCACCCAAATGAAATCTAGAGATATATGGTGGGCCCTTTTAGCTTGTCAAAGCATGTATTAAACACCCTATGTACCTTGGAAGATCACACTCAAAAAGAGGAATCAAAAGAGATAGGTTTGACCAATAGTCAACATGAAGAAACTTTCTTGTTTGGTCATATATGCTTTAGTATTTCACTTAGTGCTCATTCTCTGATTAAAATTGACCAGAGAGATTTTAGAGAAATCTAATTAGGAAGCAAAGAAACCTATTGGGAGTTATTTCATAAAAAATGATTGGCCATAATGGGAGACATTAATTTAGAAAGTCAGATATGTAATCCCAAATTTTGAGGAAGCTGAACATGCAGATACACAAGTGTGACTTCTAATGAATGTTTTTCACAGAAATCCAAATTCAATGAAACTCTTGGATATTATATTAGACTTAGAAATCTAACATTGCCAAGTCAAATCACTAAAATTAATGCACCATGTATAGAGAAATCATCTCTCCAATATGATTGAAAAATTCAGATGTATGATAGTGAACAATACACTCACATAGACATGAAGATATGGTCACAAATGATCATGAGACATTTTCCACAACCAAAATGTCATGCATATATATTGGAGTCAAGATTTGAATTTGAAATCTTGCTCACCTAAATCAATTCCCCTATCTTTTGGTGATTGACTCTCCAGCTAATTCAATCACGAATTCATGGAGTTCTTTTCCTACTCATCAAGTGGAATCAACACTTTTGATTCCTTCACTTTTACATCAGGTTAATACTCAAGGAGTTACAAGGGTGAGTTCATAAGTGAACTTCTCATATCTTAAATATTGGCTTCAAGTATAGCATACGCTTCTATGACATTTGAAGACTCAAGCCAATACTTAGACTTGTCATGTACTTGCTCCAACAGCTCCCCCTCAAGTCAAGTAAGCTTGAGTTCTTCAATCATCCAAGATTACCTACAAACCAATCATACCTTTGAATTTACTAAGTTTTTTTCCATCTGATGCCTTGGTTAGAATGTTTGCATATTGTTGATGAGTTGACACATATGAGAGCTGAATTTCCTTGCTCACAATCTTCTCTCTTACATAGTGATAATGTACTTCAATATGTTTAGTCCTTGTGTGGAAAATTGGATTGGTAGCCAGGTGAATGGAACTCATGTTGTCACAAAAAATACTTGGAGTTCCAATTTCCAATCATAGATCTGTAAATAGTGTCTTCATCCACATTGCTTCTTGAGTAGCTATAGAAAGACCTTTGTATTCAACTTCTATAGAAGAGAGAGCAACTTTGGGTCGCTTCTTAGATGACCATGAGAGAAGTTTTGATCCTGCAAAAATGAGGTATCTTGAGGTGCTTCTTCTGTCTTCCTTGGACCCAGCCCAATGTACATTAGAGAATAACTTTAGACATAAGTGAGATACATAAGGGTAATATAGCCCTTCATTTATGGTCCCTTTGAGATATCTTAGTATCCTCTTGGCATCAACCATGTGAGGTTTCCTGGGTGTGTGCATAAATTGACTTAGCACACTCAGGCTATAACATATATCAACTCTCGTCAATGTGGCATAGTTCAAACTACCCACAAGTCTTTGATAACCTGTGATATCTTCTATGAATTCACCTTCATGTGAGCTCAATTCATGATTAACTTCCATTGCAGTACCTGCAATCTTACAATCTTGCATCTTGAACTTTGTCAGCAAGTCTTAAATGTACTTCCTTACAGTAAGGAATAGACCATGATCTCTGTATACTAACTCCAATCCTTTAGCTTCCCAATGACACTAAATAAGTGCCTACATACTTTAGAGATGACGCTTCAATCAATTAGATCAAAACAAATAATTTTGCAATTAGCTAATGACCAAAAAGTTGTTATTTTGGTCTTGACACATGTTGGATTGTTTTGCTCAGTACTCATAGTATAGTAGCAATTAGAAAAATTCCTTCTAAGGGTATCTAATTATCTTAAAGAGCTAATGTTTCCAAGTGGAATGAATTAAAATGATTGACTATACCCAAAGCAATCAATTTAACAACTAAAGCCTTACCCCCGACCTTTTAGGAGATGTGAAGAGAATGACCGGTGACTGCTTTTCTCCAAATTGGCTAAATGAAACATCCTCAAACTTTGACATCTTGTATTACACTTTGAGATTGTTCCAACAAACTATAGATCATTGAAAATGATGGAGACATCAGTAAGATACGAGAAAGACAAGTACACTATTTTGAGTGACAATGGCATAGAAATCAACAGAGATACTTAATGATGCATATGTATTATGGAACATGATTTTTCAACATCATTGGCAAATAAATAATGCCAAATGATAGTGAGGTGAGCGAGCAATGAAGTGTGATACTCAATCTCTACTAGTGATCAAATGAATGGCTCTCAAATGGAGTGTATTTGGCCACGAGATCTCCAATTACTTTTATAGATGCTTTCTTCAAATTTGAATTTGAATTCAAATTGAGTTCTCACTAAAAAGTGATCCCTTAACCTCCTAGATAGTCTCTCTAAGTAAAGTCATGACTTTCCATTCTATCTAACTCCATGAGTTTAGTGGCTTTACACGATCCCTCTAAGCCAAATGACTTTTACAAAAGGTTAATGGTAAAAACCATAGGCAATGGTTCATGTGGTTCTTCAAGATTTGCACATAACTTCTTCAACATCTAGCCAAGTGTGAAGGCTTGGCATTTGCACCAATAGCTCCCCCTCAAGCCAAACATCTTGGCTTGATCTTCTTCATTAATCCTCTTGAATGTCATGCAATCCAATCATAGCTCTAAACTGGCAAAGTTTAGTACCATCAAGTGCTTGGTCAATAAATCTGCACATTGCATATTAGTGGATACATATGCCAATTGAATTTCATTGCTCAATAGCTTCTCCCTCACATAATGATAGTGAACTTCTATATGCTTGGTTCTTGCATTATAGATAGGATTTGTTACAAGATGTAAAGAACTAGTATTGCCACCAAAAACCATTGGTGAGTTAGAATGTAGTCCCAAATCTAAATATATCGATCTGATCCATGTGGCTTCTTGTGTAGAATTGGCTAATCCCCTCTATTCAGCCTCTGTTGAAGATAGAACAACAATAGTTTTCTACTTGGAAGACCATGAAATGGTCTTATCACTTGCAAAAGAAAGATAACCTGAGGTACTCCTCCTGTCATCCTTACAACCTGCCCAATCTCCATATGAATAAAGTTTGATGTCCATATCTGAAGTATATGGAAAGTATAATCCTTGATTTTGTGTACCCTTGAGGTACTTCAAAATCCTCTTGGCAGCTTCCAAGTGAGGTCCTCTAGGTTTATGCATGAATTCACCTAAAACACTTACTCCATAAGCAATATCAATCCTTGTCAAGGCTGCATAGTTTAGACTCCCAACTATGCTTTGATATCTTGCAATGTCTTCAAGCAAATCACCTTCACGTGTGCTCAATTTTTGGTTTACCTCCATAGGGGTGCTACCTATCTTGGCATTCTCCAAGTGAAACTTCTTCAACATGTCTTGCACATACTTTCTTTGATTAATATAAATTTCAAAATCTGTATAGACTAATTCAAGTCCAAGAAAATACTTTAGTGACCCTAGATCACTGATTTTGAACCCCTACATCATTAGGTGCTTGATTTTTTTAATGCCGTTGGCATCACTACCTATAAGAATGATATCATCAACATACATACATAGGTATATCACCTCTAAACTACTTCTCTTAACAAATGGAGAAGTATCTGCTTTGCTCATGATGAATCCTTGATCTTGAAGATAGGTAGTTAACCTATGATTCCATGCCCTAGGTGTGTGCTTCAATCCATAAAGAGCTTTGTTCAATGTGCATACATAATTTACCTTTCTTGGGTCTTCATAGCCTAGAGGTTGTAAACCTCCTCTGAAATCCAACCATTTAGAAAAGCATTTTTCACACCCAATTGGTACATATTCCAATTCCTTGATGCAACCACACTTATACCCTGATGGTTGGCATTTTGGCCATAGGTTAGAAAGTCTCTTCATAATCAATTCCTTGGGTTTGTGCAAAATCCTTAGCCACAAGTCTAGCTTTGTACTTGTTTATGGATCACATCTAAGTTTCACTTGATTTTGTAAATCCATCTAGAACCAATTACCTTCATTGATTCCTTCTTTGGCACTAGCTCCCAAGTATCATTCTCCTTGAGTGCTTCTATTTCTTCATCCATTGCTTCTTTCTATTCTGCCTTGGTCTTTGCCTCTTCATATGATGAAGGCTCTTCAATTGACAAACCTTTAGCAAGGTAAATGGAATGTTTAGTAACTAAAGAAGTGTCATACCCATATCTAATTGGTTTCTTGCTCTCCCTTTGTGATCTTCTAATTGCTTGGTTGGATGATTCAGGTATATCTTCTTGCCTCTTCATCTTGACCTTTCCCTTTGACTTCCATGCTTTGGACTCCTCCAACTTGATGGTGTCCTCATCATCAGATTTGATGTCTTCAATTTGGCTTGGTTCCTCCTTGGTGAGACTTGGAAACTCCTCTTCCAAGTCATAGTGCAACTTAGCCTGCATGCATTCACTTTCAAACCAAGAATCATTCTCATCAAACACAACATCTCTATTGACTATAAACCATTTGTTGGATGGATTATAAAACATGTATCCTTTCTGATTTCAGTCATACCCTATGAAGGTGCACTTCTCTACCTTAGGATCTAGCTTACCTTTGATTTGAGATGGAACATGCACATAAGCAACACATCCAAAGATCCTACAATGATCAAGTGATGGCCTTCTACCATACCATGCTTCATACGGGGACATTCCATCAAGTGATTTGGATGGCAACATGTTGGCAAGATAAGTGGTAGTAGATACACTCTCTGCCCACAAATAATTTGGTAATCTTTTTTCATTAAGCATTGACCTAGCAGTTTCCACAATTAACCTATTTCTCCTCTCTGTTACCCCATTTTATTTAGGGGTATACCTTGTAATTTCACTTTTGATACCTCTGTCCTACAAGAATGCATCAAATTCATTTGAGAAATGCTCACCTCCTCCATTTGACCTTAGTCTCTTTAGGCTTCTTCCTGTTTGGTTTTCCACAAGTGCAAGATACTTCTTAAAGCAACTAAACACTTCATCTTCGTGCTTCATAGAGTACAAGATAGTCCACCTATTGAAATCATCAATGAAAGAAACATAGTACCTTGAGCCAGAAATTGATGGGTCCTTGCTTGGTCCCCACACATCTGTGTGGACAAGTTCTGAGTAATCCTCATCCATGTAGCCTTTCTTTGAGAAGGGTAACCTATGTGATTTACCAAACTTACATGCACCACATTTATAGATCATGTGTTGCTTGGATACATTAGGTATCCCAAGCACACATTGATTGCTACATATTTTGCTTTAAGGTTCTCTCACCAATATTCCTTAATCTTTTATGTCGAATCTCAAGCTCTGAAAATGTTTGATCTTTGTAATTATAAATTGCAATATTCCTTGTATCTTCAAGTTCAAATGTAAATAATCTATGTGTCCTTCCTCCCTTGGCAATTCTCTTGAATCCATGTTGGGGATCTTCCACAAATGCTCCATGTTTCTTCGTCTACGGGAATGTTATGAGATACACATGTGTTTTGTTCTAGAGGAAATAAATACGAATAAAGAAAAATATAGATTGTTTTTCGGTCGACATGAATATTTGTAGATTGATGTGAAAATTCTCTAGAAAATGAATTTACATCCATTAATGAACACTAGAAAAGAATCTAAATGAGTATTAAACATGAAGTCCTATATAAATTATATAAATTCCTATATAAGCTATCATAGGATTTCAAGTCTTAATGAACTAAATCTATTTAAATGGAAAAGATGAATGAGAACTCCCACGTCTATAGACCTAGTGTTGGTGCAAATGTCCAAGCCTTCACATTTGGCTTAGCATGGAAGACTATATGTGGAAGCATTTGATGGATCAAATGAACCATAGCTTGTAATTATCTTATCATTACCATTGTAAAAGGTTTATACCTTGAGAGAATCTTGTAAAAGCATAAATCTCATGGAATTAGGAAGAACAATAGCTAGGAGTTTCAATGAGAGAATAACTCCTAGATCAAGGGAATCACTTTTTTAGCTGGAGCCAAGTTTGAATTCAAATTCAAACTAGAAGAACTTATAAAAGGTTGTTGTAAATCTCATTGCCTTGTGGCCTCATCTTGGAGCGTATTTCTTGAATATACCATATCTCACTCATTCCACCATCATTGAGCATCATTTTTGAATGCCAATGATCTTGTATAATCATGTGTTATAATACATATAGCTCATTGATCATCTCTGTCTACTTCTCTATTATGACTACTCTGAACAATGAGCTTTGTCTAATCATATCTCAGTGAGTTCTCAACTATTTTGCATGCTCTATAGCTTTTTGGAACCATCTTGAAGTCTACTTTGTGCTATCAAAATCTCAAAGCATTTAGTTTAGCCATCTGGGAAAAATTGTCGTCAAAGTGCTCACTAGTGATCTACTGTTTAGTCCCTAGAAAGTCGGGGGTAAGCTTTGGATTGCTAAACTCATTTCTGAGACATTGGTTTATCATTTTAGATTATTCTACTTGTAATCATTAGCTATCTAAGCTAATTCAATTCCCCCAAAAGGATATCATAAATTTCTATTGTACTATGAGCATTGAGCAAAAGAACCAATACATGTATAGACCAAAATAGCAAGTTTTGTGACACTAGCTATTCACAAAGTAGTTTGTTTTGATTCAATTGTTTCAAGCATCAACTCCAAAGTAGATAGGTAATTTCTTGTGTCATTTGCAAACTAAAAGGGCCTACTACATAATTATGAAGTGGATTAGGGCAAGTACAAAGAAGCTTTTGGCAGTACCACCTCAATTCCTTGAAGTATCCATCCATTTCTTACAACAGTGGTATCAAAGCAAGTTGAGGTAAAATGGGATATGGGTTCCCTTCTTTCATTGAAATATTAGACAGGAATAATTACCCAACATGGTTCTTGAGGATAAACACCTATCTACGAGGAACGAGTCTCATGGATTCATATCAGGAGATGAGGAGATGCCCATATTCAGAAGCAAAGGTCAACCTACAAGAGAGGAGCTAGAAAGACTCAACGCATGGTGTGCTAAAGATGCTTTAGCCAGGTCATATCTACTTAATTCTATTTCTGACTTCCTTCTTCGTCACATTAGGAATTGCAAAACTTCCCAAGAGACTTGGGATACTCTATCTTCATATTTTTCTTCCAATACAAGAGCTAGAAAAAATCAATTGTGGATTGAGTTTGCCACTCCAAGGAAGCAACCTAAGCTGAATGTTTTAGAGTATGTGCACAAGGTAAAGGATGTGGCTGATCAGTTGGCAAGCATAGGAAAGGAGATTGAAGAGGAGCAAATAGTGAGACAAATAGTCAATGGCATCAATGCATATGATAAGTGGGAATCTTTCACAATTGCAATGGATCTTCACATGGATATGCAAATCCCTAATCTTAACACTCTCATGGGACAACTCTTCACCCATGAAACCAAAATGCTTTTCTCAATGGCTGGATTTCAGAGGAGGTTTATATGACTCAACCTCCTACCTATGAAGATCCAAGCAAGGTAAATCATGTATGCAAATTGAACAAAGATCTTTATGGTTTGAAGGAGGCACCTAGGGCATGGAACCATAGGTTAACAACATATCTTCAAGACCAAGGATTCATGATGAGAAAGGCAGATTCTTCTCTGTTTGTCAAGAGAAGTAGATCAAAAATGATATATTTATGTGTATATATTGATGACATCATTCTTACAGGTAGTGATGCAAATGGCATTAAACAAATAAAAAACGAGATGATGCAAGAGTTCAAGATCAGTGTCCTAGGGTTTGTGAAATATTTTCTTGGACTTGAGTTGGTATATACTAGCTCTGGAATTTACATCACTCAAGGGAAATATGTGCAGGACATGTTGAAGAAGTTCCACTTGGAGAACGAAAAATTAGCTAGCACCCCTATGTAAATTGAGTGCTCATGAAGGTGATTTTCTTGAAGAAATTGTAGGTTATCAAATCATAGTTGCGAGTCTAAGCTATGCAACATTAAAAAGGATTGACATATGTTATGGAGTAATTGTTTTGAGTCAATTCATGCATAAACCTAGAGCACGTCACTTGGAACTTTCTAGAATAATTTTCAAGTATCACAAAGGTACTCAAAATCAAGGCCTTTACTTCCCATACACATCAGATTTGGATATAAAGTTGTACTCAAATGCAGACTGGGTAGGATGTAAGGATTACAGAAGTACTTCTGGATATTTATCTTTTGCAAGTGATAAACATATCTCATGGTCTTCTAAGAAGCAACCAAGTATTGCTCTATCTTTAATAGAGGTTGAATACAAGGGATTAGCAAATGCTACACAAGAAGCTATTTGGATTAGATTGCTCTACTCAGATTTGGGACTTCACACTCATTCACCTATGATCTGTGGTGACAACACTAGCTCATTGCATCTTGCAGCCAATCCCATTTATCATGCAAGAACCAAGCATATAGAAGTGCACTATCACTATGTTACAGAGAAACTCTTGAGAAAAGAGATTCAATTAGCTTATCTATCTACAAATATGCAATGTGCAGATATGTTAACCAAAGCACTTTATGGTACTAAGCTTTGCAAGTTTAAAACCATGATTGGATTGCACGATATTCATGAAGACTGATGATGCAATGCAAGCCAAGATGTTTGGTTTGAGGGGGAGCTATTGGTGCAAATGTCCAAGCCTTCACATTTTTATTAGTATGGAAGGCCATATGTGGAAGCATTTGATGGATCATATGAACCATATCTTGTAATTATCGTATCATTACAATTGTAAAAGGTTTATACCTTGAGAGAATCTTGTAAAAGGCTAAATCTCATAGAGTTAGGAAGAACAATAGCTATGAGTTTCAATGAGAGAATAAATCCTAGATCAAGGGAATCACTTTTTTAGTTGGAGCCAAGTTTGCATACAAATTCAAACTTGGAAGAACTTCTAATAAAA
The DNA here is from genome assembly GCA_020310875.1 of Ceratopteris richardii. Classification (NCBI taxonomy): domain Eukaryota; kingdom Viridiplantae; phylum Streptophyta; class Polypodiopsida; order Polypodiales; family Pteridaceae; genus Ceratopteris; species Ceratopteris richardii. Next base: position 76,090,101 of record CM035413.1, read on the forward strand.
AGGCTATTGTAAATCTCGAGACCTTGTGGCCTCATCTTGGAGCTCGTTTCTTGAATATCTATAGAATTTGAGTAGCTTTCACCATAGTTTACTCATTCCACCATCATTGAGCATCATTTTGCAATGCCAATGATCTTGTAAAATCATGTGTTATAATACATATAGTTCATCGACCATCTCTGTCTACTTCTCTGCTATGACTACTCAAACCATTGACATTTGTCTTATCGTATCTCAATGTGTTCTCAACCATTTTGCATGATCTATAGCTTGTTCAAACCAAATTGAAGTAAAATTTATGCTATCAAAATCTCAAAGCATTTGGTTCAGCCATCTGGGTGAAATCATCATCAAAGTGCTCATTGGTCATCTACTGTTCAGTCCCTAAAAAGTCGAGGGTAAGCTTTGGATTGCTAAACTCATTTCTCATAGCATGGTTTATCATTTTCGATGATTCCACTTGTAATCATTAGCTATCTTAGCTAATTAAATTTTCCCAAAAGGAATTTCATCAATTGTTACTGTACCGTGAGCATTGAACAAAAGAATCAACAGGTGTATAGACCAAAATAGCAAGTTTTTTGACACTAGCTATTCAAAAAGTAGTCTATTTTGATTCAATTGTTTCAAGCATCAACTCCAAAGTACGTAGGTACTTTCTTTGTGTCATTTGCAAGCTAAAAGGGCCTACTACATAAGTCTGAAGTGGACTAGGGCATATACAAAGCAGGTTTCGGCAGTACCACCTCACTTCCTTGAAGTATCCATCCATCTCTTCCAACTCCTAGCCACAACAACCACTCCTACTCTTTCCGCCTTCTCATAGACTTCACATTTGATTCATAGTATTTTGTAACTCTTGTAATGTTCTAAAACCAAAAGTCATTAGAAAAAAACAGTAAGACTCAACATATAACTAATCATATACACACATAGAAACATGCACACACACTTAATCTCTAGCACACACATGCACATGCAATCCTTAGTTAACTCATATAGTTGCATGCACACTAACACACACCACGCATGACTCATACAACGCATCTCACCCATGCATGCACTCGAACTCACTCATATACACACTTTAACAAATACAACACTCAAACCTCAAACACGTGCACTCGCTTTCTATTTCGTTTTTCTTTTTCACTTATTAAATTGAATATTTTAATTTAGACATAAATAATCTGCGCATTTATTTAGGCATTCATATACACATATCGTTAGTTACATCATGCACACACATTCTCATAGCGATAATTACACTCATATATATAGACACGCACAAAAGTATTTAACACATATGAGTAATCATGATCACACACATATTAACACATACATCACATTTCGACACATAACAAATAGGGTTAGTTGTATCCACACATAAATTATGGACAAACACATATGCACAAATATATAATCATATTAACATAGACAAAAACACACAAACACATGGTCATAGATACGCGCACACACACACATCACATAAGTATACATATACAAGCATATACATATAGGCACAAAACTCACAATCACATGGATCACTCACACTCAAACACATGAACACATACATACTAAGTGTACTCATTCACTTATATATAGATATACACATACCTTTTCTTAACTACATATTCATAAGAACATTCATTCACATTCATATTTTAGAGACAAGAACACATATACATGCTCACACAAATCACATACATATACATACATTCACACTACACATACGAATGCATAATAACATATACACTGAAATCCACATATATTCATATGCCATATAGAACACATAGACACTCATGATCACTTAAGCACATACCCACATGCACAATAGTCACATATTCATAAACACTCAATAGTCACATCCATGCATATGCACATTTGAAAACATTCATTAATACTTACTTTCATATTCAGATAGGAGCATAATCACATACATGTATGTGAGTGCACACAATCACACCCATAGGTACATACATACACATTTAGTCACACACCCATATATGTGTGTGTGTATATATATATATATATATATATATATATATATATATATATATATATATATATATATATATATATATATATATATATATGTATGTATGTATGTATGTATGTATGTATGTATGTATGTGTGTGAGTGTAGGGCTTTCACATATGCACATAGCACATAACCACACATACACACTCATACGCACATACACATTCATGTATAGTTGCATACGTATATATGCACATATATATTGATCTTCATGCATAGGTACACACATGCATAGGGATTGGATTTTAAGACATACAGGGTTCACAACACATATACATATTACACATGTGGTTACACATAACTTGACATATAAGCACTCACATGAATAGACATACATCCCTATACAAACACAAGTTTTGACACATGTACATATTCATACTTAAGTTCACTACCACTCACACATAGATACCATCATATGATCATGTTCACACATACTAACTAATATATTGCTGACATAACCAAATGTATGGTCATAAAATCAAGGGTTCAAATGAGATAAAGTTGAGGGTTCCCTTCATTCTATGTTGAGAATCCATCCTCCTCTTCTTCTACCTACAGGTACTAACAAAACCTATTATTCAAATTAGAAAATTAGATAGAACATATTTGAGAGGTTTAGAGATCACCAGTTTTCTAAGGAGATTTTTTTTTAATGTAAGTCATAGAGAAGAAACCCTTCTAACATTGCTACCCTAGGTTTTCTTGATTTCTTCCAAACTCTACATGTGAACTCCCTTTGACATCCTTGACACATCTTAGACTTCTCAAGTAATTTAGCTGCCTTCACTGAATATGTTTCCTGTAGGCCTTCACAAGTGAGAGAGGAGAGAAAATCTCGATGACATTCACCCCCACTAAACGTGTGATTCCTTTAGAAGCACCACTCTAGTCTCTTTGAAAAACAAAAAGTTGCAAGCATCAAATTCTTTTATAAACAACATAAGAAACATAAAAGAAAATATTGATCATATGCCTAAATTAGTAGGCAACGTGACATGAAGCAAAATTTGCATGAAAGAAAGAACTGAAATAGTCAACATGAATATGCATGAACAAATAGACAATATATATGTAAATGAACAAGCAACATTGACAACATGTAAAAAAAGAAAACAAAAAAGTATCAATATGAAGTGGAAGTGAATGTATTGAGTCATTTTAAGCATCAATTTCTCTCACCTTGAAGAAAAATTTGTACATTTTTCATAAAGCAATCTACCTTAAATATGATTATAAACAAAGATTTAGGATTTTCAAGAGACATCTTTCATCCTTAGCTTATTTTAGATCAACTTATGTCCTACATACATATGAATATGCTCTTTCTCTAATTGCATGTAAGGAAATCTAACTAAACTGCACTAATGCATAAATCTACCTACATACCCTATGCTTTATTCTTCTATGCCTCCTTAACTTCCCTTTTTTTTAATCATGATTCAACAACTTTATGGTTATGTTCACTTTTTGGGGTGGAAGAAAGTGTAAACTTCTTGGTAACAAATGCTAATCAAAGATATGGTCTAGGAAAAATTTACAACATCCAAATGAATCTAAAGTAATGTCCTTTACATGTTCCTCACTCCCTTTAATTGGAACATCATCAAATAATGGCATGGTTATATGCGGGATAACATCATTTAGGATCATATTCATAGCACTCATCATATGAGCCATAGAATTAGTGGCTCCTTGAGGTAAAGTACACATTCACACTAAGCCTAAAAGATTTTTCATTGTGTTTATGTCACGATTATCTATCGTTAATTGGAATTGGTCAACCTAGAATATAAATCTCCCATTGAATAGATAGAATGTCCTGAAGATGATTCAACAAACTCGTCTATAATGGGTCTTGTTCCTACATTCCTTATGGTGACTACTAAGGAGTAATTGTGATCGAAAACCATATTGAAATCAAACAAGATACCAATACAATGGTGCAAAAGCTTAGGAGGATCAGGATTCTACAACAAGAAGCTTTATTGACAAAGGTAAATCATATTCCCATGGATAGTTTTATTTCTCCTATTTCTAATTCAAAATGGGTATCTGCACTTGTTGTTACTCCTAAAAAGAATGGTAAATGGAGGGGCTGTATGGATTAAAAGCCATTGAATGATGCAATAAAAAAAATCACTTTCCACTACCTTCCAAGATAAAATATTGAATGAAATAGCAAGCCATGAATGATACACTATATATGATGGATATTCAGGGTATTTTCAAATACGCATAGTTGAAGAAGATCAAAGGAAAAGCACATTCATCACACCATGGGGATTCTTTTCATATAGTGTGATGCCTTTTGGTCTCACTAATGCAGGTGCAACATTTGAGATATTCATGAATTATGTATTCCAACCTTTCTTTAGATCATGAAGAAAAGTGTATATGGATGACTTTTGTATATATAGTAGTAGAATAATTCACTGTCAGAAGGTTGAGGAAAAATTAAAAATATTGCATGATCTAGGAGGAAAACTAAACCTAGAGAAGTATCACGTTGCCAAAAAAGAAGTGTTGCTTCTTGAACACATTATTTTTGAAAGAAGAATGCAAGTAGATCCATCCAAAGTAGGAACTCTATTTGCAAAGGCCTAGCAAGGAGATAAGCCCTACAATTTTTTACACCCACACATGAGAGCATACATGAGCTACTATGTACATGTATACCTATTTTCACTATCCTTCATCACTTTTCTTGCAAAGTACACCGGTTGCATGTGTGATGTTTTACATCCTTCTATAGTAAGACCACTCCTATTGATTCATGTCCTGCATTTGGACATACATAAAAGGTATCTTCTATGATAGGCCACATTAAGATAGGTAGGTTTCTAAGCAAGTTTTTAACTTTTTCAAAACATTTTTGGTGAATGTCATCCTAGACAAAAGTGATACACAATGCAAGATTCTCTAGAGAACACATTATCTCTAATAGAAGATGGATTAAGCGTGACATATAGCATACCTTCTATACAAATGGCATGACTTTTGTTGTTATTATTGGAGATGGTAATGCTAATAGAGTTGCTACCTTGGTTGAATCTACTTGGATTCCTTTGTCTAAAATAAGGTGTTCGAGAAGTACCACTTCTTTTTTAGCAATGTTACACTTCTGTAGATTTGGTTGAACCCCCCTAGCTCATGCAATCTTTTTAATCCGTCCTCCACCTTTTAATAGTGAATTATTTTTCTACTATGAATACAAAAATCATCCATATATACTCTTATTAATGATCCAAAGAAAGTTTGGACTACATAATTCATGAATGTCTGAAATGTTGCAGGTACATTAGTGAGACTAAAGGGCATCACTCTATTTGCAAAGCATTTCCAAGGTGTGATGAAAGTGGTCTTCCTTTGATCTTCATGGACTATATGTATTCGAAAATATCTTGAGTATCCATCACACACAATGTATCGTTCATGGTGTGCTACTTCATTCAATATTTCATCTTGGGAGGGTAGTGCAAAATCTCTTTTAGTTGTAGCATTCAATGGTTTGTAATCCACACATACCCTCTATTTACCATTCTTCTTAGGAGTAACTACAATTGGAGATACTCATTCTGAAATGGAAACAAGATAAATAAAGCCTACCTTGAGAAGATGATTCACCTCTATCCATAAAGCTTTTTGTTGTAGAGTCCCAATTCCCCAAAAATTTTGTGCCACTAGTTTGGTATCTTATTTGATTTCAATACATTGTTAAATGGCAGTTACTCTCTAGATCTCACTATAGTCTTTGATGAATAATCTGGCATATCTGTTTAGCATGTTGATATATTTGGTCTCTTCCTCCATTGTAAGATCATCTACTAACATCCTTTTGAGATCTACCTCTTGTGCTGATTCCTCACTTTGTGGTTGTTCATGATGGTCCCCTTTGGCTCCATCTTATTTTCCTTGGAAGATTAAACCTATCACTTCTAGTGTCAATGAGCCACTTTTACTTCTCAATTCCTCATTGTTAGAATCGCTAACATAACATACTCTCTCTTCACGATTGTTTCATACTTATGATCTTCTTTCTTTGGTCCTTTAAATCATATGTAATTAACTTTGTTTTGTCATTTACCTTGAGAACAAGAAGGCGAGAATCCTATTTTTTATCTATTTTCACTACAATTAACCATGGGCTTCTTAATATGATAGGGTAGCCCTCCTCTTGGATGCAATCACATACATATCCAAGGCAACCTCTATATCACACAGTATAAATCTTAAACTTTTAACCACAGTATTATTTGTCATTTTGGCTTGGTATGCACTTGCAAGCCTAACCTATGCATTGTTTTCTCTATAATTATACACATTTGTGCTCCACCATCCATATATACATTTGAAATTATTTTTGTTTTTACATATGCATCTACTCTAGGTACAATATCATCACATGCATTTGCTCTTATAAGATTAATGTCCTTATTTTTAATCCTCTTAGTGCTCACTAGCTTGAACCATTCCCTCTTAGTTTTTCGAGGTCTAACATTCTTCCATCCTAATCTTTCTTCTTAGTCTTCTCTTTTTTTTTTTTACTTGTCTCTCCTTCTACACCTCTTTCTTTCTTTGTCTATGTACCCAGGCACGAATCTTCACCTTGAGACTTGTCTCTATTTTGTATCCTTATCCTTTTGATTGGCATAGTATCAATGGTCTCTTGTTCCTCAATCAGCTCCAAAATATTTATCGACCATTCTTCTCCTTGTGGTGGAAGGTTCACTAGTTTTTGTTGCTCTTGTGCATACTATGGCGCTCTCCTAATAAGATACATATCATTGGGATTCCTATAAGGGTGATAAAAATTGTACATATCGTGACCACATTTGTTGTAGTTGTAGCATATGAATTCTTGTGCTTGTCATCGTTGTCTCTGATTAGGTTCCCTTTCTGGGATATTTTGTTGACTCTTTAATGGAATCAATGTCAATCGCTCTAATTTTTGTGTGAGCCTTTGCAATAGGTCTTGTTGGGAGTCTTTCCCTCTCTCAACATAGTTATTTTGTATACTTTCTTGAGCTGCAATGTTTATATGGTTGACTTTCTCCTTTTCATATGTATAATATGTGTGTTGAAAATTCCATTTTCTACGTTTTAACTTGGCAATTCTTAGTGCATCATCAAAGGTGGTCGAAAAATGAGATTCCATCTTTTGTTTTATTGAGGGAAAAACTTTCTTAATAAATCTATCTCTTTTTAAAAATTATTGTGCCAATTTATTTTCTCTTAAGCTCCTCTCCCACTTCTTCCACAAACTTTGAAACTTACCTTCATAATTCATAAAATCATCAAGAGAAAATTGCCTTAATGATAGAAGTTGTTGCTACAATCCCTTTAGAGTTTTCTTCTTTTTGTACTGTTCGACGAAGGCTACTGATACTGCTACCCAACTATGTATTGCTTCTTGAGGTAAGCTTGCAAACCATATCCTTGCTTCTTGAGAACTAATGTAAATGCTCTCAGTTTTACATTCTCTTAGTCTCTTCCCAATATGTGGTAGCCAATTTACAAATTGTCCAAGAACTCTATTGCATCCTCCTTTAGCTTCCCATAAATTTGAGAAAAAATTCCAGCCATGCTTCCTTTCAAGTGATAGCTTCCTCAGAATAAGATGAAGACCCAAAGGTCAAAGCTAGTTGTGTAGTCCAAGAGTGGAAGAATAAATGGATCCTCTTAAGTAAAGATTTATGCTAACCACTCTGCTCCAAAATATCAAGCAATCCATTGCTAAAAGTCCATTTTTTTTACTATACAAGATATTGATGCAGATAAAAGGCCTTGGTTTATACAGTTGATTAGGATGCATTAGAAGGTTTGTTCGAATATGGTTACTGTTTTGAGCATTCATAAAGAGTTTACTTGATGGGGGCACCAAGTTATGAGAGGGGCATTAAGGAAATGGCCTCTAACACTCTCGCAAGGCTCAACTCATAAATAGAGAATGGAATTGAAGATTTGGGATACCAACACATAAAAAGAAAAAATGTCCATAATCAAAAGGTGTCCTTTGTTGAAAATTCAAAAAGGTGTACAATATGGGGCCTTTGAAAAGACTTTTGTTTCATTGTAAAGAGAGTGAGACAAGGTTTAAATACTTGATTATTTTAAACTTTCCATCACTTTTTGATTTTTCTCTTCTATATTGACCATTTCTCTTTTACTCTAGGGATAGCTAGTTATATCTTGAAGGATGAGGCCCACCTTACTTCTATCTTTCATATTTAGTTTAAAGATATGCATATGATATGGAAATGATAAATACTATATAACATGTATAGAATAAGATTATTGTTAGAGGAGGTATAAAAAATATAGCCCTCATAATTATTAGGAGAGGGCTAAGTATGAGAGCTATATTTTTTATACCTTTTCTAACAATAATTGTATTCTATACATAGAATATGGTATTTAGTTTCTTTCTTTATGATGTAGATATCTATAAAATAAATATGAAAGATAGAAGTTAAGTGGACCCCACCACTTAAGATATGATTAACTCTCTCTACACTAAAAGAGAAATGTTGGCAAGGTTTGACCAAGAACTTGCGATTGAAACTACTCTAAAGTTTAAACAAGTATTGGCGATCAAACTCCTTTTTGAAATTTTTTCACTCAAGTTTCATTTATCCAATGGAAAGTGTGAAAGAGCTTAGCTATTCCAAGTCTAAATAGCATAGAAGTTCCAAGTATGAAGTTTGTAATTTTGATAATAATAATTAAGTCTGTGGAAGGTACATCATAAAGTTTACCTATCCTTTAAGAGATTTTGATAAAACACCAAAAGCATAAGTGAATGCTTAGGGTTAAGCAGTAGACATATTCCTAAAAATTCCTAGCTATGGTACCTACTTAAAGCTTTAGTAACAAAGGAATCTAAAGACAAGAAGTAAACTCTTGTTGCTACAAATTGGTGAAGTATAACCAATTGGACTTGAATTTAAAAATTCAAGAACTTGGAATTATAAATGGTTTTTCTTTTGAAACTGCTAGAAGAGGAAGATGGATATTCCATCGAAAGGTTTTAAGGTTTCCAAGGTAAAAGCATAAGATCGTGAAATGGTCATGTTAAGGAATCAAAACCTAGAAAATCTAGTTAGAGATAATGGCCAACTTCAAAATTCTTTTAAAGAATTGAAGTGAGAATGTACTCTATCCGGATATGTTTAGACTTCAAGATAAGTATCATCCACATGTCAATGTGAATATAAAATAGGGTGGCATGGGACACTAGATTTTATACTCAAATTGATATAGGAAAGATGGTATGGGACATTGGATCATGTGATAATTGTATTTTAGAGTTAGAATGAGTCTTAAAGTTAGATTTGATCCTAAGGGTAATTAAAACTTCAAAGAAGAAGTATAAACTCAAGGAGGATAATATTATTGTTGGTATTCTAAGGTCTCAATACCATATGTTGGAAGTGGTAGTGAGCCACAATAACAATATATCATAGGTTTATAGGATCTTCCAACAAATGAACCTTAACATACACACCTTAAGACTCAAAAATAGATGAGTGAAAGATGGAGAGAGAATAGATAAGGTTTCAAGTGTAACGGTGAGGGGGTGATCACAATCGGGGTGGATCAGGTCTGGTCGTAGCACACACAGAGTGTGTGAAGCTAGTGAGTGTTGGAAGGTTTATGTGATAAAAATATGAAGGTGAAGATGAAGTTGTGTATGGAGAGGAGAGATGTCATGATTTGATTATGAGAAGGGGGAACATATGGATGTATGCATGATGAGAACAAAACAAAAACCACACACATGAATCAATTTCAAAAGGAATAATGGTCCAAGAATGGAGCTTCTTATACACTTTCAAAATTTAATTCATATGCATGGGTTCTTATGGATGCATGCATGATGAGAACAAAAAAAAAACCACACACTTGAATCAATTTCTAAAGGAGGAATGGTCCAAGAATCAAGCTTCTTATACACTTTCAAAAATTGAAACATATGCGTGGGTGTTTGTGGATGGAATGAATGCATGTGGGTCATGATTTATTAATGAATAGAAATTTATTCTCTCAATCTCAATGGATCATCCTCACTGGTTCAATGCAAGACTGCAATTTCAAAATTGATTTGTGTGTGGTTTTCTTTTTTGTTCTCATCATGCATACATCCACAAGAACCCATGCATATGAATTAAATTTTGAAAGTGTATAAGAAGCTCCATTCTTGGACCACTCTTCCTTTTGAAATTGATTCATGTGTGTGGTTTTCTTTTTGTTCTCACCATGCATACATCCATATGTTTCCCGTTCTCATAATCACATCATGACATATCTCCTCTCCATACCCAACTTCATCTTCACCTTCACATTTTTTATCACATAAACATTCCAACACTCACTAGCTTCATACACTATGTGTGTGTTGTGATCAGACCCAATCCACTCGTATTGTGATCACCTCCACACTGTTACACTTGAAAACTTGTCTATTCTCTCTCTATCTCTCACTCATCTATTTTTGAGTCTTGTATGTTAAGGCTCATTTGTTGGAAGATCCTATAAACCTATGATATATTGTTATTGTTAGGGGAGCACTAGATTGTGCTCTCTAACTACACTAGATAATATTTTGGAAATATACTTTTGATTACAAGACACCCATGTAGGGAAAATGATACAAAAATATGTGATTGGTACAAGACATCCCACAACCCGAGATTGATAAGGATGAATAACTCGACTAGAGTTGATACAAGAGATCCCACAATGGGGGATCATAAGTATGAAACAAGATATCTCAATTACAAGGATTCAATTCTAGGAGATGAACTAGATAAAAGAAAGAACTCGACAAGATCTCATATTAGGAGATTAAGAGGACAAGATGTGATGTCCAAGAACTAGACTAGACAAGACTGGAACAAGGAACAAGACAAGAACTGGAACTAGAACTTGAAGAGTACTTACTTGGTGGTCACGACTCCTTGAGCTCCCAAGACTGGTATTGGCAAGACTGATTATGAATGTGGCCAACCCCTCCTTATATAGGTTTTCAAGGGCAGTTCCCAAAGGTGGTTGCAAGTTGATGATGGCATCAATGATATCAATAAATCAATCAGGACCTCAAACTCTTAGAATTTAGCAAATGGACAATCAATCTTAGGTTTTTGGCATGTTCCAGATGCAATGCAAGCACTAGCTTATCCTAATCCTGAACCAATCATGACATATAGGACTCACATGGAATCTAAGGTTCAAGATGGTTTCCTTTGTCCATGACATCACCTCCCCCTAAAGCAATGAGTTCCACGAGGAGAAATCATGTTCTCTGGTCTCGGCTTCATTGGATTTATTTTAGGGAATTTTTGAACCTTGATTAGTGCTCTCTGAAGGCTTTCTGCAGGTTCCCAAGTACTCGATCTCTGAAACACCCTTAGCATACGTACCAAATTTTGTGCGATTGTGAGACTGCAACTGGAGAGGTGTAGATGACACCCTAGATGAAGCGGCAACCTACTCTGATCCCACTTGTTGGAGTTAGATATCTGGGGAAGCACACAAACATCACAAGGAAGAAGATGAAGCTTGGAGAACAACACACAATACTGAATGTATTACTAGAGAATGTACAAAGATAAGTAGCCCATTAGGGTAACATGAATATATACAAGCCAAGGGAAAAAAACCTCCTAAAGAGGGAAAAAAGTGCCTTGCTGGTCCTAGAGTGTTCACACATATCACTACCTAAATATATCAACAACTTTCTCCACAATCTGCCCTAGACTTATAAGATCTTCTTTAATATTTGGCACATAAGTCACCCAAGTTTGAGAGTAAGAATACATTTCTTGCCACAAGCTTTGAGCATCTTGAATCAATGTAGAATACAAGTTCATTAGACTCACCATCCTTCATTGTCATGTTCATGAGTAGACGTGAATCATTTTGAGTTTGATCAGTTGTGTAATTGTTGTACTCTCACCATCCTTCATTGTCATGCTCATGAGTAGAAGTGAATCATTTTGAGTTTGATCAGTTGTATAATTGTTGTATCCATACGAATGTTTGTACCTGCCTCTTGAAGCTCCATAACCACCCCTATTGTATCCTCATCCTATTTGAGTCCTTGGATTTTTGAAGCAATTCTCTATGATGTGATTTGATAGACCACATATGGCACAAGGTGAGGAGTTTTGAGGTCTAAAGCCTTAACTACCTCCTCTACCTCTTCCTCTTAAACTACATTTTATTCAAGATCTTCAACCCGTCAACAAAGTCACCATAAGGAATGTAGGAACAGGACCCATTGTAGAAGAGTTTGCTGAATCATTTTCAAGACATTCTATCTATTCAATGGGTGATCTATATTCTACGTATGACTAATTCTAATTAGCAATTGATAGTCGTGACATAACCACAATGAAAACTCCTTTAGGCTTAGTGTGAATGTGTACTAATTTATCTCAAGGAGTGACTAATTTTGTGGCTCATATGATGAGTGCTATGAATATGGTTTTACATGATTTTATCCCTCATATAACCATGCCATTCATTGATGATATTCAGATTAAAGGGTGTGAGCAACATGTGAAGGACATTACTTTAGATTCATCTTGATGTCATAAATTTGTTCTTGATGATATCTCTGATTGTGAATGAATATTTCAACGATTTCAAGAGCTAGTTCTCACACTGAGTATGATGCTGAATGGAGAGACATAGGAAAGTATCTTAGTACACTACAACCATTACCTAGCTGGACTATGAATAGATTCCGTAACATTAGGAAACGAGCTTATAATTTTTTCCTATATAACCATAATCTTTGGAGACATGCTAAGGGTAAGGTTAAGAATCCACAACAAGTCTTAGGAAAGCGAGGTGCTCAATTGCAAGTATGAAGGAAATGCATGAGACATTATGGGCAGTGCATAAAGAATTTTTTGGAACATACGAAAAAATTAGAAGTACCTATTATTAGCCTAGGATGCATGTTGACATTAGTAGCTATCTTTCTACACATTCTACTTGTCAACTTCATTCTTCAATCAAACATAGAGATCCATTGCATCCTACTTCTCCACCTTGTATTCACTACAAGTGGGTAGTAGATCTTGAAACTATCTCTAAAGGTATTAACAAAATGCATTACATTGTACTTGCAAGTGAAGACTTAACTAATCATGTAGAGGGACATGCACTACAATCTAAGACCACTTACAATGTTTGCTAATTCTTGCTCGAAGATGTCATAATTCACTTTGGGTAAATAGAGAAAGTAGTCTCCGATCATGAAGAGTTAAATGCAAGAGAAGCTAAAGAGTTCATTGAACATCATGGTATTCATTTGTCTCTCATTAGTGCATATAATCTAGAGGAAAATGGTAAAATAGAGAGAGGACATCCACCTATTGTGAAAGACATCTCTAAAGCATGTAATGGTGACATTAAACAATGGCCTAGATTCTTACCCTTTACACTTTTGGTAGATAGAATGACGTGCACACGTACGACATGATATATGCGTGTTGAACTCATGTACTATCAAAAACCATTCTTTCCAATTTAGTCTCATATTTCTGCATGGTCAAATTTTCCTTGGTCTAAAAACATGTCTACTAATGATTTTTTGAGTTTGTGCATTAAACAATTAGAACAAGGTAAATTAAGACTTGATGACGCTATTGAAAAATTAAGAGAATCCAGAATGAAGAGCATGCTTTATTTTGACAAAACGCATCAATTGCATCCTAAGCCGATTGAAGTAGGAGATTGGGTGGTCATTTCTGGCAGTACATATGACCCTCAATATGATGCATGCAAAAAACTCACTCAACAGCGGATTGGTCCATACATTGTATCAAAAGTCAACAACAATGGTACATATTCTCTTTGTGAATTAAATGTTGTTGCACTAAAAACTTTAATTGCAGGTAAAAGGATAAAGCTATTCAAGAAACGTAATAATGACGAGTACATTTTGGATGAGGAAATTGAAGAAGATGAAAACAATGAAGCAGATTCATAAACAGGTGTATCCATGATAAAAATAAAAATTAAAAAAGAAATAAATTAAAGAAATAAAAAAGTCAAAAAAATTAAAATATAATTTCTTTTTCAAGTTCATGATGCTTTGTTTTTTCAAGTTCATTCCAATTTTTTTCCATTCTCGCTTGTTTCCAATTTCACTTCATGTTTCTTTTCAATCTCTGCATTGCATTGCATATCCACATCACTTGAGTCAAAAGGGCAAATGATGATTTCTCTACTTGTTGTGTAAAATTGTATCCTAAGTAATAATGTAACTACTAAGAAATCAATTATAATCTAGGATTATGGAAAGATAGGGCATGTAGATTTGGAGGTTTATTTTCGTAACATGACTTTCATATATAAACATGCATATGTATCCTGTATCGAAAGCATAATTGTTGAAGTCCTAGATCTTGCTACTACATGTTTCTACATCCTTAGTCCACCTCACAACACCTGTATTGGAGTTTAAAGGACTGTTCTCCATCATTAAAAAGGGTTGTACCTTGTATTGGGGTTCAATTGTTCCCCATCATCAAAAAAAAAGGAAAGAAAGAAAAAACAAAAAGCTACTATATGTTATCACGAATTTTACACTTTCTTCCACCCAAAAAAAGTGAAAGTCAAGTCGTCAAATCATTAAAAGAATAAAGAAGCAAGCTAAAGGAAGCTAAAGCACAAGCTAAATAGGAAGATTTATGCATTAGTGGATTTTAGTTAGATTTCTTTGTTGTAATTAGAGAAAGAGCATATTCATATCAATATAGGAAAGAAGTTTATCTAAAATAAGCTAAAGATTAAAGATGTCTCCTGAAAATCCTAAATCTCAGTTTATAATTGTATTTAAGATAGATTGCTTTATGAAAAAGTTACAAATGTTTCTTCAATATGAGAGCAAATGATGCTTAAAACAACTCAAAAAACTCACTTCCACTTCATATTGATGCTTGTTTCTTTTCGTTCTTGTTGTCAATGTTGTGTGCTCATATATGTTGCATATTTGTTCATGCATATTCATGTTGCCTGTTTCAATTCTTTCTTTCATGCAAATTTTGCTTCATGTCATAGTGCCTACTCATTTATGCATATGATCAGTTTTTCCTTCCATGTTTCTTATGTTTCCTATAAAAGAATTTGATGGCTCAAACTTTTTGTTTTTCAGAAAGAATAGAGTGGTGTTTCCAGAGGAATCGCAGGTTTAGTGGGGGCGAATGTCATCAAGATTTTATTTCCTCTGTCATTCATGAAGGCCTACAAGAAACACATTCGATGAAGGTAGCCAGAATTCCCTTAGAAGTCCACGATGCATCAAGGATGTCAAAGGGAGTTCACATGCAAACTTTGGAAGAAATCAAACAAATCTAGGGTAGTGGTCAAAATTGGTCAATTTTTGGAAATTAGGGAGGAAATTTCAATGTCTGCAAATCATACAAAAATTCATATACTTGTAAAGATGATCAAAGACAATCTATAACCTAAATTTCACATGTAAATGGATTTTCTAGCACATTGACATACTGTGTGCATTTTGTAAACAATATAATTTTTCCACTTAAACCATATAAAATCTTGTATAGGAATTTTTGTTATCCATATGGTTTGGCATGTATAAAGATCATATGTGGCTACATATTTCTACAAATTTTCAAGGCTATCAGAGCTTCCTAGGCACCTTAATGCCACCTTGCAAACTTCCAAATGTAGTCAAACATTTATAAGGGAGATTCAGATGGGAGTTTCTTCTACATATTCCAAAAGGAGACCTTTCAAAACATAGCCCTATAAATTTTCATCTTCATCAAAGGATATTTGGAGGGTCAAAGAGCACAAAATCCAATTTTCAAGGTCACTCGAGTTTCCTAGGATAAGCAAATTGAAGGCTTGAAGGGCTAGCACATGGAAAACAATGATTGAACCATGTTGTATGGTCAGGATGAGATCACATTCAAAGGCCGGGATGCACTAAAACTTAAAGCAAGGAGGATCCACGAGGTTTTTTTCATCGAATAAGCCTTTTTTTATGATCAAAGATCAGTAATGTAAAGTTCGTCCAAAATTAGCAGCTTATCTTTTCCAAATTGATGTGAACACTGATCCGACGGTCCAAATCACCCCCAGATCCAATGATGGAGAATGAATGCGCCTAATTTTTCCCCCTTTTTCCTACATATTATATAAAGAACCAATCCTAGCCATCCATTTGATAAATCCAATGGTTGTAATCAAAAGTAGTTGATCTTCGAGTTGAGAGTTGATTTCTCTAGATCCAAGGGTCCAAATTCATTCAAAAACTATAAAAACCCCCCTCCAAACTCATAGAACATCATTGTTAGGCATCCATAGGGCCCTTGCTAGCACTTGGTTTCCTTGAGACCATCACGCTCAGTTGAGCGTGTGAGGATCCAAGGTGGGCTAGTAAGAGCATAGTTCCTAGAATCAATATTTAGACTTCCAATCTAGGATACACTCATAAACCCAATGGTTTCTCTTTCTTTGCTCACCCTCATAGGAGCGTGTGAGTGAGTTAGAGTTGGTTTTATCAGTCTTAGACTTCTTTAGATATACATTACGATCCTAGAAAGATATAGGGTCAATGAAGTGGAACCTATCCTCTTACATGTGACATACAGTTGAACTGTTATGGTGAAAGGGTTATACAGACCGGTCCGCCTTTGACTCATAGAATGCTTAGATTGATGTATCACAACATTCATGTATATTTATGCCATTACAATATCTTTTAAATTATGTCTCTTGTCTCTTATCTTTTAATCTCTTATGACTATTCAACCGAATGTCACATGTAAGAGGATAGGTTCACTTCATTGACCATATATCTTTCTAGGATCGTAATGTATATCTAAAAAAATCTAAGACTCATAAAGCCAACTCTAACTCACTCACACACTCCATTGAGGGTGAGCAAATAAAGAGAAACCATAGGATTTATGAGCCTATACTAGATGGGAAGTCTAAAAATTGATTCTAGGAACTATGTTGTTACTAGCCCACCTTAGATCCTCACATGCTCAACTAAGGGTGATCATCTCAAGGAAACCAGGTGCTAGCAAGGGCCCTATGGATGCCTAACAATGATGCTCTATGAGTTTGGAGGGGAGTTTTTATAGTTTTTTAAATGAATTCGGATCCTTGGATCTAGAGAAATCATTTCTCAACCCTAAGATCAGTTGCTTTTGGTTACAACCATTGGATTTATCAAATGGATGGCTAGGATTGGTTCTTTATATAATATCTAGGGAAAAGGGAGGAAAAATAGGTGCATTCATTCTCCACCATTGGATCTAGGGCTGATCTGGACCGTGGATCAGTGCTCTCCTCAATTTGGATAAGATAAGCTGCTAATTTTGGTTGAACTTGACATTATTGATCTTTGACTATCAAAAAAAGCTTATTCAATAAAAAAAACTCGTGGATCCTCCTTGCTTTAAGCTTTAGTGCATCTTCACCCTTGAATGTGAGCCCATCCTCACCATACAACATGGTTCAATCATTGTTTGTCATGTGGCAACCCTTCAAGCCTTCAATTTTCTTATTCTAGGAAACTACGGTGACCTTGAAAATTGGATTTGTGCTCTTTGACCCTCCAAATATCCTTTGATGAAGATGAAAATTTGTAGGCCTATGTCTTGAAAGCTATCCTTTTGGAATATGCAAAAAAAACTCCCATCTAACTCTCCCTTATACAAGTTTGACTACAATTGGAAGTTTGCAAGGTGGCATTAAGATGCCTAGGAAGCTTTGATAGCCTTGAAACTTTTTATGAATATGTAGCCATATATGATCTTTATACATGCCAAACCATATGGCTAACAAAAACTCCTATACAAGATTTTGTAGGCTCTAAGTGGAAAATTTACATTTTTTACAAAATGCACATCGCATATCAATGTGCTAGAAAATCCATTTACATGTGAAATTCAGGCGATAGACTGACTTTGATAGGCTTTACAAGTATATGAATTTTCATGTAATTTGCAGATATTGAAATTTTTGCCTTAAGTTCCAAAATTTGACTAGCTTTAACCACTACCCTGGATTTGCTTGATTTCTTCCAAAGTTTGCATGTGAACTCCCATTAACATCCTTGATGCATCTTGGATTTCTGAGGGAATTCTGACTACGTTCACCGAGTGTGTTTCTTGTAGGCATTCATGAATGAGAGAGGAGAGAAAATCTTGATGGCATTCGCCCCCACTAAACCTGTGATTCCTTCGGAAGCACCATTCTAGTCTTTCTGAAAAACCAAAAGTTTGAGGCATCAAATTGTTTTATAGGAAACATAAGAAACATGGAAGGAAAAATTGATCATATGCATAAATGAGTAGGCACTATGACATGAAGCAAAATTTGCATGAAAGAAAGAATTGAAATAGGCAACATGAATATGCATGAACAAATATGCAACATATATGAACAAGAAACATTGACAACAATAAAGAAAACAAACAAGCATCAATATGAAGTGGAAGTGAATGTGTTGAGTCGTTTTAGGCATCAGTTGCTCTTATCTTGAAGAAACATTTATACCTTTTTCATAAAGCAATCTACCTTAAATACAAATATAAATAGAGATTTAGGATTTTCAAGAGACATCTTTCATCGTTACCTTATTTTAGATCAACTTCTTCCCTATATAAATATGAATCTGCTCTTTCTCTAATAGCAACAAAGAAATCTAATTGAACTCCACTAATGCATAAATCTCCCTATTTATCCCATGCTTTAGCTTCCTTTGGTTTGCTTCCCTTTTTTTTTTTATGATGCACTCACCTGATTTTCACTTTTTTGGGTCGAAGAAAGTGTAAACTTCCTGGTAACATGTAGTACCTTTTCTTTTTGTCTTTCCTTCCTTTCTTTTGATGATGGGGAAAAATTTAACCTCGATACAAGGTACAACCATTTTTTATTATAGAGAACAGTCGTTTACACTCCAATACAAGTGTCGTGAGGCAGACTAAGGATGTAGAAACATGCAGTAGAAGGAGCTAGGTCTTCAACAATTATGCTTTCGATATAGGATACATATGAAAGTTTATATATGAAAGTCATGTTACCAAAATAAAACTCCAAATCTACATGCACTATCTTTACATAATCATAGATTATTGTTGATTTCTTAGTAGTTACATTATTACTTAGGATACAATTTTACACAACAAGAATGAAAAAAAAGTGGAATGGACTTGAAAAAACAAAGCATCATGAACTTGAAAAAGAAATTATATTTTAATTTTTTAATTTTTATTTCTTCTTTATCTTTTATTTTTATCATGGATACAAATGTTTACAAATCTGCTTCATTGTTTTCATCTTCGTCAATGTCCTCATGAAAAATATACTCATCATTATCAGGTTTCTTAAATAGCTTTATCCCTTTACCTGCAATCAAAGTTTTTAGTGCAACAACACTTAATTTACAAAGAGCATATGTACCATTGTTGTTGACTTTGATACAATGTATGGCCCAATCCACCATTGAGTGAGTTTTTTGCATGCATCATATTGAGAGTCAAATATTCTATGATAAATGAGCACCCAATATCCTACTTTAATCAGCTTAGGATGCAATCGATGAGTTTTGTCAAAATAAAGCTAATTCTTCATTCTATATTCTCTTCCCTCATGGATCTTCACCTGCTAAATCAAAACACAAAACACATTAAAATCCTCAAGGCATTACACCTTCATTCCAAATATTCCATAAAGTATAATATGCCGCCCAGTTGACGAGCAACTGACCTCAGTTGATAATAATAAAATAGACATGGATGGCCAATCACATGCCGCATCACTGAACAATCATAGGCATGTGCCATGTAAATAAAAAACATGCATGGAGCTGGAAAACTAGAATTTAATGTGATTGTGAATGATAAGCAGAAATCAAATGATGATAATGTGGAATTAGTGATGTTTTGTGAATCCATTGCGATTCTTCAAATGAATGATTTTTATATTTAATCAAATATCTATGATATTGATTACCTGTTCGTGTAGTAGTAACATCATGATCAAGTGTTTTTTCTGGAATTAAAATTTCAGCATCCTCTTCTAACAATGGAGGATCATCCAAAATAGGAATAAAAATGGTTTCAATAAACTGATATGAAAAGAATTATGAATATTCCAATGAGAAGGTATATCTAATCTAAAAGTATTCTCATTAATTTTTTGAATAATACGGAAAGGTCCATAATAACGTGGTGCAAGTTTTACCTTAGGATGTTGTAAAATATTTTTCAAACGTCGTTTAATTATTCGTAACCAAACATAATCATTTTCATTAAATTGTTTAGCTGCTCGTTTCTTATTAATATTACGCGTATAACGTTCCTGACTCTTTTTAATATGCTCATGAACCTCATGAAGTATAGAAATATGATCTTGTGCAAAAGAATCTGCCATAGGTATGTCAGTTTGAGTGATAGACATGGGAGTAGGAAGCTTTTTACCATACACAATTTCATTTGGTGCACGTCCATTAGTGGTATGTGTCGTGTTATTATATGCAAATTTTAGTAAAGAAAGTTGCTCATCCCAATTAGTTGGATTATCTAAAGAATAACAACGTAATAGATCCAAAATAGTACTATTCGTAGCTTCACTTTGCCCATTACTTTCAGGATGAAATGCAGAACTAAAATCTATTTTAGAGCCTAAATTTTTAAATAATGCAACCCAAAAGTGATTACAAAAACGGACATCACGATCGGATAAAATTACTTTTGGAAAACCATGATGTGGAAAAATACATTTAATAAATAATTTAGCAGCTTGAGGTGCAGAAAGAGTTTTCTTACAAGGAATGAAATATGCTTGTTTACTAAACCTATCAACAATTGTCCAAATCATATCATGATGTGATGAAGTTGTAGGAAGACTAGTAATAAAATCCATAGAAATTTGTTCCCATGGTCCATTAGATATGGGAAGTGGCATTAATAATCCAAATGCTTTACCATGATGTCTTTTGACACGTTGACAAACAATGCATTGGGAAACATATTGTGTAATATCCTTTTCCATATTTGGCCAAAATAAGAATTCTTTACATGTAGAAATAGTACTTTGTATGCCCCTATGACCCATATATGGTGGTTCATGCATCTCTTTCATAACAAATTCTTTAAAATCTTGTGTAATGCATAGCTTATGATGAAAATACAAGAATCCATTATGAAATGCATAATGGTCTTCACTAAATGTAGTAGAATTATTGAAAGCATTCCATGTTTGTGAGAAATACAAATCAGATGCATATGTAGGAATCATGAATATGAACCACAGAAATATTATTAATAAAAACAATATTTGTTTGTGGGGATGGGAAACGACTCAGGGCATCAGCTACAACATTAGCTTTGCCAGGTTGATATTGATCATAGGCTGAAAATTTTGTATGTATGAAGCCCATTTGATATGTCGATCTGAAATCAATGGTTGATTTAGTAAATGTTTGATAGCTTGTTGGTCGGTTTTGATTATGACTTCTGTACCCATGAGATAATGTTTCCAAATTTTTAAAGCATGTACAACTGCCAAAAGTTCTTTATCATATGTACTGTAGTTCTTTTCAGATGGTTTAAGCTTCCTACTTTGAAATGCAATGGGATGATCATTTTGCATCAATACAGCACCATACCTGAGCCACTAGCATCTGTAACTATATGGAAAGGTTGTGTAAAATCACGTAATTGCAAAACAGGTGCATGAGAAAGTGATTGTTTAAGTTTGTCAAAAGATTGTTGTTGTGGCAATCCCCATGAAAATTTTATTTTTTTCTTTAATAATAATGTGAGTGGGAGTGCTAAATAAGAAAAACCTTTTACAAAATTTTTATAAAAACAGCTAATCCAAGAAAAGAGCGAACATCATTCACCGATTGTGGGATAGGCCATTCTTCAATTACTTTAATCTTCTTTGGATCTACATGAACTCCTTGACTTGAAACAATATGGCCTAAATACTCTAATTCTCTTTGGAAAAAGTAACTCTTTTCAGGATTGGCATAAAGTTGGTTGGTGCGTAACAAATTAAAAACTATTGCTAAATGCTTTTCATGGTCATCATCATTCTTACTCTAGACAAGTATGTCATCGAAGAAAACAAGAACAAAAGCTTGGTATTCAAGAAAAATATTATTCATCATGCGTGCAAATGTAGCAGGTGCATTGGTAAGTCCAAAAGGCATTACCATGAATTCAAAGTGACCGGTCTGAGTTCGAAAGGCAGTATTAAAAATATCATTTGGTAACATTCTTATTTGATGATACCCAGATTTAAGATCAATTTTACTAAAGACACGTGCTCCACGAAGTTTATCTAATAAATCATCTATCCTAGGAATAGGATATCTATTTTTTTTTGTGATCTTATTGAGTGCTCTATAATCAATGCACATCCTATAAGTCTCGTTCTTATTCTCTACTAAAAGAACAGGTGCTCCAAAGGGAGAAGAACTAGGCCTGATAAGTCCTTTGTGAAGTAAATCCTTAACTTGATTGGTTATTTCTTGTTGATGCAAAGGTCCATGCCTATAAGGTGCTTTATGGGGAGGAGAACTACCAGGAATTAAGTCTATACTATGATCAAGAGATCCTCTCGAAGGTGGTAGTTTAGAAGGAAAATCAGCCATAAAACAATTCTTATAAGAATCCATAAATGATTTATGGGTATTAAGAAGTGTATGTGTATAATCGACTATGTTATTGACAAAAATAATACATGAATTGTAGCCTTTCCGGAATGCACGTTTTACTTGTGTATGACTAATTAATGGAAATGGTTGGAAATCATGGATTACAGACAAACAGATATCTTGATTGTTAAACTGAAAACTCATGGTGTGTGTATGATAATCAATGCATGGATTATAATGGTGACGAAAAGGCATACCAAGTATAACATCATAGGACTGCAAAGGAGCAATTAAGAATGTGCGTTTATCCATGTATGAGCCTATACAAATTTGAACATCATGCACTTCACTTGTAACATTATATCTGTTTCCTTCGAATGCAGCCTTAACTTTGTACATAGAAGGGAGTGGGGTTAATTGGAGATCTTTGACTAATATGTGAGAAATAAAGTCATGTGAACTACCATCATCATGTAAAATATTAACAACTTTACCATTAATAGTACCTTGCATACAAAGTAAAGAATGAATAGAAATTGCGTTACCCAAGGTACTTAGATCCTGCTCCAGTGCGTCTTCAGTGTCTTCAAATTGAATATCTTCAGGAACCACCTCCAGGTTATGTACTTGAGCTCCGCCAGGTTTCATGTGGTTAGGTGGGAACCTACATCTAGCTTTGGTATGACCAATCTGACCACAATTCCAACAAGTGATACGGGACCTCTTTTGTTGGGCATCCATTGTCGTAGTTTGAAGGGTTGGAGGTTTGGTAGGGTGTAAGGGGTTTGTCTTGGGGATTGGTGAAAAAGTGGATTGAGGGGGTCGTTGAAAAAGAGGTGGTCATTGAAAAGTAGGTGGACGTTGAGATGGAGGAGAAGAAAAACTAGAAAAGGTACGCTTGAGTGGAAAAGTGGGTTTGATTAGTTGTGGTCGTTGACGTGTTTGTTGTAAGCGAATGGACTTGGTGATAGATTGAAACTCCTTTTCAGCATCATGTGCAAACGAAATAGCTTCATAGAGTGTCATCGGGCGTAAGGTGTTGAGCTTAGCTTGGATTCCCATCGCGAACAGACCGGATGCCGCAAATCGCAATCAAACGCTGCAACCACCTCCGCGACCGTCTTGGCTCTGATACCACTGTTAACGCCCCGATACCGCAGACACACGAACGTAGAGAATAATACACAAATAGATCACACAAAAAGTACTCAGAGATAGAAAGAGATAAAGAGACGACACCAAATTGGGTACAATCTCCCCCCACATGCTCTGATGGACACTCTACCAGAGCATGCGTATTTATAGTAAATTCATATTACGTCTTGAATAGAAGATACATGAGGGCCGCGCTCCAAAAAGCGTGTTTTTGCTTTATTTACAAGTTCGTAATTTTCTATTTTTATAAAAATGTCGCTTTCTAAAGTGATCCATTATTTTTACAAAAATAACTAAAAATAACCATCTTTTAAAAGTATTCTTCTAAAATATCTCCAAGTCCATGCGCGTTCACACCTTCATGGATCTTCACCTGCTAAATCAAAACACAAAACACATCAAAATCCTCAAGGCATTACACCTTCATTCCAAATATTCCATAAAGTATAACAAAAAGATGCTCACAAACTAATGGTATAGACTATGAGGAAACATTCTCACTAGTTGCAAAGATGACTACAATCAGGACATTGAAAAGTGTAGTTGCTACAAGGAATTGGAGACTCCTCCAACTTGATGTGAAAAATGCATTCTTAAATGGTTGGATAAGTGAAGAGGTGTACATGTCACAACCACCAGGTTTTGTAAACCCTAATCAACCATTTTATGTTTGCAGACTTAAGAAACCATTGTATGGATTGAAACAAGCTTCTAGAGCTTCAAATTACAGGTTGGTTACATATCTTCAAGATCAAGGGTTCAAAGCTAGCAGCTCAGATCCTTCTCTTTCATCAAAAGGGCTCACAATGAGGTTATCTATCTATGTGTATATGTAGATGATATTATTGTGACAAGTGATGATCTAAATGGGATTCAAAGGATCAAGAGACACATGCAAGAGGAGTTCAAAATCAGTGATCTAGGTGAGCTCACATATTTTCCTAGGTATGAGGTGAGATATACAGATGAAGGAATGTATTTGACTCAAAGAAGATACATTTAGGATCTTCTTCTCAAGTTCAAAATGGAGAACACAAAACCTCCAGGTACACCTTTGGAGATGAATCATAAAATAAGTGTTTATGAAGGTGAGAAAATTGAAGACATTAAAGAGTATCAAAGCTTGGTAGGTAGCTTGATATATGCTACTCATACAAGGGCAGACATCTCATATAGTGTGGAAGTGCTTAGTCAGTTCATGCACTCATCGAGAAGACCACACATGGATGCGGTTAAGAGAGTACTTAAGTATCTCAAAGGTAAAATCAACGAAGGTATATTCTATCCTTACTCTTCATATTTGGATATCAAAATCTACTCAGATGCAGATTGGGCAGGATCTAAGGATGATAGAAGAAGTACTTCTGGTTACTTAGCATTTGTAGGTTCAAAGCTAGTGTCATGGAGTTCCAAGAAGCAACCAACAGTTGCTTTATCCTCAACTGAAGCAGAGTATAGAGGCCTGACCATAGCAACTCAAGAGGCAATATGGTTAAAAGCATTGTATACAGATTTGGGACTTGTGAGTTCCAAACCTCACATATTTGGAGATAATGTAAGTTCCATGCATCTAGCGGCAAATCCTATTTTCCATTCAAGAACCAAGCACATAGAGGTCCATTACCACTTCATCAAGGAGAAGCTCAGGGCAAAGGAAATTTACATTTCCTTTGTTCCAACTAAAAAGCAAGTAGCAGATATGATGACGAAGGCACTTGATGGAATAAAGCTTTGTAGATTCAAAGTTATGGCAGGTATTCAACCTATCAGAGAATGAAGACTCAACCATACTTAAGCTTAAGGGGTACCTATTGGAACATCAAGCTTACACTATGCTTGAGGTGGATTTGATCTACATCAAAGGCTATCGCGGCGAAAGAATATCCATTGGAGAGTTCTTTTTCTTATGCTCATTTATTGTATTTTTTGAGAAATTTTTAATCGTTCATTTACCGTTTTAAAATCTTTGATCTTTACACATGTAAAGGTAGAAATATAGAGCACAAATCCCATGAATTTGTGGTGGTTGAAGTTGCATTCAATCAGGCAATCAATCACCTAAAAGTAGATCAAACTAAATCTTCACTTTTCCAAGATTGTAGGAAAGTGAATTGATTTCCTCCAACAACCATTCCCACCTTCATTTGAATTCAAAATCAACTTGCAGAAGTCGTGGAACACTCCTAGAGTCTATATAAAGACTTGAACTCACTTTTACATTACATGGAAGCAATATACATACACTTGCGACCATCATTGTCTTGCTCCTTCAATTCTCTGCATCATCTTCTTCGCCAATAGTAATCATGCAGAGGCTGCTCCTCTCTCTACAGATCTCCAAATTGCGTGCAAGATGGCTCATTGGAAATTTATTAGTGTCTAGTTTATGCATCTAAATCTTCAAAGCATTTTGTTTAGTACGTTGGGAGAAATCTGAGTTTTTCTATCTCGAGGTCAATCTCTACGTATTCTTGAAAAATAGGAAGTACCACCGATGATGTCGCATTCATTTCTATAGCATATTTTGCTTATTCCTTATACTTTTGTGCATTCTGTACACTCAACCCTATGTGTATCACTCACATAAAAGGATTTTTTCTAAATGTAATCAAGCTGGTCGTTATGGGTATTTGAAGTTCATTGTCTCTTCCATAGATAGTAAGTTTTTTGAGCTAATCGACCCGCGAACCTATCTATTTTGTATCGACTCCTTCAACTTGATGCTCCAAAGTAAATAGTGTGTTTCTTTGCACTTATCACATGCTTATAAGGTCTGTTTGAGTCTCCATAAGCTCAAGGGCTGGTCTTGTGCCAGTTGGCTTGACCAAACGGTGTCGTCGAGATTTTCTCTCCTCTCTCACTTGTGAAGGCCTACAAAAAACATATTTGGTGAAGGTAGCCGGAATTCCCCGAGAAGTCCAGGATGCATCGAGGATGTCAAAGGAAGCTCACATACAAAGTTTCAAAGAAATCAAGAAAGTCCATGGTAGCGGTCAAAGCTGGTCAAAGTTGGGAAATTAGGGCAAAAATTTCATTGTCACCAAATTAGATGAAAATCCATATACTTGTAAAGATTGTCAAAGGCAGTCTATAGCCCAAATTTCAGCAGAAAATGGATTTTGTAGCACATTGATATGCTATGTTCATTTTGTAAAAATGTAATTTTTCTAGTTTGACCCTACAAATTCTTATATAGAAATTTATGTTAGCCATATGGTTTGGCATGTATAAAGATAATATGTGGCTACATATTTGTACAAATTTTCAAGGCCATCAGAGCTTCCTAGAGACCTTAATGCCACCTTGCAAGCTTCCAAATGTAGTCAAACTTGTACAAGGGAGATTCAGATGGGAATTATTTCTGCATATTCCTGAAGGAGATCTTTGGAAACATAGTCCTACGAAGTTTCATCTTCATCAAAGCCTATTTGGAGGGTCAAAGAGCACAAAGTCCAGTTTTCAGGATCACCGTAGTTTTCTAGTTTAAGCAAATTGAAGGGTTGAAGGGCCACCACATGGCGAAAGCTGATTGAGCCATGTTGTACGATCAAGATGAGCTCATATTCAAGGATGGAGATGCACTTATGCTTAAAGCAAGGAGGATCCACGAGTTTTTCCATAAAAGGATAATTTTTGATAATCAAAGATCAATAATGTAGCTTTTCTCCAAAAATAGTGGGTTATCTTATCCGAATTGATGTCAGCACTGATCCGACGGTCCAGATCATCCCCAGATCCAATGGTGGAGAATGAGGGCGCCTAAATTTCACTCCTTTACACTAGATTTGATAGAAAGAACAATTCCAAGCCATTGATTTGATTAATCAAATGGTTGTAATCAAAAGTAGTGATCCTAGAGTTGAGAGTTGATTTCTCTAGATCCAAGGGCCCAAATTCATTCAAAAAACTATATAAACCCCCCTCCAAACTCCTAGAGCATCATTGTTAAGCATCCATAGGGCTCATGCTAGCTTACGGTTTCCTTGAGACGATCACCCTCGGTTGAGCGAGTGAGGATCCAAGGTGAGCTAGTATGAGTATAGTACCTAGTTTCAAATTTAAGTTAGAATTCCAATCTAGGATGGGCTCTTGAAACCAGCATCTCTATCTCGACTCACCCTCGGTGGAGCGTGTGAGTGAGTTAGAGCTAATTTTAATGAGTCTTAGACTTCTTTAGTTAGACGTTACGAGCCTAGACATACATAGGGTCACTGGAGTGGAACTCACCTTCTTACGTGTGACATTCGGTTGAACTGTCATGGTTTGAGGGTCGGAACCACCTTTGATCAGTAGACTTCCTAGCTTGGCGTACCACGACGATCTTATACATGTATCTTAATTCAAATCCTTTTAATTCATGTCACTTGTCACTTGTCTCTTGTCTCCTCTCTCAGTCTCTTAAGTATTTTTACATGTCTTCTATTTCTTCTATGTGTGAGAAGGCTCCGCAGTATTGCGTTGAACCAGTGAGGATGTTTCTTTAAGCTTGTGAGTAAACTCTATCATCATAATTCACTTGCATGCATATAATCCATACATACCCATACATATTGATTAGTTTCTGAAAGTGTATAAGAAGCTCCAATATTGGACCATTCTTCCTTTCAAAATTGGTTTATGTGTAAGGGTTCCATCAATTCTCGTCATGCATACATATCATCCAAAGAAGAATATGCATATGGATTGGAATTAGGAAGTGTTTAAGAAGCTCCTTCAATGGACCATTCTTCCTTCCAAATTTCATTCGTATGTATGGTTCTCTTTCATTCTTATCATTAATGTTCATAAATCTAACTTGCACTCCTACTTTCCCATTCCCATAATCATTTCAACATCTCTCTCTTCTCCATAATCAACATTAAATTCACTTTCATGTCCTTAAACCATCCAACATTCATTAGCTTCATACACCCTGTGTGTGCCACGACCGGACCCGATCCACCCGGATTGCGATCACCTCCACATTTGAACCCGACGTGAAATGCTTCGTGGCATTTGCTTCTGATCTTGTTGGGAGGTTGTGATCCATATCCTTTGTTTCATATTTTTTATCCTCATCATTTCATCATCATCATTCTTGAGTGTTGCACTGGATTTCTCACAATATTGTGCACATCTTCGTCGTGAAGTAAACGCATTTGTGAGAGATCTAGAGCATCGTGCATCACTTGCTTATTCACATAAGATGGAGGAAGGATTCAAATCCCTTATTGTTGAGAAACAAGGCCAAAGAATAGTCTCTTCTATGTTGAGAGAGAAGGGAAAATTCAATGGCATCAACATCACAAGCTACTTAGATTTGTTTGAAGAGCAAGCTATGATTTTTGGTCTTCCCGAAGATCTTTTGACATCATTCTTTGAAAGAATTGTTGATAGCTCTATCATAAACCGTGTCACTCAATATGATAGTCTTCCTTGGAGTGATTTTAGAAAGGAGATGCTCAAAGAATTCTATCTTGAAGATTATAGCCAACATAATCGAGATGGATTCTTACGATGGGTCAATTCTCCAAAGCCAAGTAGCTCTATTACTCACTTACAAAATGAGTATATTAGACGCTATGAACAACTTCCTGATGAGGATAAGATAACTTTGGAACGTGATCTTGTGATCAATTTTCTTAAGCTTCTTCATCCTGAAACTCGTAGGGAAGTTGAACGGCGATTAGAAGAACCAGATAAGTGTTATGGTCTTACTGAAAATTGGCAAAAGGTGCGTAAAGTAGTAGAGGTTGTAGCCCATAGACATCAAAGACAATCCATGCTTTATGAGCAAACTAGTCTTCCTCAAACTAGCCTTCCACAAACTAAGGAGCACGTTAGAGAACAATCCCATGCTATGCTTTTTGACTCTACTCCTATTCCTCAAATGATGGAGCCTAGTCAAGGTTTTAAAGTAGAGCCAAATAAAAGTGTAGTTGAACAATCTCAAGTGGAAATTCTCACTAAGCAAATGGAAAGTCTTATTGCTACACAATCCAATTTGGCCAAGACTATAGATGCTTTACAATCTAATTACACCAAAACTTTCCAAAATCAAATGAACCCAATGACTTTTCAAGAGCCTAATCAACATGTTATAGCTACCAATCAAAATCCACAAGTAGCTCCTACTCAAGCATATCAAGTTCCTCCAATGCATAATCCTTCAATGCAAAATCCTCATCCTCATGTGCAAAATCCTCAAATGTATCAAAACATGTATCCTCAAGCTTCTCAAATAGCTTTTCAAAATCCTCAAAATCAAAATTTTCA
Organism: Ceratopteris richardii; assembly: GCA_020310875.1. Taxonomy (NCBI): domain Eukaryota; kingdom Viridiplantae; phylum Streptophyta; class Polypodiopsida; order Polypodiales; family Pteridaceae; genus Ceratopteris; species Ceratopteris richardii. The sequence goes on from CM035413.1 coordinate 76,120,217, forward strand.
AAATCATCAACCGTATAATATGGAAGCTCCTCTTGCACCTCAAGTACCACATGTTGCTCCCCAAGCTCCTCAAATACATCAATTGCCTTATCAAAATCCTAATTATCATGTTCAAGCAATACCTTATCAACAAAATCCTCAATTTCAAAATTTCCCACCACAAGTTAATCAAAATCCTCAAAATCAAAATGGTTTTGTGCACCCTCGTAGGTGTCCTTGGTGTGATTCGTTAGGGCACTTTTTGAGAGATTGTGAACTATTGAAGGCTGCTAAGGAGCAACGACTAGTAATAGACATAGACAAAAAAATATGTGACTATCGATCTAAGCTACCTTTGCAAGGAAATTATGGTAAGGGAGGAATGAAAAAACACTATGAAAATATAACCATAATGGATGTAGGAACTAGAGGAGTGAAACTAGAAGCTCTTGATGAACAAGTGGAATCAAGTAAACCCACAAAGGAAGGTGATTTTTCCATAGAGGCTTTAGTAAGAGCACGAGATGAGATTAGGAGAATAACGGCTTGGGAATCACCAATAGAAGATCAATCTCTTATTTCTCACATATCCAATGTAGAAGAAAAACGAAAAAGAGATGAAGCTGAGCCTAGTGAAAGAAGAGTAACACGAAAACAAACCTCAGAGGGAATAGAAACAATCATAGAGCAGGGAGAAACATCACAATCCAAAGATAAACAACAAGAATCACAACCCAGTCAACAAAAACAAGAGGAGAAACAAAAAGGGAAGAAGACAAAGCAAAGAAAAACAGAACCAAAGCCTTTAGATAAACAAGAACAATCAAAACAAACTGAAGTCCAAACACGAGAACATGAACAAAAGCAAGATCCTGAGCAAAAATAAAAGAAACCAAAGAGAAAACCTAAAGCCATCTTGATTTCAGAAATTGAGAGAAAAATAGATCCTATGGAGATTTTAGATTACATTTTGCTTAAGAGTCAAGTGACTATGTCTTTAGAACAAGTTTTCTCTATTGCAAAGCCTGTTTTTAAAGATAACTTTATCGGCCTAACTAAAAGGAAGAGGTTTCCGCTTAATCTAGATACTGAGATGCAAGATTCTCTAGATCAAGATCAAGCTATGAATGAAGCCTTAAACATTGATGAATCTGATGAAGAGGACTTTGATGATGATGAAGTAAATGTTAATAAAAATTTCTTAGGACCTATTCAACCTGACCATGAAAATCATGAAAACAATCCTGAAAGTCACTTTAAAAGAACATTTTGGTCTAGAGGTACATCAGAGATGCATGTTAAAATAGGAAATGATAAGAACACTATCATTGTAAATGCATTAGTAGATTCCGGCTCCGAAATCAATGTGATTTCAAGAGAAGTCTATGATAAGTTTCGATGGCCCATAGATAAAGATTGTGGATGGCGTATGAGAACTACAGATAATGGTGTAGGTACCCTGTATGGAGCTTGTGCTAGTGTACCCATATCCATAGGAGGAATCACAGAAGAGTTTCACTTTTTTATTCAAGATAATTGCTCCTATGAAGTTCTCTTAGGTCAACCCTTTATTTGTGAGAGTCGTATGGAAACTAAAGCCATGGATGATGGTTCTACCTATGCTAGATTCAAGTCTAAGGATGGAATGCAATCCCTTCAAGTCATGACAGTAGGAGTGAATCATCCTAGGAATCGATTGTCAATTAGAAAGAAACCTATTGTTACTCAGGGTCATGAGCATGCTTGTAGTGATTGTGCACCTCGATTCATGTTTGGAGCTACATATGATCAAAATTTCGGATAGAATCCATTGTTGAGCGGGACAACAGTGGATATTGGTTTGACATCTCGCAGCCAACCAACCTGTACAATAGTTTGTCACTTTGTTTTCCACATTCTAGATTAGATTTTCTTCATAAGAGTCAATTGTCCAAGTCTTTTATCCAAAAAACCCCAAAAAATTATAAAAACAACAAAATCATGGAACATGATGAGAACATTGAGCATGTGATTGAAACATCTCATTGTTTCTCTACTCTTGAGGAGTTAGAGTTATGTCTTCAACAAAATTCTAATTCCCATATTATTCTTCTTTCTTCCCTTGATGAGTATGCTCTAATCCAAGAGTATGCTCTCAATGTTGACAAGTGCTCAAAATTTAACCAAATACATGATGTCTTAGTTGAAACAAAGTACAAAACTGTAGACAAAAAAATCAAACCCATAGCTCAACCATTACCTCAAGGAAGTAATGAAAAAATTATTGATGTGAAAAATGATCCAACTCTTCGGGATAAGAAAAACATAGGACATACATTCACGGATGAGACAATCAAACAGGTGAAAATTGGTAGAGATGATGACTTTCTTTTGCCAGCAGAGAGAGATAAATTTGAGGGAGTCATACGTAGCCATGGAAAAGCCTTTACTATGTATCCTCATGAGATTGGTTGTGTAGATCCTAAGCTAGTTGCACCCATGATAATCTTTACTATTCCACATATTCCATGGAATCTTCGTCCTATACCTGTTCCAAAGGCTCACTTACCTGAGCTAATAAAACTACTTAAGGAGAAGATAAACATGAGAATTTTAGAGCCATCTTTTGCACCTTACTCAAATAGATGGTTCACTGTGCCTAAAAAGAATGAGAAACTACGTTTTATTCAAGATCTCCAACCCATCAATAAAGTCACCATAAGGAATGTAGGAACAGGACCCATTGGAGATGAGTTTGCTGAATCATTTTCAGGACATTCTATCTATTCAATGGGTGATTTATATTTTGGATATGACCAATTCCAATTAGCAATTGATAGTCGTGACATTACCACAATGAAAACTCCTTTAGGCTTAGTGCGAATGTGTACTTTACCTCAAGGAGCGACTAATTCTGTGGCTCATATGATGAGTGCTATGAATATGGTCTTTCATATAACTATGCCATTCATTGATGATATTCCAATTAAAGGGAGTGAGGAACGTGTAAAGGACATTACTTTAGATTCATCTGGATGTCATAAATTTGTTCTTGACCATATCTCTGATTGTGAAAGAATATTTCAACAATTTGAAGAGGTAGGTCTCACATTTTCCATAGAAAAATCTGTTTTTGGTGTCAACGAGGTTCTTATTGTTGGACATTTATGTGGCCATTATGGTCGAAAGCCATACCCACAAAAAGTTGATGCCATTAGCAAGATTTCTGAAACATGTAACAACGTGAGTGAGGTACGTAGATTTCTTGGTGCTTGCATCTTTTATGTTATTTGGATCCCTCACTTTGCTCATGTTGCTGATTGTCTCTATGACTTGTTGAGGAAGAAACGAAAATTTATTTGGATTGACAAACACACTCAAGCTATGCGTAAGTTGAAGAAATTATTGCTTGAAGCTCCCATCCTTAAGCGTGTAGACTATTCTGCTAACAAACCTATTATATTGACTGTTGATACTAGTCCTATTGGTATAGGTTGGGTCATAAGTCAAGATGATAGTGAAGGGAATAGATATGCAATTAGGTTTGGTGCCAAAATTCTACATGAAACACAACGAAAATATCCACAGATCAAACGAGAACTATGGGGTATGGTAACAGCTTTGAAAACAGACAAAGAATATTTCATTGGTGCAAATGTCAAAGTTGAGACCGATTGTTTGCCTCTCATTGGAATGATAGCCAATTGTTCATCTCCTGATATAGCCATGCTTAGATGGATCTCATATATTAAGTTCATAAATCTTGAGTTAGTTCATATTTCAGGTAAGTCAAATTCAGTTGCTGATATGTTATCAAGAGCTAGATTTGATGATCTTGAAAGTGATCTAATAAAGAATGTGAACTTAATTGACTATGTTCCACATATATATGAGTATGAGCAATTTCATGAGTCTGAGTACGAAAATGAATGGAGAGACATAGGAAAGTATCTGAGTACACTACAACCATTACCTAACTGGACTACGAATAGATTCCGTAACATTAGGAAACGAGCTTATAACTTTTTCCTATGTAATGGTTATCTTTGGAGACATGCTAAGGGTAAGGTTAATAATCCACAACGAGTCCTAGGAAAACGAGGTCTTCAGTTGCAAGTAATGAAGGAAATGCATGAGACATTATGGGCAGGTCATAAAGGATTTTTTGGAACATATGAAAAAATTAGAAGTACCTATTATTGGCCTAGGATGTATGTTGACATTAGTAGCTATGTTTCTACATGTTCTACTTGTCAACTTCGTTCATCAGTCAAACATAGAGATCCGTTGAATCCTACTTATCCACCTTGTATTCACTACAAGTGGGTAGTAGATCTTGTAACTATGCCTAAAGGTATTGACAAAATGCGTTACATTGTACTTGCAAGAGAAGACTTAACTAATCATGTAGAGGGACGTGCACTACGATCTAAGACCACTTACAATGTTTGCAAATTCTTGCTTGAAGATGTCATAAGTCGCTTTGGGTACATATAGAAAGTAGTTGCCGATCGTGGAGAGTTAAATGCGAGAGAAGTTAAAGAGTTCTTTGAGAGTCACGGTATTCGTTTGTCTCTCACTACTGCATATAACCCAGAGGCCAATGGTAAAATAGAGAGAGGGCATCCAGCTATTGTGAAAGCCATATCTAAAGCATGTAACGGTGACATCAAACAATGGCCTAAATTCTTACCTTTTGCACTTTGGGCAGATAGAATGACATGCACACGTACTACTGGATATATGCGTGCTGAACTCATGTACTGTCAAAAACCATTGTTTCCAATTCAGTCTCATATTTCTGCATAGCCAAATTTGCCTTGGTCTGAAAACATGTCTACTGATGGTTTTTAAAGAGGAGGATAAAGAGGCATAGTAGAATAAATCACGGGCTATATAGGCAGATTTATGCATTAGTGGATTTTAGTTAGATTTCCTTGCATGTTATTAGAGAAAGTGCATATTCATATTTATGTAGGAAAGGAGTTGATTTAAAATAAGCTAAAGATGAAAGATGTCTCTTGAAAATCCTAAATCTTTGTTTATAATCATATTTAAGGTAGATTGCTTTATGAAAAAGGTAGAAAATTTTCTTCAAGATGAGAGGAACTGATGCTTAAAATGACTCAATACATCCATTTCCACTTCATATTGATGCTTGTTTTTTTTCTTTCTTGTTGCCAATGTTGCTTGTTCATTTGCATATATGTTGCCTATTTTTTCATGCATATTCATGTTGCCTGTTTCAATTCTTTCTTTCATGCAAATTTTGCTTCATGTCACGTTACCTACATATTCATGCATATAATCAATTTTCCTTCCATGTTTCTTATGTTGCCTATAAAAGAATTTGATGCCTGGAACATTTTGTTTTTCACAGATGCTAGAGTGGCGCTTCCGGAGGAATCGCAGGTTTAGTGGGGGCGAATGTCGTCGAGATTTTCTCTCCTCTCTCACTTGTGAAGGCCTACAAAAAACATATTTGGTGAAGGTAGCCAAAATTCCCCGAGAAGTCCAGGATGCATCAAGGATGTCAAAGAAAGCTCACATACAAAGTTTCAAAGAAATCAAGAAAGTCCATGGTAGCGGTCAAAGCTAGTCAAAGTTGGGAAATTAGGGCAAAAATTTCATTGTCACCAAATTATATGAAAATCCATATACTTGTAAAGATTGTCAAAGGCAGTCTATAGCCCAAATTTCAGCAGAAAATGGATTTTGTAGCACATTGATATGCTATGTTCATTTTGTAAAAATGTAATTTTTCTAGTTTGACCCTACAAATTCTTGTATAGAAATTTATGTTAGCCATATGGTTTGGCATGTATAAAGATCATATGTGGCTACATATTTGTACAAATTTTCAAGGCCATCAGAGCTTCCTAGAGACTTTAATGCCACCTTGCAAGCTTCCAAATGTAGTCAAACTTGTACAAGGGAGATTCAGATGGGAGTTATTTCTGCATATTCCTGAAGGAGATCTTTGGAAACATAGTCCTAAAAAGTTTCATCTTCATCAAAGCCTATTTGGAGGGTCAAAGAGCACAAAGTCCAGTTTTCAGGATCACCGTAGTTTTCTAGTTTAAGCAAATTGAAGGGTTGAAGGGCCACCACATGGCGAAAGCTGATTGAGCCATGTTGTACGATCAAGATGAGCTCATATTCAAGGATGGAGATGCACTTATGCTTAAAGCAAGGAGGATCCACGAGTTTTTCCATAAAAGAAGATAATTTTTGACAATCAAAGATCAATAATGCAGCTTTTCTCCAAAAATAGTGGGTTATCTTATCCGAATTGATGTCAGCACTGATCCGACGGTCCAGATCATCCCCAGATCCAATGGTGGAGAATGAGGGCGCCTAAATTTCACTCCTTTTCACTAGATTTGATAGAAAGAACAATTCCAAGCCATTGATTTGATTAATCAAATGGTTGTAATCAAAAGTAGTGATCCTAGAGTTGAGAGTTGATTTCTCTAGATCCAAGGGCCCAAATTCATTCAAAAAACTATATAAACCCCCCTCCAAACTCCTAGAGCATCATTGTTAGGCATCCATAGGGCTCATGCTAGCTTACGGTTTCCTTGAGATGATCACCCTCGGTTGAGTGAGTGAGGATCCAAGGTGAGCTAGTATGAGTATAGTACCTAGTTTCAAATTTAAGTTAGAATTCCAATCTAGGATAGGCTCTTGAAACCAGCATCTCTATCTCGAATCACCCTCGGTGGAGCGTGTGAGTGAGTTAGAGCTGATTTTAATGAGTCTTAGACTTCTTTAGTTAGACGTTACGAGCCTAGACATACATAGGGTCACTGGAGTGGAACTCACCTTCTTACGTGTGACATTCGGTTGAACTGTCATGGTTTGAGGGTCGGAACCACCTTTGATCAGTAGACTTCCTAGCTTGACGTACCACGACAATCTTATACATGTATCTTGATTCAAATCCTTTTAATTCATGTCACTTGTCACTTGTCTCTTGTCTCCTCTCTCAGTCTCTTAAGTATTTTTACATGTCTTCTATTTCTTCTATGTGTGAGAAGGCTCCGCAGTATTGCGTTGAACCAGTGAGGATGTTTCTTTAAGCTTGTGAGTAAACTCTATCATCATAATTCACTTGCATGCATATAATCCATACATACCCATACATATTGATTAGTTTCTGAAAGTGTATAAGAAGCTCCAATATTGGACCATTCTTCCTTTCGAAATTGGTTTATGTGTAAGGGTTCCATCTATTCTCGTCATGCATACATATCATCCAAAGAAGACTATGCATATGGATTGAAATTAGGAAGTGTTTAAGAAGCTCCTTCAATGGACCATTCTTCCTTCCTAATTTCATTCGTATGTATGGTTCTCTTTCATTCTTATCATTAATGTTCATAAATCTAACTTGCACTCCTACTTTTCCATTCCCATAATCATTTCAACATCTCTCTCTTCTCCATAATCAACATTAATTTCACTTTCATGTCCTTAAACCATCCAACATTCATTAGCTTCATACACCCTGTGTGTGCCACGACCGAACCCCATCCACCCGGATTGCGATCACCTCCACAACGGCATCGCTTCGAAATGCACTCTTCTACCTTATACAAGCTTCTCCAAGTTTTTTCAGTGGTATCAAAGCTAGATCAAGATGGGTGATGGCTTTCCCTCAATGATCGAGAAGCTTGATCGACACAACTACGCGACTTGGCAAATCAGAATGGAGGCCTATTTGCAAGCTAGAAATCTTGATGGAACTGTAGCAGGTGATGAAGCTATGCCTATTCGAAGATCCCAAGGAGGACCTACACAAGAGGAGTCAGATAAGCTCACACTTTGGTGCGCAAGGGATGCTCAAGCAAGGTCATACATACTAAACTGTATCTCTGACTTTCTATTTAATTTACCACATATTAGAGGATGCAAGACATCTCAAGGGACTTGGGATGCCCTCGAGACTTTCTTTTCTGCTAGTACCAAAGCAAGAAAGAATCATCTTTGGAACGAGTTCAACCAAATGAAGAAGATACCTAAACAAACCATCACAGAGTTTCTTACCAAGGTCAAGGAGGTTGTGGATCAGTTAGCATCCATTGGAGAGCTGATTGAAGAAAATTTCATCATGAGGAAAATTCTCAACGGCATTCGAAGTGATAAGCAATGGCAATCCTTCACGACAGCTTATGATCTCATCATGGATGTGCAGACTCCAGACTTCAACATCTTTCTTGGATAACTGTTCAATCAAGAAGCCAACAATAGCATAAAGGAAGGTAACTCTTATCATGGTAATTGAACTAGTGCTCTATATGCATATAAGAAGGATAAGAAGCAAAAAGGCAAGAAGAAGGAAGAAGATGAAGAAGAGACTTCCCAAGCCAACTTTTCAAGCAAGATCAAGTGGAAAGGGAAGAAGAAAGGACCAAAGCAAGACAAAGCCACAGGTCAGAATGTTCAACCTTGTGCCATATGTGATAAGACCAAACACACCACTCAGAATTGTTGGTTCAATGGGAAGACCCAAAAAGGAAGTGGAAGAGGTGGATATGGCAGCAATAGAGGCAGAGGTGGACACAACTTCAACAATAACAATAGAGGCTATAAGAGAAGGGACTACAACAATTATTCAAAAGATCAACCACGTGAAGACTCATTGCTTCCTCTGAATCCAAGCCATAAAGAAGGTAAAGAAGATGATCATTTGTTCTACATAGATTCAGGATGCTGGAATCATGTTGCAGGCAACATTGCTCTTCTATCTGATCTGGAAAGTGGCATAAGAGACTTGCTCATGTGAATGAAAGAACCTTGAAGGATATATGTAGGGATCAAAGTGTTCTAGGACTGCCGAACATATCAAAGCAACACATGATCAATAGGTGTGATGCATGTCAAATTCAAAAGGCACAAAGACAACCATTCAACCACAAAGGCTACATCCACAACAACTTATTGGACTTAGTACATACAGATGTATGGGGACCAAGTCAAGAACCTTCATTGGCAGAACCAAGGTATTATGTGTCATTTATTGACAACCATAGTAGATGGACTGTTCTATAGTTTATCAAGAGTAAGAATGAAGTGTTTGATTCTGAGACCAAGTCAAGAACCTTCATTGGTAGGATCAAGGTATTATGTGTCATTTATTGACAACCATAGTAGATGGACTGTTCTATAGTTTATCAACAGTAAGAATGAAGTGTTTGATTGCTTCAAGAAGTATCTTGCACATGTGGAGAATCATATAGGTAGATCACTAAAGAAGCTCAAATCAGATGGAAGGGGAGAATAATTCTCCAAAGATTTTGATGAGTTCTTGTTGGACAAAGATATCAAAAGGGAAGTGACTACTAGGTACTCTCCTCAACTAAATGGAATTGCAGAGAGGAGAAACAAGACATTGGTTGGATCAGCTCGAACAATGCTTGAAGAGAAGAAGTTGCCACATTATCTATGGGCAGAAGCTATTTCAACTGTAGTGTACCTTGTCAATACACTACCATCCAAATCACTTCAAGGTATGACTCCTTATGAAGCATGGCATGGAAGAAAATCTAGTCTTGGACATTGCAAGGATTTTTGTTGTTTAGCTTGTGTTCATGTACCATCACAAATAAGAGGTAAGCTAGATGAAAGGGCAACAAAGGCAATGTTTATTGGATATGATTCAACTCAGATGGGTTGCAGGTTCTTTAATCCTTCAACCAAGCAATTCACTACAAGTAGAGATGTTGTGTTTGAAGAACACATGTCTTGGTATGATGAAGACAAACAAAAGGTAACACCACCATATGATCTTGATTCTGACTCTTATCAATTAGGAAGAAGGCACGATACACACGTCCAGGATCCAAGAAGTGATACAAAAGATGACCAAGATGAAAGAGAAAAGGATTACAAGCTATGGAAGTCAAGAGGCAAAGCAAAGATGCAAGAGGTTGGAGAATGCTCCAAACAAGCACCTAGAAGATCAGCAAGAGAGAAGAAACAACCAGAAAGGTATGGATATGATTCACATTTGTTACGAAGCATTCAATATACTTGGCAAAAGACTCTATTTCAAAGGAACCCTCAACTGAAGAGGCAAAGGGAAACCCTAATTGGGAAAAGGCCATGAACAAAGAGATAGATGCATTGAAGGAGATAGACACTTGGGATTTGGTTCCAATGTCACCGAATCAAAAGGTAATTGGTTGCAAATGGGTATATAAAGTTAAAAGAAACTCAGATGGATCAGTTTGCAGGTACAAGGCAAGATTAGTTGCCAAAGGATGCTCACAAACTCATGGTATAGACTATGAGGAAACATTCTCACCAGTTGCAAAGATGACTACAATTAGGACATTGATAAGTGTAGCTACTACAAGGAATTAGAGACTTTTCCAACTTGATGTGAAAAATGAATTCTTAAATGGTTGGATAAGTGAAGAGGTGTACATGTCACAACCACCACCTTTTGAAAACCCTAATCATCCATCTTATGTTTGCAGACTTAAGAAGCATTGTATGGATTGAAAGAAGCTCCTAGAGCTTGGAATTACATGTTGGTTAAATATCTTCAAGATCAAGGGTTCAAAGCTAGCAGCTCAGATCCTTCTCTATTCATCAAAAGGGCTCACAATGAGGTTATCTATCTATGTGTATATGTAGATGATATTATTGTGACAGGTAATGATCTAAATGGCATTCAAAAGATCAAGAGACACATGCAAGAGGAGTTCAAAATCAGTGACCTAGGTGAGCTCACATATTTCCAAGGTATGCAGGGGATATATACAGATGAAGGAATGTATTTGACTCAAAGAAGATACATTCAGGATCTTCTCAAGTTCAAAATGGAGAACACAAAACCTGCAGGTACACCTTTGGAGATGAATCATAAACTAACTGTTTATGAAGGTGAGAAAATTGAAGACCTTAAACAGTATCAAAGCTTGGTAGGTAGCTTTATATATGCTACTCATACAAGGCAAGACATCTCATATAGTGTGGGAGTGCTTAGTCAGTTCATGCACTCACCGAGAAGACCACACATGGATGCGGCTAAGAGAGTACTTAAGTATCTCAAAGGTACAATCAACGAAGGTATATTCTATCCTTACTCTTCAGATTTGGATATCAAAATCTACTCAGATGGAGATTGGGCAGGAGCTAAGGATGATAGAAGAAGTACTTCTTGTTACTTAGCATTTGTAGGTTTGAAGCTAGTGTCATGGAGTTCCAAGAAGCAACCAACAGTTGCTTTATCCTCAACTGAAGCAGAGTACAGAGGCCTGACCATAGCAACTCAAGAGGCAATATGGTTAAAAGCATTGTATACAGATTTGGGACTTGTGAGTTCCAAACCTCACATATTTGGAGATAATGTAAGTTCCATGCATCTAGCGGCAAATCCTATTTTCCATTCAAGAACCAAGCACATAGCGGCCCATTACCACTTCATCAGGGAGAAGCTCAGGGCAAAGGAAATTGACATTTCCTTTGTTCCAACTAAAAAGCAAGTAGTAGATATGATGACGAAGGCACTTGATGGAATAAAGCTTTGTAGATTCAATGTTATTGCAGGTATTCAACCTATCAGAGAATGAATACTCAACCATACTTAAGCTTGAAGGAGAGCTATTGGAACATCAAGCTTACACTATGCTTGAGGTGGATTTGATCTACATCAAAGGCTATCATGTCGAAAGAATATCCGTTGGAGAGTTCTTTTTCTTATGCTCATTTATTGTATTTTTTGAGAAATTTTTTATGGTTCATTTACCGTTGTAAAAGCCTTGAGCTTTACACATGTAAAGGTAGAAATATAGAGCTCAAATTCCACAAATTTTATGGTGCTTGAAGTTGCATTCAATCAAGCAATCAATCACCTAAAAGTAGATCAAACTAGATCTCCATGTTTCCTAGATTGTAGGAAAGTGAATTGATTCCCTCCAACAACCATTCCCACCTTCATTTGAATTCAAACTCCACTTGTAGAAGTCGTGGAACACTCCGAGAGTCTATATAAAGACTTGAAATCACTTGTACATTAATGGAAGCAATATACATACACTTGTGACCATCATTGTCTTGCTCCTTCAATTCTCTGCATCATCTTCTTCGCCAATAGTAATCTTGCAAAGGCTACTGCTCTCTCTACAGAGCTCCAAATTCAGTTCAAGATGGCTCTTTGGAAAGTTATTAATGTCTAGTTTAGGCCTATAACGTTTCAATGGATTTGGTGTAGTACATTGGGATAAATCTGATTTTTTCTATCTCAGGGTCAATCTCTACGTATTCCTAAAAAATAGGAAGTACCACCGGTGACTGTCACATTCATTCCTATAGCATATTTTGCTTACTCCTTATACTTTTGTGCATTCTATACACTCAACCCTATTTCTATCACTCCCATAAAAGAAGGTTTTCTAAATGTAATCAGGCTGGTCGTTATGGGCATTTGAAGTTCATTATCTCTTCCATAAATAGTAAGTTTTTTGAGCTAGTCGACCCGTGAACCTATCTGTTTTGTATCCACTCATACTCCTTGATTCTCCAAAGTACATAGTGTGTTTCTTTGCACTTATCACATGCTTATATGGTCTATTTAAGTCTCCATAAGCTCAAGGGCTGTTCTTGTGCCAATTGGCTTGACCGAACTTCTTCGCTTCGAAACGCACTTTTCTACCTTCTACAAGCTTCTCCAAGTTCTTTCAGTGGTATCAGAGCTAGATCAAGATGGGTGAAGGCTTTCCCTCAATGATTGAGAATCTTGATTGACACAACTACACAGCTTGGAAAATGAGAATGGAGGCCTATTTGCAAGGTAGAAATCTTTATGGAATTGTAGCAGGTCATGAAGCTATGCCTATTCCAAGATCCCAAGCAGGACCTACACAAGAGGAGACAGATAAGCTCACACTTTGGTGCACAAGGGATGCTCAAGCAAGGTCATACATACTAAACTCTATCTCTGACTTTCTAATACCACATATTAGAGGATGCAAGACATCTCAAGAGACTTGGGATGCCCTCGAGACTTTCTTTTCTTCTAGTACCAAAGCAAGAAAGAATCATCTTTGGAACGAGTTCAACCAAATGAAGAAGATACCTAAACAAACCATCACAGAGTTTTTTACCAAGGTCAAGGAGGTTGCGGATTAGTTAGCATCCATTGGAGATCTGATTGAAGAAGAGGTCTTCATGAGGCAAATTCTCAACGGCATTTGAAGTGATAAGCAATGGCAATCCTTCACGACGACTTATGATCTCATCATGGATGTGCAGACTCCAGACTTCAACATATTTCTTGGACAACTCTTGAATCAAGAAGCCAACAATAGCATAAAGGAAGGTAACTCGTATCATGGTAATTCAACTAGTGCTCTATATGAAGATAAGAAGGATAAGAAGCAGAAATGCAAGAAGAAGGAAGAAGATGAAGAAGAGACTTCCCAAGCCAACTTGCAAGCAAGAGCAAGTGGAAAGGGAAGAAGAAAGGACCAAAGCAAGACAAAGCCAAAGGTCAAAATGTTCACCCTTGTGCCATATGCAATAAGACCAACCACACCACTCAGAATTGTTGGTTCAATGGGAAGACCCAGAAAGGAAGTGGAAGAGGTGGATATGGCAGCAATAGAGGTAGAGGTGGACACAACTTCAACAATAACAATAGAGGTTATAATGTTGGGAAAGATGGATGGACACTCCAAGAAATTGAGTAGGTACTGCCAAATCTTGCTTTGTACCAGCCCTCTCTTGTTTCATAGTTGATAAGTAGACCTCCTTACCTTTCCAATGATACCACAAAATGGCCTATGTACTTTGGAAATGATGTGTGTAAAGTTTGAATCAAAACAGATAACTTTGGACTTCAAGATCTCAAGAAAACCTTCTATTTTGGTCTTGACACCTGCTGGATCTTTTGCTCAATATGACCAGCACAGTAGGAATTGGAAAAAATCATTTTAGGGTATCTAAGTAGCTTAGTAAGCTTACTATTCCAAGTGGAATGATATAAAGAGATTAACTATGCTCAGAGAAATCAATTTGGCAAGTAAACCTTTACCCCCGATTTTTTAGGATTGTTGCAGACTTTGACCAGTGATCACCTCGACGAGCTTTTCTCTGAAATAGCTGAAAAGAATCTCTTCAAATTTTGATAGCATCTAGCTAACTTTGAGCTGGTTCCAACAAGCTATAGATCTTTGAATTTGGTGAAGAAATGACTGCGATATGCTCTCCACAAGTTGACAGAGTTTCAAGTAGTATAAGAGAGAACTCAGAAATGAACAATGTAGATATATGTATTAATGAACATTTGTATACAATACCATTGGCATGAAGATCATTGCCTAATGGTGAAGATAGGTGTGGGCTAAAGTCTAGGCTTCACACACACTCAGAAATGATAATGAGAAGGTCAGGAATGCTGAGTTTTGACTGCGACTTTTTCATGGTCACTTTTATAGTGATTGGTTATAATTTTGAATTCAAATTCAAACTTTTGGCTCCCTATGATCAAGCCCCTATATCCTAGGAGATATTCCATCAATTAAAGCTAACTCCTTTACGAGTTTTCTCTTAATAGTTGTTTACAAAGATTCCAAAGTCACTTGTGACTTTTACAAAGAGATAAAGTGGTAATTAATCACTAGCATGTGTTCCTATGCTTCTCCATATGTGTATGGACTTAATGTATCCATCAAGACAAATGTGTAGGCTTGTGACTTGCACCAACAACTCCCCCTCAAGCCAAACATTTTGGCTTGGTCTTTATCCTTCATTCTTCATGTATATCCTACAATCCAATCATTGCTTTGAACCTGCAAAGTTTGGTTCCATCCAAAGCTTTAGTCAACAAATCTGCACACTGCATGTTGGTTGATACATAGGTTAGTTGAATATCTTTGCTTAATAATTTCTCTCTCACATAATGGTAATGGACCTCTATATGTTTGGTCCTAGCATGATAGATAGGATTGGCTGCAAGGTGAAGTGAGCTTGTATTATCCCCAAAGATCAAAGGTGACCTTGTATACAAACCTAACTCTGTATATAATAGTTTGATCCATATGGCTTCTTGGGTGGCATTAGCCAATCCTCTATACTCTGCCTCTGTAGAAGATAAAGAAACAGTAGGTTGCTTCTTTGAAGACCATGAAATTGGCTTATCTCCTGCAAATGAAATGTATCCTCAAGTGCTTCTGCTATCAATCTTGCATCCTGCCCAATCTGCATCTAATAGATCTTGATATCAATGTCTGAAGGGTAGGGGAAATACAACCCATGATTTTGCGTACCCTTGAGATACTTCAAGATTCTCTTGGCAGCCTCCATGTGAGGTGCTCTTGGCTTGTGCATAAACTGACTTAGCACACTAACTCCATATGCAATGTCTATCCTTGTTAAGGTATCATAGTTCAAGCTACCCGCCATCCTTTGATAACATGTAATGTCATTAATTTCATCACCTTCATGGGTACTTAGTTTTAGGTTTACCTCCATTGGAGTACTTGCAACTTTCGCATCCTACAAATGAAACTTCTTCAACATGTCGTGTATGTATTTTTTCTGAGTAATGTATATTCCAGAGTTAGTATAGACTAACTCAAGCCCAAGAAAATACTTTAGTAGACCAAGATCATTGATCTTGAACTCCTTCATCATCTGACTCTTGATTTGTCTGATTCCATTAACATCATTACATGTAAGTATAATGTCATCAACATAAACATATAGGTATATTACCTCTAAATTACTTCTCTTGATGAATAGATAAGCATCTGCCTTGCTTGTGACAAAACCTTGGTCTTGAAGATAAGTGGTCAACCTGTGATTCCATGTCGTAGGTGCCTGCTTTAATCCATATAAAGCTTTACTCAATTTGCACATATATGTTACCTTGTTAGGGTCCTCATAGCCAGGAGGTTGTGACATATATATCTCCTTTGAAATCCATCCATTCAAGAAGGCATTTTTGACATCCAATTGGTACATATTCCAATTTTTTGATGCAGCTACACTCACCAACACTCTGATAGTTGGCATCTTGGCCACAGGAGAGAATGTCTCTTCATAGTCAATGCCTTGGGTTTGTGCAAAACCCTTCGCTACCAATCTGGCTTTATACCTATTAATTGACCCATCAAAATTTCTTTTGAGTTTATAGATCCATCTAGATCCTATTACCTTCATGGAGTCCTTCTTTGGTACTAGTTCCCATGTGTCACTTTCCTTGAGTGCTTCAATATCCTCATCCATAGCTTCTTTCCATTCTATCTTGGTTATGGCTTCTTCATATGATCCTAGTTCTTCAATTGATAAATCTTTGGAAAGATAAATAGAGTGTTTAGTAACAAGAGATGTATCATACCCATATCTAATAGGTTATTTGCTCTCTCTTTGTGATCTTCTGATTGATTGATTTGAAGATTCAGGTATGTCTACAAGCTTCTTCATTTTGACTTTGCCCTTGGACTTCCATGCCTTGAACTCTTCAAGGTTGATAATGTCTTCATCATCTGAGGTAGAGTCTTCATTCTGAGTAGGTTCCTCCTTAGCAAGACTTGGAAACACCTCCTCCAAGTCATATGGTAGTTTAAACTTCCTGCATTCATTCTCATACCAAGAATTATTTTCATCAAAGACATCATCTCTACTAACCATGAATCCCTTATTGGAAGGGTTGTAAAACCTCTACCCTTTTTTATTTAGATCATATCCAATAAAGATGCACTTCTCAGCCTTAGGGTCTAGCTTACCTCTTATCTGAGAAGGAATGTGTACATATGCTACACATCCAAATATCCTGCAATGGTCTAGTGAGGGTCTCTTACCATGCCATGCTTCATAGGGTGTCATCCCATCAAGGGACTTAGATGGTAACTTGTTTATAAGGTAAGTGGCAGTAGAAACACTCTCTTCCCATAGATAGTTAGGTAACTTTTTTTCATTCAACATAGACCTAGCTATCTCAACAATCAACCTATTTCTTCTCTCAGCTACCCCATTCCGTTCAGGAGTATACCTTGTGGTGGTTTCTCTCTTAATGCCTCTGTCCTGCAAGAAGTCTTCAAACTCATTGGAGAAGTACTCACCTCCTCCATCTGACCTTAGTCTCTTCAAATTCTTTCCTGTCTGATTCTCAACAAGTGCTAGATACTTTTTAAAGCAATTAAACACTTCATCCTTGTGCTTCATGAAGTACAATACAGTCCACCTACTATAATCATCAATAAAAGATACATAGTACCCTCATCCTAATATTGAGGGGTCTTTGCTTGGTCCCCATACATCTGTATGGACAAGTTCCAGGTAGTCTTCATGCATATAGCCTTTCCTTGAAAAAGGTACTCTATGAGACTTCCCAAATTGACAAGCACTACATTTATATATCATGTGTTGTTTGGAAACATTGGGTATTCCAATTACACATTGATCCCTGCATATCTGCTTCAAGGTTCTTTCTCCTACATGCCCTAATCTTTTGTGCCAAATCTGAAGCTCTGAAAGTGTTTGATCTTTATAACTGTATAGTGCAATATTCTTTGTGTCTTCTAGCTCAAAAGTGAAAAGTGTACCTGATTTTTCTGCTTTTGCTATTCTCTTGAACCCTTGCCTTGGATCCTCCACAAATGCTCCAAATTGGTTGAATCTAACCTGCAAACCTTTCTCCACAATCTATCTAACACTCATCAGATTTTTGGTAATGGTTGGTACATAGAGTACCCTACTCAACAAGTTCTGATTTCCATAACAAGTCTTAACATTTCCAACTTTAACTACTGAGTGCTTGGTATCATCACATATTTGTACTCGATGTTTACCTTTTGGTTCCTCAAGATCAGAGACTAGTGTTACATTGCCAGCCACATGATTTGAGCATCCTGAGTCAATGTAGAATAGGTGGTCATCACTTGTACCTGGTCTTGACGTCATGTTCATGATCAGAAGAGAGTCATCTTGCTCTTCTATATAGTTACTGTAGTCCTTTCTGGATTTGAATCCTCCTTGGTAGTTTCCATTGTAGTTGTTGTTGTTGTAATTGTTGTTGTAGTTGTTGTTGAAGCCTTGGTGATGGTTGAATCTACCTCTTGACTGTGAGTATCCACCTCTTTGATATCCTCTTCCTCTCTGATTCTTGTAATTCCTAAAACACTCATCTGTAGTATGACTTGATAAACCACAAATGTTGCATGGTGAGGAGTTATAGGATCTCCCCCTACCTTGCTTACCTCCTGTGCCTCTTCCTCTTGATGATCTACCTCTCCCTGCATAGTTAGCTTGGGAGGTAGTGCCTTCATCTTCTCCTTTCTTGTTCTTGCCTTTATCTTTAGCTTTACCTTTATTAGTGTATAGGGCAGAAGAGCTATTACCTTTGGATGTATCTCCATTTTTGTTGAGTTTTGCTTCATGAGTGAATAATTGTCCCATGAGAGTGGTAAGGTCTGGAATCTGCATGTCCATGTAAAGATCCATGGCAGTGGTGAAGCTTTCCCATTTGTCATCAGCTTTGATCCCATCGATCACTTGCCTTACAATCTGATCTTCTTCAATCTCTTCCCCTATGCTTACTAACTGATTTGCTACATCTTTAATCTTGGTCACAAACTCTGAAAAAGCTTGCTTAGGTTGCTTCCTTAATGTGGTGAATTCAATACACAACTGATTTTTTCTAGCCCTTGTGTTGGAAGAGAAATAAGATGACAAGGTTTCCCAAGTCTATTGGGATGTCTTAAAATTCCTAATATGTGGCAAAAGAAAATCAGAGATGGAGTTGAGTTAATAAGACCTTGCTAACGCATCCTTAGCACACCATGTGTTGAGCTTTTCATGTTCTTCCTTTGTTGGCAATCCTCTTGTTTTGAATGAGGGCAATTCCTCATCTCCTAAGATGTATCCATAGAGACTCCTTCCTTGTAGGTATGTCTTCATCCATAGAGACCATGCCTGATAGTTGTTCCTGTCCAATTTATCAATAAATGAAGGAAAACCATCTCCCATTTTACCTTAGTTTGCTCAGATACCACTGTTGGGAAAGATGGATGGACACTCCAAGAGATTGAGTAAGTACTGCTAAATCTTGCTTTGTACCAGCCCTCTCTTGCTTTAGAGTTGATAAGTAGAACTCCTTAGCTTTCCAATGACACCACAAAATGGCCTATGTACTTTGGAAATGATGTGTGTAAATTTTGAATCAAAACAGATAACTTTGGACTTCAAGATCTCAAGAAAACCTTCTATTTTGGTCTTGATACCTACTAGAAATTCCTTTTACGAGTATCTAACTAGCTTAGTAAGCTAACTATTCCAAGTGGAATGATATAAAAAGATTAACTATGCTCAGAGAAATCAATTTAGCAACTAAACCTTTACCCTCGATTTTTTAGGATTGTTGCAGACTTTGACCAGTGATCACCTCGACAATTGTTTCTCTGAAATGGCTGAATATAATCTCTTCAAATCTTGATAGCACATAGATACCTTTGAGCGGGTTCCAACAAGTTATAGATGTTTGAATTTGGTGAAGAAATGACTGAGATATGCTCGCCACAAGTTGACAGATTTTCAAGTAGTATAACAAAGAACTCAGAAATGAACAATGTAGATATATGTATTAATGAACACTTGTATACAATACCATTGGCATGAAGATCATTGCCTAATGGTGAAGATAGGTGTGGGCTAAATTGTAGGCCTCCCACACACTCGGAAATGATAATGAGAAGCTCGGGAATGCTGAGTTCTGACCGCGACTTTTTCATGATCACTTTTATAGTGATTGGTTAAAATTTTGAATTCAAATTAAAACTTTTGGCTCCCTATGATCAAGCCCCTATATCCTAGGAGATATTCCATCAATCAAAGATAACTCCTTTACAAGTTTTCTCTTCGAAGGTGTTAAAAAAGATTCCAAAGTCACTTGTGACTTTTACAAAAAGAGA
Source organism: Ceratopteris richardii (assembly GCA_020310875.1). Taxonomy (NCBI): domain Eukaryota; kingdom Viridiplantae; phylum Streptophyta; class Polypodiopsida; order Polypodiales; family Pteridaceae; genus Ceratopteris; species Ceratopteris richardii. The sequence continues at coordinate 76,140,097 of CM035413.1, forward strand.
AAGTGGTAATTAATCACTAGCATGCGTTCCTATTCTTCTCCATATGTGTATGGACTTTAATGTATCCATCAAGCCAAATGTGTAGACTTGTGGCTTGCACCAACATATAATAGAAGGGACTACAACAATTATTCAGAAGATCAACCACATGAAGACTCATTGCTTCTTCTGAATCTAAGCCACAAAGAAGGTAAAGAAGATGATCGTTTGTTCTACATAGATTCAGGATGCTCGAATCATGTTGCAGGCAACATTGCTCTTCTATCTGATTTGGAAAGTCCAAAGCATAGACATGAAGTGCAAACAGGGGATGACACAAAGCACAATGTGGAGAAGATTGGTAATATCAAAGCTTCCAATGGTAGGATAAACATTTTAAGTAAGATTCTCTATGTACCCACTATCACTAAAAACCTAATAAGTGTAGGCCAAATAGTTGGAAAAGGCTTCCAAGTTAGGTTCACCCAACATGGAGCTTTTCAGGAAGATCCATGTCAAGGCTTCAAGAAGATAGCCAAAGGTGAGAAGCATGGTAGGCTCTTTACTCTTGAAGTATGAGAAACCAAGAACATAGCTGTATTCAACTTTGGGTCTCAAACCCTAAGTGAGCTTGAAGTGTGGCATAAGAGACTAGCTCATGTGAATGAAAGAACCTTGAAGGATATATGCAGGGATCAAAGTGTTCTAGGACTGCTGAACATATCAAAGAAACATATGATCAACAGGTGTGATGCATGCCAGATTGGGAAGGCACAAAGACAACCATTCAACCACAAAGGCTACATCTACAACAACTTATTCGACTTAGTACATAGAGATGTATGGGGACCAAGTCAAGAACCTTCATTGGGAGGATCAAGGTATTATGTCTCATTTATTGATGACCATAGTAGATGGACTCTTCTATACTTTATCAAAAGTAAGAATGAAGTGTTTGATTGCTTCAAGAAGTATCTTGCACATGTGGAGAATCATACAGGTAGATCACTAAAGAAGCTCAGATCTGACGGAGGGGAAGAATACTTCTCGGAAGATTTTGATGAGTTCTTACAGGAAAAAGGTATCAAAAGAGAAGTGACTACCAGGTGCACTCCTCAACTAAATGGAATTGCAGAGAGGAGAAACAAGACATTGGTTGGATCAGCCCGAAAAATGCTTCAAGAGAAGAAGTTGCCACATTATCTATGGGCAGAAGCTATTTCAGCTGCACTGTACCTTGTCAATAGACTACCATCCAAATAACTTCAAGGTATGACTCCTTATGAAGCATGGCATGGAAGAAAACCTAGTCTTGGACATTGCAAGGTTTTTGGTCGTTTAACTTATATTCATGTACCATCACAAATAAGAGGTAAGGTAGATGAAAGGGCAACAAAGGCAATGTTTATTGGGTATGATTCAACTCACATGGGTTACAGGTTCTTTAATCCTTCAACCAAGCAATTCACTACAAGTAGAGATGTTGTGTTTGAAGAACACAGGTCTTGGTATGATGAAGACAAACAAAAGGTAACACTACCATATGATCTTGATTTTGACTCTCATCAATTAGGAAGCAAGCATGATACATAGGTCTAGGATCCAAGAAGTGATACAGACCATGACCAAGATGAAAGAGAAAAGGATTACAAGCTATGGAAGTCAAGAGGCAAAGCAAAGATGCAAGAGGTTGGAGAATGCTCCAAACAAGCACCTAGAAGATCAACAAGAGAGAAGAAACAACCAAAAAGGTGTGGATATGATTCCACATTTGTTACGAAGCATTCAATATACTTGGCAAAAGACTCTATTTCAAAGGAACCCTCAACCTATGAAGAGGCAAAGGGAAACCCTAATTGGGAAAAGGCCATGAACGAAGAGATATATGCATTGAAGGATATGGACACTTGAGATTTGGTTCCAATGTCATCGAATCAAAAGTAAATTGTTGCAGATGGGTATATAAAGTTAAAAGAAACTCAGATGGATCAGTTTGCAGGTACAAGGCATGATTAGTTGCCAAAGGATGCTCACAAACGCATGGTATAGACTATAAGGAAACATTCTCACCAGTTGCAAAGATGACTACAATCAGGACATTGATAACTGTAGTTGCTGCAAGGAATTGGAGACTCCTCCAACTTAATGTGAAAAATGCATTCTTAAATGGTTGGATAAGTGAAGAGGTGTACATGTCACAACCACCACGTTTTGAAAACCCTAATCATCCATCTTATGTTTGCAGACTTAAGAAAGCATTGTATGGATTGAAACAAGCTCCTAGAGCTTGGAATTATAGGTTGGTTACATATCTTCAAGATCAAGGGTTCAAAGCTAGAAGCTCAGATCCTTCTCTATTCATCAAAAGGGCTCACAATGAGGTTATCTATCTATGTGTATATGTAGATGATATTATTGTGACGGGTGATGATCTAAATGGGATTCAAAGGATCAAGAGACACATGCAAGAGGAGTTCAAAATCAGTGACCTAGGTGAGCTCACATATTTCCTAGGTATGCAGGTGATATATACAGATGAATGAATGTATTTGACTCAAAGAAGATACATTCACGATCTTCTTCTCAAGTTAAAAATGGAGAACACCAAACCTGCAGGTACACCTTTGGAGATGAATCCTAAACTAAGTGTTTATGAAGGTGAGAAAATTGAAGACATTAAAGAGTATCAAAGCTTGGTAGGTGGCTTGATATATGCTACTCATACAAGGGCAGACATCTCATATAGTGTGGGAGTGCTTAGTTAGTTCATGCATTCACCGAGAAGACCACACATGGATGCGGCTAAGAGAGTACTTAAGTATCTGAAAGGTACAATCAACAAAGGTATATTCTATCCTGACTCTTCAAATTTGGATATCAAAATCTACTCAGATGTAGACTGGGCAGGAGCTAAGGATGATAGAAGCAGTACTTTTGGTTAGTTAGCATTTGCAGGTTTGAAGCTAGTGTCGTGGAGTTCCAAGAAGCAACCAACAGTTGCTTTATCCTCAACTGAAGCAGAGTACAGGGGCTTGACCATAGCAACTCAAGTGGCAATATGGTTAAAAGCATTGTATAGAGATTTGGGACTTGTGAGTTCCAAACCTCACATATTTGGAGATAATGTAAGTTCCATGCATCTAGCGGCAATCCTATTTTCCATGCGAGAACCAAGCACATAGAGGTCCATTACCACTTCATCAGGGAGAAGCTCATGGCATAGGAAATTGACATTTCTTTTGTTCCAACAAAAAAGCAAGTAGCAGATATGATGACGAAGGCACTTGATGGAATAAAGCTTTGTAGATTCAATGCTATGGCAGGTATTCAACCTATCAGAGAATAAAGACTCAACCATACTTGAGAGGGAGCTGTTGGAACATCAAGCTTACACTATGCTTCAACTGGATTTGATCTACATCAAAGGCTATGGTGTCGAAAGAATATCTGTTGGAGAGTTCTTTTTCTTATGCTCATTTATTGTATTTTTTGAGAAATTTTTGATGGTTCATTTACGATTGTAAAAGCCTTGAGCTTTACACATGTAAATGTAGAAATATAGAGCCCAAATCCCACGAATTTGTGGTGGTTGAAGTTGCATTCAATCAAGCAATCAATCACCTAAAAGTAGATCAAACTAGATCTTCACTTTTCCTAGATTGTAGGAAAGTGAATTGATTCCCTCCAACAACCATTCCCACCTTCATTTGATTCCCTCCAAGAGCACAAGGAAGAAGAGGAAGCTTGGAGCACAAACACACAATACTCAATGTATTACTAGAGAATGTACAAAAGATAAGTAGGCCATTAGGGCAATAGGCATATATACAAGCCGAGGGAAAAAAACCTCCTAAAGAGGGAAAAAAGTGCCCCGACGATGTCGGAGAAGAAGGTGGTCGGGTAGGAAGCCGGTGCTGGGGTTGGATCAGGCCCCTCTGGTATGCGCCGTTCCCGCTGTCCTGCGAGCGGCGTCTGCGCGTTGGGCGCCTCGCCTAAACTCTCTGGAGCGTGTGCGATCCTCATAGGGCCCCAGCCTCTCGGAAGTGACGAGACGAACGTGCATGCGTACGCGTGAGACCGTAGGCTTTGGGAAAAAGACAAACGGATACCGCAGTAATACACGCGATGCAGATGAAGCTCAATGATGTGATCAAAAGTAACGGCGGTCGATCAATAAAAGTGAATTATATAGATATGCCCGCGACAGTGCGGGTCGATGATGCAAAAGTCTACTACAGTGCGGATCAAGTGAATACAACTAAATGCCGCCACTACAGTGCGGATCGGCTGGATATGATATGCCTCTCGCTACAGTGCGAAAAGGCGCCCAGGATCTTCGGCTTCAGTCTTCGCGGATGGATCTCTTCTTCACTTTGGGTCTTCGGTCTTCTCTTCTCTTCAAGTATCTTTAGCAAATGATTTTCTTCACTTCATAAATCGCATTAGCCTCCAAACACGCAGTAACCTGGCAAGAAGTTCCACAAGCAAGATCCACGGGGAGGGCAAATCATGTTAGTACGCTTTGAAAAGAATGAAACATACTTTAGAAGTCATTAGCACATTGGAACTTATAAAAACTCACTATACTTTTGATTTATTTGAAATGGTATGACATGCACATAAACATATGGGAAAAACATAGGCATGGTCACAAACACTTCTTTTCTTTCCTCCTTTCTTTCTGCCGCCTCTCTCTTTTTGCTCTCTTTCTGAGCTCAAGCGTTGGCTCCTTCTCTTCACTATCCTTCAATATCCCTCTTTCATGAGGTCCTAAGTAGGACCTCAAACAAGAGTCCATAACCATAGTTGAAAGTACTAATACATTCGGGATGAGACATAAGAACTATGGTAGCACTTTAATCTCCCAAGTAGAATGCTCGAACCTACATGGGTAATGTCGAAAACCTTCTTATATTGCAAGCAATAGGAAGTCTTGATATGAACATCGAGTAGAACCTCTTGAGCTTCTTTACGCACGATGTAACGGTTAGGAAATCATGCATATCTGAGAAGTCTCTTCTCTCTCTCTCTTCCCGTTTTCTCTGACGTGCGCGCAGCCTCTTTGTGATAGCCTTGGAGCTCCGTTGTTTTCTCTCTCTGCCACATAGGCTCTATCCAGCGTGCCTCTCTCAGCCACCATCACAGGCCTGCCAAGCGTGCTGCAGTCATCAGACACCATTGTCTGCCTTCGGTGATGCACCGCCGCCACAGATCTCCTCCATGTGTCGACGACGACCAGAGTGGCTTCTCCCGCATCTCTCTCCTCCAATAGCACCATGCCTTTCTGGACACCGCCACAACAGTGCTCTCTCTCAACGCTCTCTCTCTCTCTATCCATCGCGTGCGTCTACATCACCGTCAACACCTATCTGTCTCTCTCTCAATGTTCTGTGCGCTGCGCCAATTCTCCACCGCCTTTCTCTGGGTTTTTTATAGCTTCACGTGGAGCTGCAGTGTAGCCAGCATCTCTCTATGCACTCTACGTATGCCATGTCAGCACCGCTTCTCACTACATATCCTCTCTCCACTCTCTCTGCGTATCGGCACTCGGCAGCAACGAGCTCCCTCATCTCTCTCTTCAAACGTGGGTCAGCGTGCAATCAACGACCGATTCTCTGTTAGACACAGACAGGCGACTCTCTCGGAGCTCTCTCCTCCGGCTTTGTAGTCATGCCATAGCGGTTCTCTCTCTAGAGCTCCCAGAGTCAGCGCCAATAACTACGTAGCCCACCTGTCTCTCTCTCTACAGATCGTTGTGCAGAGCAGCGCTTGCATATTTCTCTCTCTTCCACAATAGACAACCGCCACCAAGCCATCCAGGTTCTCTATCTCCATGGCATTTGTGCACGCAACTAAGCCATCCGATTGACCATGCGACTCTGTCTACCTGGAGCCGTCTACAGTTGATTCTACGTATCTACCAGCCCGAGATTCTTTTTCTCTCTCTTCTACACGGTCGCAATCTCTATGAACTCTCCTCTGATGAAGCCCTTAGTAAATTATGATACAAACAGAGGGCTTCACTCCCATTCCCTTGCCTCGATTCAGGGAGAGATGCATCCGTTTGTACACAAAGAGCATGGAAGGAAGATCTATGGGTAAAGAACCTAGGGCTCTCTCTCTCTTCTAACTTCATGCAAGCTAATGAACATGAGCAAGAAACAATGAATAAGAGGCGGATAAGAAACTGTACCTGGAGAATAGATGCACCAAGAAGATCCACGAGGAAAAACAAATGAGCCTTGGCCCTCTATTTATAGGCTCCCCCGCCCTTCTCTCCATGCGGCTATTCTCTAAAAGTTTCTAACCTCCTTACTTAAGTTTCACCTCCTTACTTAAGTTTCTATTTCTGGAGCCATCTTGCATGCTCATTTACTATTTTTGGAAAATCACATCACTTATTTCTATTTTTATTTTTCCTTTTTTTTATTTTAGTTTTGGTTTCACACTGTATATACACAAATTAATTAATCTTAAGAGTTTGACCTAGGATAAACGCCAATTCTAAGGGTCCAACCTAGGATTTTTGATTGGGGAAATTAGGGGTTTGCTCACAATTAACTCAGGCTCATCAATCCAAGGGTTTATTTAAAATTTGGGCCAAAACTCTAAGGGTTTCTAAGGGTTCAAGTTCATTTTTCATGGGGTAAACCCACATTTGCAGTCAGTTTCAAGGGTCAAACCTAAGGTTTTCATGGGTCTAATGTCAGTCGTTTTTACACACGCGTCTAACATACATCTCAAACATGTTTCTACATCACACAATCAATGAATTTTGCCAAATTATGTATGAAATATACCCCTCTTTAATCAAAACATCACACAAAAACTAAAAAACAATGAACTTTTGAAAAAAACAATGCACACTCCCTGCGGGATTTCATCCCGACATTCGCCCCCGCTAAACCTGCACATCGTTCCGATGGGCCAACCTACAAGATCCGACAGAAGCGCATCAGGGTTCTTTTGAAATCTCTTTACACTTTTTATGTTTTTCCTTTCAAAACTCAAATCGTGATCTCATGCAGTCATGCAATTTTTATAAAGATTAGTATGAATTTTAGAAAATTAAGTAGATTCAAACTTCACAAACATCATACTATGTTTCTGCGTCTGCAATCTGACAAGTAATCATATGAATAAATCGTTGGCTTTCTAGATCTCCTGTTCGTTCAACTGGTTCAGATCCAACTGCTCATTTTAAGTACTAGCATATACTTATGTTTCTACTAACTTGGTTTGTAGAATATACCTCGATTCCCACCATTTATCTCCTACTTGTCCAACTCTCCATTAGATCTTTTTCCTTTTTCTTTTTCTCTTTTTCATTTTCTTTTTTCTTTTCTTTTTCACTTCATCTCAACTCAGCATTTCTTTTTATCTTTATTTTACAAATCGGCCTATGTCGAAATCGGGTGCGACTCATGGACTTGTCCGCCGGGCCAAGTTTACCCCACCTGTCTGCCGACCCGACATAGCGCACGATATACACAACATCAGCCCTGCATGAAATCGACGTCAGCTCGTGGCTCTGACCACCCGATCAGAGTGAGTCCACCCGCCTACCGATCCATACAGGCGCATGACAACAGATAGGTCAGGCCTACGACAAAACTAGCTACGGCTTGTGGCCTTGATCGCCCGACCAAGGTGGTTCCACCCGCCTACTAGTCCATCGCAGCGCACTAACAACATGCACACACATTTAAGGTGGCTTGATTATGAATGTTTTTCTCTATACCATGATCCATATGGAGGTAAGATCTCGCAAGAAATAAATATTAGGATCCAAAGTTTCCCACTCACTAAGTGTTCAAATCAATCAACATATACATGCACTCGGTCTAAGCATGCCATCACATCCCCAAGCTTTCACTCTCAAAATCTCTAGTCTGCTAACTGATCCCATTCATATAATTCCTAGTCGCTCATGCTTCATGCAAACCCATAATAAATATTCGCTATCTTCATTCTACATGATTTTCATAGATTCATACATATCTTTAACATACAAAATTGATGCAATGCATATGCTCTTTCAAAAAAAAAACAGAACTCAAATCAGAAACGTTTCACCTGATCATTATAGTCCATCTTCATTATTGATTGATCCAGCTTTTCTTCATCTTCATGATCTATCATTCTTCATCAGCATCAGCCTCAGTGTCATCAGCGTCCTCCAACATCATCGTCATCATAATCATCATAATCATCATCAATCATCATAAACCATCAATCATCATTATTTTCATTATCGATCATCATCATTGTTGGAACTGAAGGACTCACTAGGCAAGGAAGCTTAAGAAGGGAGTCAGAGAGAAGAGAAGGCACAAGCAGACAAGGGAGTCAACGACGATCTGGCAAGTAGGCCAATAATTTTCTTCATGAAGAAGCAAGTACGAGCATTCACGCAGATCTAGCACTAAGGCAACCTTTAATTTTTCAAAACCCTTACACCAATTAAAAGTGATTCTCATCACTAACAACCCCTGTAAATACCATGTTCACCTTTTTGTGGCTCCATTTTGTGCAAGCCGAGGAGTCCTTGAGCTTGAGGAGCCTTAGAAGTAGTTGCTTACCAATTTTGGTATTTTTTAGATCTCATTTGAGCCCTTAAATAAGCCCTGGAACCTAATTTTTAACTAGGCCGGACACTAGGTCTGGACAGGGCCAAAGCTAGTCAAAAACTATAAAAGGAGCTAGAGAGCTCATTTTTGGGGGTAGCTTGTAATTGAAATGAACTTGTAAGAACTTTTTGAAAGTAATCTAAGAACTCCATTGCTTCTCACTCTTTGTCTTGCCGTGTGTGCGCGTGTGTGTGTATGTGTGTGCATGTTTGTGTGCTTCTCACTCACGCACTTGTGCCTCCGCTTGCTCGAGGTCTTCATACCACCCTCACGTCTTCCCAGATTGACATTAAAGGAGGTGCTACTCATCACTGAGCTACACCAAATTTTGGCGCCGTTGCTGGGGATCGAGCTTTGAGGACGAGCGTGTGATGGTAAGACATAGAGTTGACGCGTTGGAGTTGTAGGTATTTTCTTCACTTTCATCTATTTTCTTGTTTTTTCTTCACCATCTTCATCACCATCATCATCATCATCATCTCCCACCTCCATCTCCATCATCGCGAAAATTTTCAGTTTTGATCATATCACCATCTCCACCTCATTTCCTTCATTCTACTTGTGAGAGAGAGCGAGAGAACGATATTGCTTGCACTGTTTTTGCATGTTTCTTTAGCATTTTGCAGGTTCTTGCTGAATCATCATCCCCAGCACGTTGCGCAGGTACGGAATACTCAGAAACTGTCTCGTAGTCGCCAGCCTCTGTCGATCGCGATCGAGAGAAAATTCGATCATTTGGTAAAACAAGTTCACCACAAGCACAAGCATGATGAGCACATTCTAAATCACTAAAAACAGTTGGAAAATTCCGTGTTTCTCTGTCAATCGCGACCAACACCATCGATCGCGATTGACAGCCATGACCGACAGACCCTGTCAATCGCGATTGACACCGTCGATCGTGACCGACAGAATTTCCACGATTGATTGACTTTTACACGTAGCCACGTGTCCATCGCGACGGACACATCCCCGATTGACTGAAATCACGGCAAAAAACCCAGAAAAAGTGTCGATCGCGATTGACACCATCAATCGCGATTGACAGAACTCACGACCGACTCTGTCGATCGCGATTGACACTGTCAATCGCGACTGACGTGTCGATCGCGACCGACAGGCCCCGATGGACACCTCTGTCAATCGCGATTGACAGACCCGTCGATCGCGATTGACAGGCTTTTCGGCCAAAAAATTAGGGTTTTTTATTCTAAGCTTTGGGGATAGTTTTTGGGCATATTGGTCTAGCAATTAGTGAGTTGTGAGGTCCCTACACATGTGCTTTTGAGAAAAATCCTGTGATCTGTTAGCTTGTTTGAACCCTGTTTTAGCACCAGAACCCTGAACTGACATAACTCTCTCATACGAAATCCGTTTGCTGTGATTCTTGTTTTGTTGGAAAGCTCGTGGGGAGCACAACCAAAACATCGACTGTTATAGTTAAATTAAGATCAGGATTATTAGATAGGGTATTTTGAAGTTGACCATACCCAGGGGGAACAAAATTTAGGGATCTCTAGAATTGTTTTCCAAAAAATCACAGTGCAAATTGGTCTTGAGCTAACTTTGGAACTCTTACAGATCTATTGAGAGCATTGAAGGGCATTCTAAGCAAGAGTAAGTGCAAGCTTGGGAACACGCTTCCTGGGCACTCAAGGGCAACCAAGAAGGAAACAAAAGGTTGGAAATTCTCAACTCCCTTTGTCAATTCCTAGCTTAGGCTAAGAACGACTAGTGATAGGAGTAAGCCAGGGCGGCGATAGGCATCTATCAAGTTGAAGACTACCTAAATACTCAAAGTTCAAGATAACTACATAATCTTTGTACGATTGAGAATCCTAAAGGAAAAGAATTTAACGTGGAACAATCAACTTAAAGTACGAAAAATACTCAAGTATTCCTGATGACGCAATATCAGACAAGATCATAAACATGATAACACACTAAAACACAATCAAGTGACTGATACCAATTGATCGGCAACGAGGTTGTACTCTGGGCAAAAATCGGGCTACTTAACTAGGCATATGAACCTTAGATCAGGACGACATCTAGTAAGGGATAGACAAAGCCTTAGGTCTTCAGAAGCTAGCGTCAATCATACTGCGAGGTCTTAGGCCCAGTAGTTGAGTCACCACTCGCATTACCCTAGCTCTAATACCAGTGAATCAGAGATGTCTCAAGGCATGGACAGACCTACGGGAAGTTCAGGAGTGCCATACTTGCACAGAGTAGAAGGCCCTTACAAAACACAGTTGGAATACCTTAGGACCAACCAATTAGGTGCTAGCATCTATGAGGACGGTCTAGGAAGATCCGTGGTCCAGATTAAAAATCCTGACCAGTCCATCGGACTAGAGCACCCAGCTGTCAAGTTTGAAAATGGAGCATACTTGGACAAAGAAGGAACCATATACGTAGTCACCAGTCACCCAGATAGGACAGATGAATGCGGGAATGTGATCCCTGAGACGGACATAGATGACCTAGAACAAGGAAACATGGGTGTAGAGCCCAAGACCCCTCGAGGGAAATCTGTTCTTAAGAGAATTCTCACACCAGAGTGGATCCCACAGGACAATAAGGGTATAGATCTGCTGCTAAACCGAGAAACTGATGAAGCCTTTTGGAGGTATAAATCAGACAAGCCAATTGATATAGGGACAATCATGATCTATGAGTTTAAAGATCCAGATAGCCCAGGCAGAGTGATCTACTTAGATCACGCTTCAGAGAGGATCTTTGTGGTTACAGAAAATGATAGGCATGTTTACACTTGGAAGGGTGAATTCGTTTTTCCCCAACCAAGATCGAACGTGTCCTTTGGTCTCCCAGGAGCTGGAACCTCCCACGCTCATGGAACTCAAAGAGACAGACATAGAGAAAGGCCGGAGGTGAGCTTTGCCAACTCAGGGGGCAGAGAAAGAACGAGGACGGAAACAAATAGAGTAGAGCCTGAGGTACTTAGAGCCCCAGGACATCGAAGAAATGCCAATGATTTCCCTCTACCACGACCTAGAGAGCATACAAGGACTTTGAGACCAACTCAGCTAGTTAAGTCCATGAAGAATTACTTCGATGGCACCGGAGATCCATACGATCATGTGGCCGAGTTCAGGCAAGTCTTGAGAGCTGAACAAGTGGAGGATTTATTCACGCAATATAATGCCTTTGGTCTAACCCTTATGAGCACAGCCCTTACGTGGTTTCAACCATTGAATGAGAGACAGTTCAGGAGCATAGACCAAATCGTAGAGGCTTTCATTATTGAATTCTCTAAGAGTGGCATAAGACATAACACCTCCTCGTTGATTCACAGCTTCAAGCAAACCCCTCAAGAAACTGCGAGACTTGCTGGAAGAAGATTTAGGCAATACTTGGAGAGATGCCCTGTCCCTGAGCTACCCACACCAGCTAAGCAAGTGGCTTTATTCTTGGATGGACTGCTAAGTACCAAATTGAGGTCATATGTGTATCTGAAGGACCCTAGGACTATAGAAGAGTGTGTACGCATGTGCATTGACATCGAGGATAACCTAGGGGAGGAACTAGAGCTTTCCAAAATCTACAAGGACTCAGATAGTGCCTCTAGCCTGTCTTCCTCGCAATCCACATCAATTGAGGAATTAGCAGAGAAAGTAGCTCAGAAACTAGGTGTCTCTAGCAAACAAATCCCAAGGTTTGCCCCTGTGAAAAGATGTTATACTTGTGGAGGCGACCATATGGCGAATGTCTGTCCCATTATGGCTCAACCCCAAGTTAATCCTAGTAGCCAGTACTGCACCATAGAACGAAGGTACACCAATCATACCACGCAAGATTGTCCCTACAATAAGCAAACCGTTAGACAGATGTACCCACAACCATACCCTCAACAAGGAAGATACCAGAACCAGTAACCACCTCAGCAGTATGTGAGACCTCAACAAACCTACCAACCCTACCAAAACCAACTGAGACCCCAGCCAGTGCTAGCACAACAACCATCTGCTCCTACTAATGTAATCGCTGTAAAGTATGCAGTTGCAAAAGAAAACCTGAATAGAGCCATAGTGCCAGTAACCCCATTGCTATCAGAGAGTGACCCAAGTGACCATAGCTTCGATTCTACACATGTTGATAGTCCCCAGGCTTATTACATGCAATCTCTTGAACATGGTGAGTCTTACTATAGTGAAGAGCCAAATGAACCTAGTTGGGAGTCGGATTACACAAACTTCATGTATGCAAACCCTAACTCAAGACCCCAACCTAGGCAAGTAAGACCTCCATTCCCTAGAGGACCATGCTACAGATGTCAGGGAGATCATCTCATTCGTGATTGTCCCTTGCCTCCACCTACACAACCCCAGTCGGTGACGATCCAGGGCTATTGCCAGGAGTGTGGAAAGGAGCATCTCTTACGAGACTGCCCTAAGAATCCTAATAATATGCAAAAAATCACTCCTATTAACGTTATTGGGTTAGTAGTAGACTCCACAGGGAGTGTGACTTCCACTGCACCAGTACAAGTAATCACTAGAGCTCAAGCATTGCAACAGAACCAAAGCGTAGGCCAAGAAAAGAGCCCAGATGTTAGTGAAACGGAGAGCATGACAAAGAAGAGAACTAGAGTTTGGAGAGATAGTCGTGAAAGAATGAAAAGACAATGGGCAAAAAAGATGAGTGAACTTGAGAAGCCTCAGAGAAACAAAGGCCAGGATAAGTGAACTCACATCTCAAACTCACTCTCACTCTACCCCACCACTACCATTCCCGTCTCCATCCGACCCGTCACCTTCCAACCCACCTCACACAATTCCACCACCCCCTAGAGTAGGATCAATCCTAGCATATCCCACTCCCGAGGACCTAAACATGATGCTTAAAGCATATCAGGCCAGAATCCAAGAAGGGCCAAACGTAACTGATCATGAAAAGTGTTACCCTAGAGTAGAACTAGAGTTAGAACGAACCAAAATTTGTGCTAAGATGGTGGAATTGGCTCAAACCTTGTTGGAAGCCAGTCGCCTATTTAACATCTCTAGTTCGGCGAAGACACAGTTGCACTTTGATGGACTGTTAGAAAGAATAGAGAAGCTGATTGCACAATCAGAAAAGGAACCCGCCTCTCAACAGAAGGATAGGGCAAGTGAAAGAGTAAGCATTCCTGCCCAGGAAGCCTATGTGCCTGAAGCCTATGTGCCTAACTCTACGGAGCCAGACACATCATCTTCTATGAATCGATTCACACCAGAATTCCTACGAGAGATTCAAGAAGACAAATGGGCTAAAGAAAGTTAAGTCCCTCCCCCCATTGAACTTGTGGATGACGCACATGACCAATTCCCACAAGACATCCCATCCATTTATGAGGAGCAGGAGAGCACCCACTCTCAGGAAAGACTAGACTTTGAGTCTAATTCTTTGCAAGAATTACCCCACTTCACAGGCCCATGGGAAGCTAAGTCTACTTGTATGAGAGCACCCACGGTCATGGTACGAAATGAGGACTCAGTCTTACCTAGGAACACAGAGGTAGTGAAAAACACTAAAGTGCAATGCAATCTCAAGTTATAAGAGCTACTCAAGGTTAGACCTGAATTATGGAAACATGTCGCCAAACAAGTACCAGCGATAGTGAAACCTCATTCCCAGGTAGGATCACATAGGACAGTGCCAGAGATACCCTTGGATAAGATAGGAGATATGTGTGAAGGTGAAGAAGGGAACACCTATCTTCCCATCACCTACCAGGAGTACACCACCAAGGCAATTTTGGACTCAGGCACAGGAGTTGCAATTGCTACCACTTCCCTATGGAAGCGTTGGGGCAAGCCAGCACTCAGGCCCACGAGGATGAAATTGCAGATGGCCGATGGTCACATAGAGCGACCCTTAGGGTTGTTAGAAGGAATAACTCTCACCACATGTGGTGTCGAGTTCGAGCATACATTTGCTATATGTGACTTCAGCAAAAATCATGCCTATGAGATGATCTTGGGAAGACCCTTTATGCGACAGTTGCAAGTGGTACAGGACTGGGGAACCAACTCCTTGTACCTACAACACTTAGGTGTTACGACCAAAGTGAATCTCAAAGATTACTCTCATAGAGATGTCCCTCCCATCCAATGGAATCCCATCCATAGAGCCAAAGATGATACAGAATCGGTGCATTCCATAGGGTCAGGATCCTCATGGATGCATGAAGACACCCACTTATGGATGTGCAAAGTAGCAGTAGAAGAAGAGAAGAGAGAAAAAGCCCGAGAGGTAGGTGCAAAAGAAACACATAGATCAATTCAAGACCCAGCCTATGCGCCTGTAGTTTTTCCTGACGAAGAATTTGAACCCCACGGCTGGGCAGAAATCCTAGCAAAAATGGATGTAGCCATCAATGAAGAACAATGGACACCTCACTGTGATGAAGATGGCTATGACATTTCAGTCTTCTCCATAGAGCCAATTATGGGAGAGGCAGTTCTAGAAGAATGCGAACCTAGCCCTGATGCATTTGAAGATGCGAGCGACTCCGATCTAGAGTCAATCATTATGGATCCACCTTTTGCATCAGATGAAGAATACCTCTATGAAGTAGAATTTCAACCCCAAAGACACGGAGAGCTTACAAGTGATGTAAGACTAGCCACACATGTGACCCCGAAGGAAGAAGGAAAGAAAAGAAAGAAGAGAGAAGTCACACCAGAAGAGGAAGAATCTTTGTTTGAGGTCCCAGAAAATTTTAAGAAGTATGAGATAGATGACAGGAGAGTCATGATCAGAATGCCTAAGCGAGAGGCGCAATCAGGGGAGGCCTATGATAACAAAGAAACCACCAAGAAAATAGTGGTAGCCCTAAAAGAAGGAGAGGAGAGATGCACGTACATAGGCCATGACCTAACAGAGGAAGAAGAGCATGCATTAATAGCCTTGCTAAGAGAATACAGAGATGTATTCGCATGGAGTTACAAGGATTTGAAGGGTGTTGACCTGGACATATGCTCACACACCATCCCCATGACTTCAGATGCCAAACCCTCTAAGCAAAAGCCTTATACATATAACGATAATTACGCTGCTAAGATCAAGGAGGAGATAGATAGACTGGTTGAAGCTGGATTCATCTACGAAATTGAGCACACTGAGTGGGTATCCCCCATCGTAGTGGTGCCCAAGAAGAATGGCAAGCTGCGTGTATGCATTAACTTGAAGAAGGTCAATGCAGCCACAATTCGAGATAACTATCCGCTTCCCATCACAGAACATCTCTTAGAAAGAGTAGCAGGCAAAGAAGTGTACAGCTTCCTCGATGGATTTTCGGGCTACAATCAAGTAGCCATAGCTCCAGAAGATCAGCATAAGACAGCTTTTGCCACAGAGTGGGGTATATTTGCCTTTCGTGTAATGCCATTTGGGCTTACCAATGCACCAGCTACCTTCCAGAGACTAATGTGCCATGTATTTAAGGAGTTCCTGAGGAAGAACTTAGAAGTCTATGTTGATGATCTTTGTGCTCATTCCAACATTAGACAAACCCATATTCCTGAACTCAGACAAATCTTTGACAAATGTAGAGAATATCAAGTCTGCCTAAACCCAGAAAAATGTGTTTTCATGGTCAGGCAAGGCAAGATTCTAGGGCACATATTGTCAAAGAATGGCATATCTACTAACGAAGAGAAAGTGAGAGCCATAGCAGAGCTACCTAGGCCAAGGAATGTCAAGGAAGTACAAGCTTTCATGGGACATTGTGGTTACTACCGCCGGTTCATTCACATGTATGCTGTCATTGCAAAGCCCATGTACGGACTTCTGACAAACTTTGAGTGGACTGAGGAATGTGAGAATTCCTTCAATGAGCTTAAACGGCGATTATGTTCAGCACCAATCTTAACCACACCGGATTGGAATAAGCCTTTCCATGTTCATGTGGATGCATCCAATTATGCTATTGGGTGTGTACTCGCGCAACCTACTAGTGAAGGTAATATGGATCTTCCAATTGCCTACGCTAGTAGACAATTGAATGCAGCTGAACGAAATTATACCACTACTGAGAGAGAAGGCTTAGGCATGATATATGCAGTTAAAAAGTTTAGACACTATTTGCTTGCAAATAAGTTTAAATTTTTTACTGATCATCAGGCATTGCTATACCTCGTAAACAAGCCATGCAATACAGGAAGATTAGTAAGATGGTTTCTCTTGCTAATGGAATATGATTTTGAGGTTGTGGTAAGGAAAGGGAAGACTCATTTGAGGGCAGATCACCTTTCTAGGCTCACATCGGGAGAAGCCCCACAAGGAGTATCAGATGATCTTCCTGATGCTTACTTGTTTAATTTGGAAGTAATACCTCAGTGGGCTAAGCCATTAGTGCCAGTATTGACATACGGACCTAACCATCCAGTAATAAACACGCAGGATAGAGAGGTAGTAAAAGCCCAAAAGTATCACATCATGGCAGGAAGTATGTACAAGCACACAGATCAAGGAATCTTGGCTTGTTGTGTGGAAGAGGATGAGTACGCTAAGTGGTTGCAATTAGCACATGTAGGTGCATTAGAGCAACACTACTCAAAACAACGAACCCTACAGACACTAAGGAGACTAGGAGTGCATTGGCCAACTATGGAAGCTGATGTCCAAAAGTTGTGCAAGGAATGCCCAATCTGTCGCACTAAACCACCTGTGGAACATGCCACTCTTTATCAAGTGTCCATAGTGCCAGATTGGAGTGAACCACTAGTATCCTTCTTGAGGACGAAAACATTCCCTCCAGACATGACTCTGGTTAGGAAAAGAAGTCTAGAACAAGAAGCTCAGGATTACTCACTCATTGGTGATAATCTATACAAGCGTGGTAAAGATGGTTACCTGAGACTATGTGTCCATGAAAGTGAATATCTCAAGATCTTGGAAACTGCTCACCAAGGTGTAGCAGGAGGACACTTTGGACCAGATCGGGTGATCAAGGCAATACTATTTGCGGGTTTCTGGTGGCCGACCCTTCACATGGATGCACATACCTATGTGAAACGGTGTGATGTTTGCCAGAGAACTCAGTATCCTATACGTAAAGATGAGATGCCACTGAAACCTATGATGGGTGGACGTGCATTCTCTAAGTGGGGAATAGACTTCGCAGGTCCTATTAATCCCCCAGCTAAGGGTTCCCATGCGGAATATATCATTGTTGCCACAGACTATCTAACAAAGTGGGTAGAGGTAAAAGCCACAACGAAGAACGATGCTCAAACAACTACTAAATTCTTGTTTGAGAATGTATTCACAAGATACGGGCTACCTATAGAGTTAGTAAGTGATAGAGGCACTCACTTCTTGAATGAAGTAATTGAAAATCTGCTCCAAGAATTCTTGGTAGTTCATAAGAAGTCTGCCCCCTACCACCCACAAGCTAATGGGCAAGCCGAAAATGCTATTTGGGCATACCGAGTCGCCTACAAAACGGTACTCCAAGCCACCCCCTTTCAGATGGTATTTGGTCAAAATGCAGTGCTACCATTGGACTTCTTGATACCTACATTGAAGGTAGCACAAGAGCACGAATGGACGGGTCATGAACTCTCCTCTAGACTTTTTGACCTTGAACGATTAGGAGAAACAAGACTAAGGGCAGCTGCAGGGATATATGCAGCTAAGAAACGACAGAAGGCATATTTCGATGCCCACGTTAAGGATAAAGGTTTGAAGGCAGGCGACCTAGTACTAGTATACACTTTGAAACAACATGCGAGAAAATTAGAGAAGCATGGCTATGGACCTATGATCATAAATAGGATCTCCACAAGTGGAGCAGTGCAACTAGCCACATTGGAAGGTGACGTTCTCCCAAGCTATATAAGTGGATGCAGAGTCAAGTTATATCAGGAACCACTCACAGAGGAAATGCTAAGTCGACTCAATATCGCCAAGAAACGCAAGGAAGAAGAAAAGCGGATTCGAGAAGAAGCTCAAGCAGAAGCTTTAGAACGCATCAGAAGGATGAAGTTGCGAAGACAAGGTAGAGATCAGCCTAGAACAAATGACTATGCAGATCAAGGATATCATATGGCAATGTGTGAAGTCGCAAGAACAAGTTCCCATAGAATAATTGATCAACGACCTTTTGTGACCATAGAGGTAGGACAAGGAACTAGTGCACAGTCCGTGCGAGCATTGATTGACTCAGGTGCAGCCACTAGTGCGGTGAGACTCTCTTACTGTCAAGAATTGAAATTAAAGGTCAATCCTATAGAAGCTTATCTCATAGGATTAGGAGGTGTGGAAACCCCTTGCATGGGCGAGGTGGAGCTTCCCCTCTACATTCAGGACATGTTAATGACAGTTAAGGTACTAGTGTGCCAAGACGAAGACCTCACGGAGCCTCTTGTCTTGGGTCAGGACTGGATCTATGATCATGCAGTCAACCTAAACCTAAGAAGTGGACTTCTTCAGGTATGGGTCAATCATAGTCGAATTACAGTAGAGTTAGATAATGGAGCACTCAAGGAACTAGGAAAGGCACACACTCCTGGTCCTTCCAGGAGTACACATGAAGATGACCATGCTGTTCTTGTCCAAAACTATGTGTTGCAGAGGAATGATGTTCGCAAAAAAGGAGTCAGGGATGCAAGGGAACTCCCTTCTTTTCCAAAGGCCAGAGGGAGGCAGCAACCAAAGGTGGATCAAAGGTAGAAGAAGCAGAGTACTACCTATGTCAGAGATCAAAAGTACCTGCGCAGCAAAATGTCTCAGCTAGTGAAACAAGTGTGGGTGCGGAAAGGCGAACACCCGGTTGCACTCAAGCCAACCACACGGGCAAAGCCTCTTATTAGTAACCAACAACACGACACCAATAAGAAGTCTTTCAGAAGTTCTTCTGCTAACGTGAAGTCTATTTGGGTGCCCAAGAGGTCGATGAAGGCTAGCCCACAATCAAGACAAATTTGGGTGCCTAAGGCTTGTTTGCGGGCTCAAATAGCTACACCAAGACCACACCCTATACAGCATGATCCATTCACTCGCACAGCCGGCATCCACTCGTTTTCAACACTCAGGAACACACCAAGGCCCATGAGCACGAACAGAATCACTTGTAAATGGGTCCCTAAAAGGCCTCATTTTCAAGCCGACACACCTATAAAGCTCTCGAGAGTCTCTACAAAACCAAGAGCAAAACCCATCCACTGCATTTGGCAGCCTAAGACTTGTAACAAACCCCCGGACCCCATTTGTAAATCCATGACAACCTACTAACCACATCACTATCACACTACATCATTCCACTTAGCTCTTAGGTCTACCGAACTCCTAACCACACACACACTCGCACCGAGCACTTACTAACCCATTAATCTCTCCCGACCCTCATGTTAATGTTGTAATGGGAACAACAACGGTTCTCTCTTGTCCTGTACAATGTTAACACATGCTTCTATATTCTCACAGAGACAGGAAGCAAGAAATAACATGGCAGATACGGTAGGAACTAGCTCCCAGGCAGGCACCAGCCCCCAAGTTGTGGACATTGAAAGCCTTCCGGTTGAGGAGGAATTAAAGGAACGACCAGCGGCATTGAGGGCATTACATGCCATACCGGTTCAGAACCCTCCACAGGGGCACACAATGCCAGTCAGCAAAAACTCTCATTGGTTCAGTGATGTAGCAGGACCCCTAGGTGAAGGCACTTATATGTGGGAGGCAGAGATAGAATTCAATGGGCGCTGGGGCAGGTATCACTTTTTTACCAGGGAATTTGAAAGATTGCAGAATAATGAAGGATTGAAACCCATATGGAAGAAGGCAGGACTCTACGAGTATTTCAAATTCCAATTGCCAAAGCCGGATTTTCTAAGGTGCTCGTATCTGATTAGCACCCTTACTCCGAGCAAAGACAAAAAGGGATACAGCTCCTTTGTCCTCCCGTCTCTCACAAGGGGCAATGAGCTCAAGCGCTTCAGATTAACTATCAACTTGGTAAGGGAAGCTTTGGACATGAAAGGTATGCACATTCCTACGGAGAAAGAGACCAAGGTTCCAGACAATATGAAGAACAAAAATTTGACAAAATTAAAGGACATGGTCGCGATGACACCTACGATCGCCATTCATTTACGCATGGTCATGCAACATTTCGCATTCCCCGCGCAGGAAAGGTTCACAATGCCTCCCAAAAAGATCTGGTTTAGCCTCTACTTAGTAGATGCCTTTGATTTGACAATCAATATGCCCCACTGGATTATCGACCAAATCCATTTGGCTCATCAAAGGTGGTATAAGAAACAAAAATCTGTACTGTATGGATGTTGTGCGCTTACCAGAATTGTGTATAGATGTCTCGCATATGATGTACCGGTGCAAAGGGCTCTCATTTGGACCAGAGCACAGGAGTTTCAACGCAGACTGTCAGCCGCAGGGCCTCCCTCAAAGAAGATGAGAGGCGCCGTCCAGATACCTTGTGCACAAGCCCGCGGTGCAACCCTAACACCTGAAACAACTCCAAGGCTTCCCAGACGAGTGCAACCATTTACTATCAGGTTACCCCGGCACAGCACAGATGGCCCTAACCTTGTGTTTCCACCAGTACCTACTGATCTGGAATTTCCTCACGGATTCACTTTGGAAGATCTAACGGATGAAGAAGTTTCCAGAATCATTGAAGCTGTTAATGCGGAAGTCGAAGCAAAGCAAGGTAGTGGACAACAAACGGCTACAGAATAACCCCAGCCAAGACAACCAGAAGTGGTGGAAGTGGAGGATGAAGAAGAAGAAGAACAAGAGGATGAACAGGAAGGATTTTCTGATGAGGAGGCGCATGACTATGAGCAAGAAGTTATACAGGAGCTAGAGGGCGCCCCAGCATATACAAAGGAGTTGAAAAAGCTCTACGATACCATCAACAGGGTCCAACAGCAACATAAGTTATCCCTTGCAGCAGGAAAGGCTATCATGCACCAAATCCTTGAGGAGGAAGGAGTCGACGAACAATATCGTGCCACACTGGATATGATCTCTGATGCTTTAGGAGTACCTGAGACAGTGCATACTGCCCTGGCACAATCACGCAGAACGGAAAGAAGATACGGAAGACGTCCCCCACGAGCAGGGAAGCAGATAAATGTCTTAGTATCCGAAACACAAGGGACAGCCACGACCATGGGCACAGCACACACTGTGCATGATACTGAAGAGACCCATGTGTCCAGTGCACCCCCATCACCCCTCTTGCCACCCTCGCCTCCCACTCCACCACATTCACCTCCCATTACCAATGTAACAACCACCGTCACCGCCTCCGAGTCCACTGCCATGACTGAAGCACAAACCACCAATCAACCCACACACCCTCTCAACACCTCCCTTGTATACACCTCCACTAACACTATAATCCTAACGGCAGCTACTGACATCCCCATTCCCCCACTCACACTTTCGGGCAGTTCATATTCACAACTGCACACACCACTGTACACATTCACCACAATCACTGCACCCATAATTCCACTATTCACAATCACTCCCACTACTGCATCCACCGTGGATTTTATGGACATATCACCCTCCACCGCACCTCTCCCTCCCCCCATACGGCCACAATCTCCCATTCCCCCACCACCCACTTCACCATTTTCCAGCACCACATTCACACTTCCCTTCCCCTTTCCCTTTCCTTCTGCATTTAACACCCCGAAGAAGGTCATGGCCGGAATACACAAAGATGGTGCTGACAACCAAAGGATGTGAGAAATGGCTCAACTATGTCTACTTAGCACCACCTAAAGGTCAACCTACCGTAGGGTATATGATATCGACAATTCGACATTGGGGTGTCAGGTTCAAAAACGTACCAGATGTCATGACACAGATGTGCCTTAAAATTTTTGAACTCATGATAGTCACCTTCCGGACCTTCAAGAATGTTAAGGAACCTCACCTCTCTGCGCTCGGATTCAATGAAGGCAATCAGGATCTTGTTTATGACATGAGCACAACGCCCTCTATTAATGTTGTTTATGCATGGCATGCCCGCATCAAATACCTACCGGCCTGCTTCAAACAGACATTTGAAGAGATGTTTGTCACAGGGTTCTGGGAATATCACTCAGAGATCTTCATTCCCAGGCCCTCACATTTATTACAATTGTTTGCAGTAGAACAAGCTCTCCATTCAGAAAAGTTACGAATGCCACATCCAGAGGTTCCCGGGCCAGTAGATTGGGATGCTTTACTCACGGACTTGGCAAAGGGGTTGCGGATTGCAGAACATCACTTAGCACAAGATGTAGTTGAGTACTACATCCAAAAACCCACACAACACGGGTCTGTCAGGGACGACAAACGTGAGAGAGGGGGGGGTGTTGGAACTGAAGGACTCACTAGGCAAGGAAGCTTAAGAAGGGAGTCAGAGAGAAGAGAAGGCACAAGCAGACAAGGGAGTCAACGACGATCTGGCAAGTAGGCCAATAATTTTCTTCATGAAGAAGCAAGTACAAACATTCACGCAGATCTAGCACTAAGGCAACCTTTAATTTTTCAAAACCCTTACACCAATTAAAAGTGATTCTCATCACTAACAACCCCTGTAAATACCATGTTCACCTTTTTGTGGCTCCATTTTGTGCAAGCTCAGGAGTCCTCGAGCTTGAGGAGCCTTAGAAGTAGTTGCTTACCAATTTTCGTATTTTTTAGATCTCATTTGAGCCCTCAAATAAGCCATGGAACCTAATTTTTAACTAGGCCGGACACTAGGTCTGGACAGGGCCAAAGCTAGTCAAAAACTATAAAAGGAGCTAGAGAGCTCATTTTTGGGGGTAGCTTGTAATTGAAATGAACTTGTAAGAACTTTTTGAAAGTAATCTAAGAACTCCATTGCTTCTCACTCTTTGTCTTGCCGTGTGTGCGCGTGTGTGTGTATGTGTGTGCATGTTTGTGTGCTTCTCACTCACGCACTTGTGCCTCCGCTTGCTCGAGGTCTTCATACCACCCTCACGTCTTTCCGGATTGACATTAAAGGAGGTGCTACTCATCACTGAGCTACAATCATCAATCATGCGTTTTCATCAATCATCATCACATATTATCATCAATCTTTGTCACTCAATAGCTTGTGATCATTCTCATGCGTTTTTATTGTGATTCTACTTCAATCATCATTCAAGGTTTGCAAATATGTCTTGAAATGTTAGGTTTCTACTTCTTCTATTCTTCTTCAAGCTCTTAGAAGTCTTTGAAGTTGTCTTTACACTTCCCTCGATTTGCTGGATAATATCATCAAGCAACTGTTTTTCTGCTTTGTTAACTCGTTTATCAGATTTTGTATCTTCTTGAATTTCTTCTTCACTCTTTTCTAGTTCAATCTGTTTATCAAAGTTCATTTGGGATTGTAATTTTGCAACTTTTTCTTGATCAAATAGATTCTCATTAGTTAAAAGGTTCCGATCAAATGATACATATACATCCTCATCTTTCTTTGATTTCTCTTGAATTTCTCTATCAGACTCTCCTTTACGATCTATTTCTATTGCTCTTTTAATATCTGCTCAATTTTTTGTTTTTCAACCTTTATTTGTGTACTTTTGGTTTCTTCAATTGGTTTCTCTTGACTCTCAATAGATAGCAGGCTCTTTTGTTCATCTAATCTATTATCTTCATGAATTTTTTATTTCCATATCTTTTGAAGTGATTTTGTTCTAGTTTTGGTTTCTTCAAAATATTCTTTCATCCCACCTTTTCCTACATTCAAATGCAAAGGTGATTCGTCTTGATATTTACAAATTTTTCCTTCATGCTCACTTACAAGTCTATGTCTGCATGCACTCTCATAGGCTAGACAATCCCAAAACATATGCCCAAATTGATCGCACCAAAAGCAACGTATAGGTCTCTTCTCAGCCCAACTTGATTTCCTAGGTATCGCTCTAGGCATGGTTCTTCTAAGACCTAATGACTCTTTTTGTGCAGATATGCTTTGGACTTTTACCTCATGCTCATTATCACATTTCAATACTTGTAGGTCATTAACTTGGTTTGTCAATAGGTCAACCTTATTTCTCAATTCAAAAATCTCAGAATCCATTTCATTTTTTATGTCTTTAATACTTATGCCCATTAACTGAATAGTGTCTGATATTGCATTTATAGTTTGCATTAGGGTCATAACAATACCAAACTTTGATTTTATAGATTCATTCGTGTTAAATTCTATTTCCTTAATTCGCTCTTCATATCTTCTAAACTATTCCTCAATCATTTCCTTCATATTTAATTTCCCTCTTGTTATGTTCTAAGCTATGGACAATGTAGATTTCTAATCTATGAGTCAATGGAACAGTGCACACTCGTATGATCAAAATTTATGCAAAGTATGGATGCTCAAACTCAAGCAGCAAGACAATCGTTCTGTTTCAAAGTGTGTGTGAAGCAATGCAAATAATTCAAATAACTTAAAATGCTGGTACCTCGAATATCTGATTCGATGCCGAGGTTCCAGTCTCTCTTCTCAAGGAGTGGGTGACGCGTTGAGGATCACCGGGCAACCGCCTCGCTTCACGTCGGGTTCAGGTGTCGGAGAAGAAGGAGGTCAGGTAGGAAGCCGGCGCTGGGGTTGGATCAGGCCCCTTTGGTATGCGTCGTTCCCGCTGTCCTGCGAGCGATGTCTGCGCGCTGGGCGCCTCGCCTAAACTCTCTGGAGCATGTGCGATCCTCATAGGGCCCCCGCCTCTCGAAAGTGACGAGACGAACGTGCATGCGTATGTGTGAGACCGTAGGCGTTGGGAAAAAGACAAACGGATACCGCAGTAATACACGCGATGCAGATGAAGCTCAATGATGCGATCAAAAGTAACGGCGATCGATCAATAAAAGTGAATTATATAGATATGCCCGCGACAGTGTGGGTCGATGATGCAAAAGTCTGCTACAGTGCGGATCAGGTGAATACAACTAAATGCCGCCGCTACAGTGCGGATCGGCTGGATATGATATGCCTCTCACTACAGTGCAAAAAGGCGCCCAGGATCTTTGGCTTCAGTCTTCGCGGATGGATCTCTTCTTCACTTTGGGTCTTCGGTCTTCTCTTCTCTTCAAGTATCTTTAGCAAATGATTTTCTTCACTTCTTAAATCGCATTAGCCTCCAAACACGCAGTAACCTGGCAAGAAGTTCCACAAGCAAGATCCACGGGGAGGGCAAATCATGTTAGTATGCTTTGAAAAGAATGAAACATACTTTAGAAGTCATCAGCACATTAGAACTTATAAAAACTCACTATACTTTTGATTTATTTGAAATGGTATGACATGCACATAAACATATGGGAAAAACATAGGCATGGTCACAAACACTCCTTTTCTTTCCTCCTTTCTTTCTGTCGCCTCTCTCTTTTTGCTCTCTTTCTGAGCTCAAGCGTTGGCTCCTTCTCTTCACTATCCTTCAATATCCCTCTTTCATGAGTAGGACCTCAAACAAGAGTCCATAACCATAGTTGAAAGTACTAATACATTCGGGATGAGACATAAGAACTATGGTATCACTTTAATCTCCCAAGTAGAATGCTCGAACCTACATGGGTAATGTCGAAAACCTTCTCATATTGCAAGCAATACGAAGTCTTGATATGAACATCGAGTAGAACCTCTTGAGCTTCTTTACGCACGATGTAACGGTTAGGAAATCATGCATATCTGAGAAGTCTCTTCTCTCTCTCTCTCTTCCCGTTTTCTCTGATGCGTGCGCAGCCTCTTTGTGATAGCCTTCGAGCCAGTGTTTAAATTTGATGCCTAAAATGGGCATCAAAGGGGGGTTTGGGCATCAAAGGATGCCCACTTTTTAGGTTTGGGCATCCCAAGGGATGCCCATGTTCAAGACCCGGGCATCCCGACTATATATATATATACATATATATATATATATATATATATATATATATATATATATATATATATATATATATATATATATATATATATATATATATATATATATATATATATATATATATATATATATATATATATATATATGTGTGTGTGTGTGTGTGTGTGTGTGTGTGTGTGTGTGTGTGTGTGCCAAAGTTGTGAGTAGCTATAGCCATTGTGCCAATGTTTTTGCCTCTTGATAGTGGGATTTGAAATTGGGCATTGGACACAATAGTCATTCTCTCTATATACATTGTGGGCCCTTAGCATTGATGATTTTTACAAAAAATAGAGCTGAGGGGTATTCTTTTGTAATTTTCTTGAGCACATTTCTAGTGAATAATTTCTATTATAGTATCAAATTTGGCTCAAACACTTCAAAATTGAGCTTGCCTCTTGCAAGTTAAGTGAGAACATTGAGAGTTCATTGTTATAGCACTTAGAAGCCTCATTGTCCATATCTATACCACTCTCTTAATCCACACCTATAGGTTAGTAAGTTGGATAAGAATGTCCATAATTTCCATGATGGTCATTCATATTACATAGTGACTATTTTACATATATATTATAGAGTGTTTGTACCCATGCTCCTATGCTCCCAAGTGGATGCTTCATGATACATTGATGGTTCCTACCAATGACCAAGAATATTAACTAGTGAGTTGTGATTCAGCATATAACACATAGCAATGTATGAGTTACTTATTTATTGTGCAATAGTTCAAGAACTTAGAAGGTTGCCTAGTGCCCATGCTCTCCAATTGTGAATGATATGCATTGACCAAGTAGTGCGTAGATATTAAATTTCTAAATGGATAAAATTGGAAATTCATAATTTTAAAGAGGATTACTTTTTATTGTCAAGTTCTTATTCAATAATATCATAATCCATGGCACACATCGGTTGTTATTTGTCGAAAATGCAGACAATGTCCTATATTTATGTTGATATGATTTATAATGTAAGTTATAGATCTTTCTATGTTTGATATGATGAGAATGGATGACTAGTTCTTTGCTAGCATCTTTCTTAAACACTCCCCATTTCTATCGAATCAAAGAGTGCCCAAAGTATCTCTTAAACACATTTTTGGCATCAAAATGCCACCAAAAGTGTGGAGCTTGAAGTGCCTCACAGTTGCTAATTGAATTGCTTTTGAAAGATTGTAACCTTAAAAAAAAACAAAACAAAAAAACAATCCTTCTTTTTTTACAACATTCATTGTAGAAAATCTGTAATAAGTCAAGATAATGTTCTAACTTCTATCCCATACTTAGTGGAAGCATGTGTTTGAATGATCTTTAAGGATGCCCACTTTTATCCCTCCGGCATCCCTCAAATTTTGGTGATGCCCAAGGTTGGGCATCAAATTTAAGCACTGCTTGGAGCTCCGTTGTTTTCTCTCTCTGCCACATAGGCTCTATCCAGCGTGCCTCTCTCAACCACCAATGCCACCATCACAGGCCTGCCACGCGTGCTGCAGTCATCAGACACCATTCTCTGTCTTCGGTGATGCACCGCCGCCACAGATCTCCTCCATGTGTCGACGACACCCAGAGTGGTTTCTCCCGCATCTCTCTCCTCCAATAGCACCGTGCCTTTCTGGACACCGCCACAGTAGCGCTCTCTCTCAACGCTCTCTCTCTCTCTATCCATCGCGTGCGTCTAGATCACCGTCAACACCTATCTGTCTCTCTCTCAATGTTCCGTGCGCTGCGCCAATTCTCCACCGCCTCTCTCTGGGTTTTTTACAGCTTCACGTGGAGCTGCAGTGCAGCCAGCCTCTCGCTATCCACTCTACGTATGCCATGTCAGCACCGCTTCTCACTACATATCCTCTCTCCACTCTCTCTGTGTATCGACACTGGGCAGCAACGAGCTCCCTCATCTCTCTCTTCAAACGTGCATCAGCGTGCAATCAACGATCGATTCTCTGTTAGACACAGACAGCCGACTCTCTCGGAGCTCTCTCCTCCGGCTCTGTTGTCATGCCATAGCGGTTCTCTCTCTAGAGCTCCCAGAGTCAGCGCCAATAACTACGTAGCCCACCTGTCTCTCTCTCTACAGATCGTTGTGCAGAGCAGCGCTTGCATATTTCTCTCTCTTCCACAATAGACAACCCCCACCAAGCCATCTAGGTTCTCTATCTCCATGGCATCTGTGCACGCAACTAAGCCATCCGATTGACCATGCGACTCTGTCTACCTGGAGCGATCTACAGTCGATTCTACCTATCTACCAGCCCGAGATTCTTTTTCTCTCTCTTCTACACGGTCGCAATCTCTATTAACTCTCCTCTGATGAAGCCCTTAGTAAATTATGATACAAACAGAGGGCTTCACTCCCATTCCCTTGCCTCGATTGAGGGAGAGATGCATCCATTTGTACACAAAGATCATGGAAGGAAGATCTATGGGTAAAAACCTAGGGCTCTCTCTCTCTTCTAACTTCATGCAAGCTAATGAACATGAGCAAGAAACAATGAATAAGAGGCGGGTAAGAAACTGTACCTGGAGAATAGATGCACCAAGAAGATCCACGAGGAAAAACAAATGAGCCTTGGCCCTCTATTTATAGGCTCCCCCGCCCTTCTCTCCTTGGGGCTATTCTCTAGAAGTTTCTAACCTCCTTACTTAAGTTTCTATTTCTGGAGCCATCTTGCATGCTCATTTAATATTTTTGGAAAATCACATCACTTATTTCTATTTTTTATTTTTTCCTTTTTTTATTTTAGTTTTGGTTTCACACTGTATATACACAAATTAATTAATCTTAAGAGTTTGACCTAGGATAAACGCCAATTCTAAGGGTCCAACTTAGGATTTTTGATTGGGGAAATTAGGGGTTTGCTCACAATTAACTCAAGCTCATCAATCCAAGGATTTATTTAAAATTTTGGAAAAACTCTAAGGGTTTCTAAGGGTTCAAGTTCATTTTTCATGGGGTAAACCCCCATTTGCAGTCAGTTTCAAGGGTCAAACCTAAGGTTTTCATGGGTCTAATGTCAGTCGTTTTTACACACGCGTCTAACATACATCTCAAACATGTTTTTGCTTCACACAATCAATGAATTTTGCCAAATTATGTATGAAATATACCCCTCTTTAATCAAAACATCACACAAAAACTCAAAAACAATGAACTTTTGAAAAAAACAATGCACACTCCCTGCGGGATTTCATTCCGACAGTGGTCCTAGTGTGTTCACACACATCACTACCACATCACTACCTAAATATATCAACAAATCCCCCCTGGGAGTGATGCGATGAAAGAGTAGCTGGCACTCATGTATAAGGAAGTGCCAAGCTATGTGGAACTCACTCCACAAAATGAAGTAAGCCCAAAGCTTTGCAGAAAGCTTCAAACTTCTCCCTAGGTAGAGCCTTCGTGAAAAGGTTTGCAATGTTCTCCTGCGTGGGCACATATGCCAAGCTGATCTCCCCAGCAGAGACCCTCTCCCGGACATAATGATAATGCACCTCAATGTGCTTAGTGCAAGCATGGAACATAGGGTTCCTCGCAACTGCCAATTTGCTCTAACTGTCAGTGAAGATGGTGGTGGCAAAAGTCTGACCAACACCCAAATCAGCCATAAGGCGCCTGAGCCACACACACTCAACAGTAGCTGTGAAAGCTGCCCTATCCTCAGCCTCACAACTGGAAGTGGCCATAGTAGGCTGCTTCTTGCTCAACCAAGATATACATGAGCTACCAAGCATGAAGCAAAAACCACCGTTGAACACACGAGTGTCATAGCAACCAGCCCAATCTGAGTCATAAAAAGCATGCAAATTTGGCAGTAGTGATCCCCCCTTGGGATAAAACAACCCAAGTAGCCGAGTACCACTCAAGTAGCGAATGATGTGCTTAACCGCCTTCCAATGCGTGACTCCTGGGCAATGCATAAACATGCTCATCTGTGAGACAGCAAACTGAATGTCTGGCTGAGTAATGCATAAGTAAATCAAGCATCCAACAGCCTGCTGGTAGAGAACAGCATCAAATGCATCTCCAGCATCATGAAGACTCAATCGTAAACCTATCTCCATAGGAGTGGCAATAGGCTTACAGTCTTCAAGGCCAAAATGCTATAATAATGTTTCAATATATTTCGTTTGACACAAAGCCATTCCACCATCAACTTGCATAAACTGAATGCCCAAATAGTGATGCAAATGCCCCAAATCAGACATCTCAAATGAGGCATGCAAATCAGCCTTGAAATCAGCAATATGCTTCTCAATAGGACCAGTGAGCAGCATGTCGTCAACATAGACAACAATGATCAGAAGCACATCATTAGCACGCTTAACATATAAGGTGCTTTCATTTGGACTGTTCTCAAAACCATGTGCAACCAGATAGGCATGTATCTTCTCATACCAAGCACATGGTGCTTGCTTTAAACCATAATGCCTTCTTTAACCTGCACACCTGGTTTTCATGCCTTATCTGCACAAAGCCACGGGGATGAAAAACATACACTTCTTCATGCAAGTCACCATTCAGAAATGTTGTTTTAATGTCCAACTAATGTACATTCCAACCATGATGGGCTGCAAGTGCACAAATGCTCTGAACAGTAGTCATACGGCATGTATCTCATCAAAATCAATGCCTCTTTCCTACGCATAACCATTTGCAACAAGCCTAGCCTTATACCTGTCAACTGTACCATCAGGTTTACGCTTCAGCTTGTATACCCACTTAGTGCCAATGGCCTTATTGCTAGGAGGCAAATCACATAAAGACCATGTACCATTCTTCATTATAGCATCATATTCAGATTGCATAGCAGCCATCCAATTTTCTGAATTATGTGCTTCATCAAAAGAAACAGGCTCATTCTTGTTGGAGATTCACTCACTAATTAGGCGTAACGATATAAAGACCTGAAGACATAAAAACAAAGGAAAGCAGAAAACCAAAGCCTTAGTGAAGGGACAAATTCACGACTGTAATATACAGCGTAGAAACTTCCAGAATTAGTTTGTTAGAAATCGGAATCAAGAATTGTATATAAGAGAGATTAGTAGAGATCATAAGTAGAGCGAGAGAGAGAGAGAGAGTGAAGTGCAGCAATAGTAGAAGCAAGCATACAGAAGATAGAGATATAGAAGACGCCAGAGATTGCGTATGTAGAGATGAATTACAGAACCTGAAATGTCAGGTATTCATCTGAGAGAGATGGTAAGGATAACTACTCAGAGTAGGACAGTTTTCCATAGCTATGAGCAAAGTGAGGCCAAGCTATTTTTTGTACACATCTTCTCTAATAGAAAACACATGTTCATGTGGAAGTTGAGCGCATTCTTCGTATGTGAAGAAATCTGAGAGATTTCATGTTACTATGAAAGTTAGTTAGCAGTTAATAGTTTTCTCAGTAAAGTTTTTTCGGTAAAACAACAGAGTAGATCTCATAATCTAGTGTAAACTTTTTAATGAGAGATAGCTCATCTTGAAGCTAGAAGTCTCAACTATATGTTGATGAAAAGAGTTTTGTGAAACGGGACTTGTACACAGTACAAAGTCTAACTGTAAAGTGCATACAAGAACTGGTGAAAGTTTTTTATTAAACTTCAGAAAGAGTTCATTCAGTGAAGGAAGTTCAGGTATCACTTCCTTACTTCATGTACATACACTTGAAGTAATTACAGACAGAATTGAAGTTCATTCCAATAGCATTCCGGTACATTTACGGTGAAGTTCCGGTGACAGTCTGGTGAAGTTCCGGTGGAATTTCGGTGAGTTCAAAACACAATTTTGGCACAGTAAAGTAACGAAAAGATTGTTCAATTGTAAGCAAACACAGTAGTGTAGAGTTTGAAGTAAAGCAGTTCAGAATTAAAGCTTGAAGGAAACGCAAAGCTTTCTGTAAAGTGAATTTTTTGTTTTCACTACATACAGTTATAAGTTTCCAGTTTCAGAAGTTTGCTAAGCTACTAATGATTATAGAGGTGTTCTAAATCACTTTAGTTTAGTATCTGTGGTGTAAGCATATTCCGCTATAACGCTACACTAACAGTGGTATCAGAGCTTAATACCATCAGTGATATCAGAGCTTAATACCATCAGTGATATCAGAGCAGGTTAAATCCGCAAGCGGTACCAGAGCAAAAAAGGTTTCTTAGAAGAAGAAATGGAAAGAGAATCTGAAGAATTCTCATAAAGAAAGTTGAAAGCTGAGAAGATCAATAGCAAACGGCATCAAGAAACGTTCCAAAGTTATTCTCAAGGGTAAAGGTTTACAAAAGGTAAAATTCTTTAACGTTACACTCACCGGAAGTAACAGAAACAAGAAGATCATGGCAGATCACATCTCAATTGATAAGTTGGACAGAGATAATTATCCGGCATGGGTAATGCGCATGGAAGCTTTACTTATGAGTAAAGACTTGATCAAATATGTGACAGGAGAAGAAAAGAAGCCGACTTTTGAAGACGACAATCAACCGAAGAAAGAAGAGTTAGAAGCCTTGAAGCTGTGGCAAAAGAAAGATGCAACGGCAAGAGCGTATATCTACAACACCATCACAGATCATTTGTTACCACATATTAGAGGTCTGGAGAAAGCAGAAGATATATGGAGAGCGTTGGAAGATCACTTCCAAAATACGACGAAAGCTAGGAAGGCTAGCTTATGGTCGGAGTTTACAACATTCAAGAAAAAGCAAAGTCAAAGCATTAGTGATTATGTCACTAAGATGAAAGACTTGGCAGACAGTCTAGGATCGATTAATGAAGATATCGAAGATCACAAGTTGATAGCGCAATTGCTTGCAGGTTTGAGAGGAGATGAAAGGTGGAAACCTTTCGTACTCTCAACTGAACTTTCTCTAAATCATTTTGTACTAGATTTAAATCAGTTTCTTGGACTAATGCTAATGTTTGAACAAGATTTGAAGACAGATGGAGAAAAAGGACATATTTCGGCTATGTACGCAAAGAACAAGAAGAAAGGTGATAAAGGTAAAGAAAAAGATGAAGAAGAAGTGACTGCTCAAGCAAATTATGCAAGAGGATGAGGTAACGCAAAAAGTAAAAGTAGAGGAAAAGGAAGCAGTAACAAGAAAGCTTGCTGGATCTGTGGACTAAGTAATAACTTGGCTCATGATTGCTGGCATAATTCTCAAGGATCAAGTCAGAATCAAAACAACAATAGCAGAGGTAGAAGCGGAAGTTATCAAAGAGGAAGACAAAGCCAAAGAGGCGGATATGGTAGAGGTGGAGCGAGAAGTTGGGGACAGAATCAGTCTCACAACACTACCTACTACAACTATGTGAATGATACACAGAATGATGATCATACGACGTTGATGATGAACTTGATAAGTATGTCAGAGAACGAAGACCTCAAGGTATTCTATATGGACTCTAGTTGTTCAAATCATTTGTCAAGAAATATAGAATTGTTATCAGAATTAGAAGGAGGCATTTCAAATCATATTGTACAGACAAGTGATAACACAAAACATAATGTAAGGTCAATTGGAAAGGTAAAATGTAAGAATGGAGCTGACCTACTAACAAATGTTTTGTATGTTCCAACAATCTCGAAGAATCTGGTCAGTGTGGATCAGATAGTAGAAAAAGGTTTTTAAGTCAGGTTTACAAATGAAGGAGTCTTTGTTGAAGATCTAGAGAAAGGATACAAACAGATTGTTCAAGGTAAAAAGGAAGGTAGACTTTTTACTCTGAAAGTACAAGGGAATGTTGGTCAAGCCTTGATCACACATGGTGATGAGGTGTTTACAGAACTACACCTCTAGCATAAGAGGTTAGGACATTTTAATGAAAAAGGAATCAAAGCTATGGTGGAGAAACAATCCGTGAGAGGATTACCAAACATGAAGAACCAACCTATGATTCACAAATGTGAAGCATGTCAGATGGGAAAAGCACACAGGTTACCATTTCAAAAAATGGTTTCAAACACGATGTTGTGCTAGAACTCATACATACAGATGTATGGGGACCAATGAAAGAAGGATCTATCAAAGATCGAGGTATTATGTTCTTTTCATTGATGATGCAACAAGATGGATAACTCTTTATGTTTTGAAAGAGAAATCAGAAGTGTTTGGAGCTTTCAGGCATTTTCATGCATATGCTGAAAGACTTACAGGACAGAAACTCAAAAGACTAAGGTCTGATGGAGGTGGAGAATATTTTTCTCAAGAATTCAATGATTATCTATGGAATGCAGGTATCAAAAGAGAAATAACTTGCAGGTATACACCGCAACAAAATGGAGTAGCAGAAAGAAGAAACCGAACTCTAGTTGAGTTTGCAAGAGCAATGCTAAAGGAGAAGAATTTCCTAGATTATCTTTGGGCTGAAGCTGTAAATATAGCTACATACTTGGTAAACAGATTACCATGTACAGCTTTAAATGGGATGACCCCGTATGAAGCCTGCTGGGGAAAGAAACCAACACTTGATCATTGTAAAGTGTTTGGATCAATCGCTTATGCTTATGTACCATCACAGTTAAGATATAAGCTTGAACCAAAAGCTGAAAAGTATGTGTTCATCGGATATGATGAAAAGCAGATGGGTTACAAGTTATGGAGTCCTCTAACCAAATAGTTTACTGTTTCTAGAGATGTAACATTTGATGAAGGAAAGAGATGGTATATAGATGAAGAGCAGAGTGTTGAAACACTTGAAGAAGAGATAAGAAGAAATGAATAAGGTAAATCACATATGCAGGTGAATGGAGATGAAGATCATATGCAGGCAAGTACGTCCAGGATTGGATCATGTATGAGAAACGAAGATGAAGATGTGTATTCAGATACACATGAAGAGTTTGAACCAAGAAGGTCAAAAAGAGTAAGGAAACAACCAACAAGGTATTCCTATGACACTTCGTATTTAACTCAGAAAAACTATGCTTACTTAGTAAAAGAAGATGAAGAACCTCATAGTTACAGTGAAGCAAAAGGTAAGAAACAATGGGAAGAAGCAATGAAAGAGGAGTTCAATGCTCTGGAGGAGAACAAAACTTGGGAACTTGTTCAGAAACCAGAAATAGATGGGTTTACAAAGTTAAGAAACTTGCAGATGGAAGGATAGCCAGATACAAAGCTAGACTGGTAGTCAAAGGCTATACTCAAACGCGTGGCATAGACTATGATGAGATGTTTAGTCCGGTGGCAAAGATGTCAACCATAAGGACATTGATTGCTATAGCAGCATCGAAAGCATGGAAGTTAAGTCAGCTGGATATAAAGAATGCATTTCTAAATGGATATATATCAGATGAAGTATATATGGAACAACCTGAACGATTCGTAAGTTCCAGTTACCCAAATCATGTTTGCAGATTAAGAAGAGCACTCTATGGATTGAAACAAGCTCCAAGAGCTTGGAATTACAGACTTGTGAAGTATCTCAATGACCTTGGATACCAAAGTTCAAAGGCAGATGCGAGTCTACTTGTCAAGAGAACAGATGAAGGTATGATCTACATTTGTATATGTAGATGACATAATAATAACAGGAACCTCAGATGAAGGAATCAAAGAGGTAAAGAGACTGCTTGAAAAAGAGTTCAAGATCAGTGACCTAGGAAAGTTGTCATACTTTCTTGGAATGGAAGTTACATATACAGATCATGGTATATATGTTTCGCAAGAAAGGTATCTCCTAAACTTACTGAAGAAGTTTAACAGGGAGAATTGCAGAGAAGCTTCAACACCGCTTGAAGTAAATCATAAACTCAGTAAATATGATGGTGTAGAGTTTAAAGATATGAGAAGATATCAATCTTTAGTGGGAAGCTTGATTTATGCTACGCTAACAAGACCGGATCTTAGTTATGCAGTAGAGACTGGGCAGGAAGTCAAGATGACAGAAGATCAACACATGGGTATATGATATACCTAGGAGATAAGCTTGTAAGCTGGTGTTCAAAGAAACAGCATACAATAGCTTTATCGTCAACAGAAGTAGAGTATAAAGGACTTATAGAAGCAGCTAAAGAAGTGATATGGATGCAGACCTTGTTCAAAAGCATGGGTATTGATCAAGGTATACCTATCATACATGGAGATAACATGAGATCATTGTATCTTGCAGCAAATCCAGTATTTCATGCAAGAACAAAACACATAGAGATTCAGTATCATTTCCTGAGGGAAAAGGTAATGGAGGAGATTGAAATAGT
Organism: Ceratopteris richardii; assembly: GCA_020310875.1. Taxonomy (NCBI): domain Eukaryota; kingdom Viridiplantae; phylum Streptophyta; class Polypodiopsida; order Polypodiales; family Pteridaceae; genus Ceratopteris; species Ceratopteris richardii. The sequence goes on from CM035413.1 coordinate 76,176,783, forward strand.
GTTCACTCTTACGAAAGATCAGATTGCAGATATTCTGACAAAGAGCTTGGATGGAATAAAGACAAGCAGATTCAAAGAAATGGTAGGAATTAAAGAAAAGAAAGATATATGAAGACCGGAAGATGCAAATTAGTGATTGAGGGGGAGCTGTTGGAGATTCACTCACTAATTAGTCATAACAACATAAAGACCTGAAGACATAAAAACAAAGGAAAGCAGAAAACCAAAGCCTTAGTGAAGGGACAAATTCACGACTGTAATATACAGCGTAGAAACTTCCAGAATTAGTTTGTTAGAAACCGGAATCAAGAATTGTATATAGGAGAGATCAGTAGAGATCATAAGTAGAGCGAGAGAGAGAGAGAGAATGAAGTGCAGCAATAGTAGAAGCACGCATATAGAAGATAGAGATATAGAAGATGCCAGAGATTGCATATGTAGAGATGAATTACAGAACCTGAAATGTCGGGTATTCATCTGAGAGAGATGGTAAGGAATAACTACTCAGAGTAGGAGAGCTTTCCATAGCTATGAGCAAAGTAAGACCAACCTATTCTTTGTAGACATCTTCTCTAATAGAAAACACATGTTCATGTGGAAGTTGAGCGCATTCTTCATATGTGGAGAAATATGAGAGATTTCATGTTACTGTGAAAGTTAGTTAACAGTTAACAGTTTTCTCAGTAAAGTTTTTCCGATAAAACAACAGATTAGATCTCATAATCTAGTGTAAAGCTTTTAATGAGAGATAGCTCATCTTGAAGCTAGAAGTCTCAACTATATGTTGATGAAAAGAGTTTTTTGAAACGGGACTTGTACACAGTACAAAGTCTGACCGTAAAGTGCATATAGGAAATGGTGAAAGTTTTTTTTATTAAACTTCAGAAAGAGTTCATTCAGTGAAGGAAGTTCAGGTATCACTTCCTTACTTCATGTACATACAGTTGAAGTAATTACAGACAGAATTGAAGTTCATTCCAGTAGCATTCCGGTACATTTACGGTGAAGTTCTGGTGACAATCTGGTGAAGTTCCGGTGGAATTTCGATGAGTTCAAAACACAGTTTTGGCACAGTTAAGTAAAAAAAAGATTGGTTAACTGTAAGCAAACACAGTACTGTAAAGTTTGAAGTAAATCAGTTCAGAATTAAAGCTTGAAGGAAACGTGAAGCTTTTTGTAAAGTGAATTTTTTGTTTTCACTACATACAGTTATAAGTTTTCAGTTTCAGAAGTTTGCTAAGCTACTGATGATTATAGAGGTGTTCTAAATCACTTTAGTTTAGTGTCTGTGGTGTAAGCATATTCCGCTATAACGCTTTACTAACAGTGGTATCAAAGCTTAATACCATCAATTCTCATCACAGAGACTAGACGCAACCATAGCATAGCAATCTGATGCTAAGGAGGCACTATGAGAGCCTGAACGAGTACGATATGACAAAGGTGCATCTAATTTGCTGCCATGCAAAGTCTGCACCAGCCATTTTGGCATAGTTTTTGCCTGCTCAATATCAACTCTCTCATCAACAAGTGCATCATGTAAATCTGCATCACAAATGGAATGATCTACATCATCATATGAAACCTGCGAAGGCTCAGAAAGTTGCCTCATTAGGATCAACACTAGATTGTCCACATGTAAAAAGAGGCATCAAAGTATCATACATGTCTTTCGATCTCACAGATGTCTCCTTAGTACATGAAAGCAATGGCTGAATAGAATCCTCCACAAAAATAACATCACGGCTAACTAGAATGCATTTAGTCTGTGGATGATACAGACGATAGCCTTTACTTTCAGAACTGTACCCAACAAAAATACATTTTACTGCTTTATCATCCAATTTTCTGCGATGTTGTTCAGGCACTAATGCGTATGCCAAACAACCAAAAACACGCAGATGAGCAACAGATGGCTTGTGATCATGCCAAGCCTCGTATGGAGTGATAGATTGCAGTGCTTTAGTGGGACACCTGTTCAGTACATATGCTGCACATATGACAGCCTCAAGCCAGAAACTATGAGGTAAAGAATGACTCTTGACCATACACCTCACCATCTCCATGAGAGACTTGTTCTTTCGTTCAGCAACTCCATTCTGTTGAGGTGTGTACGGCACTCTACATTGGTGTTTTATCCCACGTTCAGCCATAAATGCATTGAAATCAGAAGACATATATTCACTGCAACAAGACTACAATTACGACCACCACCACGTGCTTGAGAGATGACTCTCCTCCCAACCAAATGCCTCTATACATAGCTCTCTCTAGGGGACTGCCTTCTTGGGCAGGTGGATACTAACCATCCAAGTGTCAGCCATGTAACTACATGTGCGCCAAGTGTCCCAATTAACTCGAGTTAACTCAAGTATATGCTTATAGAAGGCTCTAGATCTCTTTGGGCAAAATACTCTCTCCATGTTCCCCATGGGAGTTGAACCCAAGACCTCCTCCTTCACAACCATGAGACTTAACCACTAGGCTAAGTGGATTACTTGAATAAGAGAGCACATGACTTATGCTTGAGTCTACTCTTGAGATGTTTGGTCCTACAGACGAGTGACCAAACGGTATCCGATTTCAGATTTGTCTGAAGCCATCGGATCCCTAGATCATAGAATTACTTTATTACATTCTTCCCCCCTTGGGAAAGATTTTTGTCCTCAAAAATAAAGCTATATATATAACTGGAGGCAACCCCCGAGCCTCATGTTCTAAAACTGGAAGAACATGGTCATGTTCTAGAACTGGAAGAACATGTCTCATCTCTGTGGTGGCATCCCTGCCCAAATGATTCAAAACACTATCCGGGTTTGCACTACTACAATTACGGCCACCACCACGTGCTTGAGAGATGACTCTCCTCCCAACCAAATGCCTCTATACATAGCTCTCTCCAGGGGACTGCCTTCTTGGGCAGGTGGATACTAACCATCCAAGTGTCAGCCATGTAACTACATGTGCGCCAAGTGTTCCAGTTAACTCGAGTTAACTCAAGTAGATGCTTCTAGAAGGCTCTAGATCTCTTTGGGCAAAATACTCTCTCCATGTTCCCCATGGGAGTTGAACCCAAGACCTCCTCCTTCACATCATGGGGAGTTGAACCCAAGACCTCCTCCTTCACAACCATGAGACTTAACCACTAGGCTAAGTGGATTACTTGAATAAGAGAGCACATGACTTATGCTTGAGTCTACTCTTGAGATGTTTGGTCCTACAAACGAGTGACCAAACGGTATCCGATTTCAGATCTGTCTGAAGCCATCGGATCCCTAGATCATAGACTTACTTTATTACATTCACCCCCTCGATCAGAACGGAGGGTGCCCATTTTACATGCTGACAAATTTTCAGCCAAAACCAAAAACTGTTTAAAGCACATGAACACTTCGGACTTTGCTTTGAGTGGATATACCCATGCATGCCTGGAAAAATCATCAATGAAAGTCACGAAGTAAAGGTAATTTCCAAAAGAGGGTGTCTGCATAGGACCACAGACATCACTATGTACAAGCTGCAATTTCTGTGTAGCCCGAACTGAACCATCTTTTGGAAAGGAGGAATGCTGCATTTTGCCCAAAATACAGCCTTCACAAACATGTTTTCCAGGTGCCTCAAGTTTCGGCAAAGAGGACACCATTTCAGATTTCTGCAGGCATAGCAAACTAGCAAAATTCAGATGACCAAAGCATGCATGCCAAAGCTTTGGATCTGACATAGCCTGAGAATCATTTACTGCACATGCCAAATCATTTACAGATCTTTCATAGTCTATGAGCTTATATAGTCCACAACATAAAATGCCATAAGCAATAATCACATCACCATTTGACATATCATGAATTGTACATTTATCATCAACAAATTTCACAACCAAGCCAATCTTGGCTAATGCAGAAACTGATAACAGATTCTTCTTGATCCCTGGCACAAATAAAGCATCTAACAAAGTGAAAGAAATACCATCAGCAGTAGTCAAAATGATCTTACCAACTCCCATAACAGGATTAGAGGAGTTGTTGGCACATGTAACAGTATTCCCTGTAGGGGCGGGCTTGAGTGAAGAGAAGAAACTACGCTGCGAGGTAATATGTTTGGTTGCCCCACTATCAAAATACCAAACATCTGAGTCTACTACAGACATGCACTGCTCATGAGAAGATGGATCAAAACTGCAGACAGTAGTAAACGCCCATTCTTCTTCCTGCACACGAACAAGAATCTGCAGAATATCATCTTTGACACCATCTTCATCAGCTCCAGCACCTGTATTTGTAGTACTTGTTGTTACAGGTGTAATAGGACGTCTTTCAACACCCTGCACAATGTTCCAGAATCCTTTTGCAACCAATACATGTTGCATCATATAAGCCCATAATGGGTAGTTGGTACCATCCAACTTATCCTCAACAGCCAACATACGGAATACATCACTGCTTTTAGCCATGGCCAGTGACTAAAATACCTTGATGCAGAAAATTGATTGTATCTCAAAAAGTTGAACAGAACTGCCCAGACGAGTTCTGCTAGACCTGTAATAGACTTCGAGACGCTTATACTGGCGAACAGAAACTGGTATATATCTTTGGTACAAAAAGACAAAATAGCCTGCACAAGCACTACGATAGTGCGTTCGGAGGCCGAAACGAACTGAGATCGCGATTTCGCCACCACAGAGCAAAGTAGTTTTGATATCAAAAACATGCTGAGTATGCTCACCAAAATTCGTGCGATTCTGAGACTGCAAACGGAGGAGTGTAGAGGGCACCCTAGATGAAGCGACGAGCTGCTCTGATACTAATTGTTGGAGTTAGATATCTACGGAAGCACACGAACAGCACAAGGAAGAAGAGGAAGCTTGGAGCACAAACACACAATACTCAATGTATTACTAGAGAATGTACAAAAGATAAGTAGCCCATTAGGGCAATAGGCGTATATACAAGCCGAGGGAAAAAACCTCCTAAAGAGGGAAAAAAGTGCCCCGACGATCCTAGTGTGTTCACACACATCACTACCTAAATATATCAACATACTTTTGTGCATCATATACACTCAACTGTATGTGTATCACTCCCATAAAAGGATTTTTTCTAAATGTAATCATGCTGGTTGTTATGGGAATTTGAAGTTCATTGTCTCTTCCATACATAGTAAGTTTTTTGAGCTAGTCGACCCACGAACCTATCTGTTTTGTATCGACTCATTCTCCTTGATGCTCCAAAGTACATAGTGTGTTTCTTTGCACTTGAATCTCCATAAGCTCAAGGGCTGATCTTGTGCTGGTTGGCTTGACCAAACTTCATCGCTTCAAAACGCACTTTTCTACCTTCTACAAGCTTCTCCAAGTTCTTTCAGTGGTATCAGAGCTAGATCAAGATGGGTGACCACTTTCCCTCAATGATCGTGAAGCTTGATCGACACAACTACGCTGCTTGGAAAATCAGAATGGAGGCCTATTTGCAAGGTAGAAATCTTTATGGAATTGTAGCAGGTGATGAAGCTATGCCTATTCCAAGATCCCAAGGAGGACCTACACAAGAGGAGACTGATAAGCTCACACTTTGGTGTGCAAGGGATGCTCAAGCAAGGTTGTACATACTAAACTCTATCTCTGGTTTTTTATTACCACATATTAGAGGATGCAAGACATCTCAAGAGACTTGGGATTCCCTCAAGACTTTCTTTTCTGCTAGTACCAAAGCAAGAAAGAATCATCTTTGGAACGAGTTCAACCAAATGAAGAAGACACCTAAACAAACCATCACAGAGTTTGTTACCAAGGTCAAGGAGGTTGCCGATCAGTTAGCAACCATTGGAGAGCTGATTGAAAAAGAGGTCATCATGAGGCAATTCTCAACGGCATTCGAAGTGATAAGCAATGGCAATCCTTCACGACGGCTTATGATCTCATCATGGATGTGCAGACTCCAGACTTCAACATTTTTCTTGGACAACTCTTCAATCAAGAAGCCAACAATAGCATGAAGGAAGGCAACTCTTATCATGGTAATTCAACTAGTGCTCTACATGCAGATAAGAAGGATAAGAAGCAGAAAGGCAAGAAGAAGGAAGAAGATGAAGAAGAGACTTCCCAAGCCAACTTTGCAAGCAAGAGCAAGTGGAAACGGAAGAAGAAAGGACCAAAGCAAGACAAAGCCAAAGGTCAAAATGTTCAACCTTGTGCCATATGCGATAAGACCAACCACACTGCTCAGAATTGCTGGTTCAATGGGAAGACCCAGAAAGGAAGTGAAAGAGGTGGATATGGCACCAATAGAGGCAGAGGTGGACACAACTTCAACAATAACAATAGAGGCTATAATAGAAGGGACTACAACAATTATTCAGAAGATCAACCACATGAAGACTCATTGCTTCTTATGAATTTAAGCCACAAAGAAGGTAAAGAAGATGATCATTTTTTCTACATAGACTCAGGATGCTCGAATCATGTTGCAAGCAACATTGCTCTTCTATCTGATTTGGAAAGTCCAAAGCATAGACATGAAGTGCAAAGAGGGGATTGTGAGAAGTGGAGAATGACATGCCTGGGACTCACCTCCCAGCCTATTTATAGCCCTTGCCTAGTCACCATCTAGAGTTGTCTCTAAGGTCCCTCTACTCATCTGGCCATCATGAGTAGGTACCTCGTATGAACTCTCTGGCTTTTGGCCTTGGCTATCCCCCGAGCAAGGAACATCTCGTTCCTCCAAGCATGTAAATCTCTAGAATATAACACTCTCTCCCCCTTCTAAAGATCATTGTCCTCAATGATATAGAAGGAGCTATAAATACTAGGAATCAGAATCTATGATTCCAAATAATAAAAGTAGAGTGTGACAGGTGTCTAAAATACTAGATGCTCAAAAAGTAGACAACTAGTCTGTGTGCTTTATATCTAGCATTTCCACCAACAAATAGTAGTCCTTGCCTTGGGCATACTGTAGGAATCCCTCTAAGGCCCAATGAGTCCATATGTGCACAGCATAAGTACTCGGAATATCCTCGGACTCCATATGCCTAGACCTTGACCACTAACTTGTGAAAGCTTGTCACCTGTAGAGACCTCAGCAGCTTGCGCTTGTCTCCCTAGAATACCGGCTTTATCAAAGATAAATGGAAATCTTTTACAAATAATGCTTCATCTCTAAGCTCAAGTAAATCTACTTGATTTACTCACTGTAATGAAATGAAACTCAAGAAAATCTCATCATGATCCAAACTGTGAATCCAAGATGATAATCTATCAATGATCCAAACTATGGAACAAGATGTTAATATGTCAATGATCCAAACTATGGACCAAGATCTCAATTTGTAACATCCAAACTATGGACTAAGATCGGAATCAATCACATCCAAACTATGGACAACACTGAGTCACAACAAAGGAGAACAAAGACATGTTCTCTTTTTCTTTTTACCTAAAGACCATTATATGAAGCAAAAAAGTGGGCATTTTACAATATCTAGAAAGCATCACGAGTCTTGCTTGTAAATATTGTCACTAGAAGCTTGATCTCATATCCCAAGTAGTCAAGATAGATATACTAAAATTCTTGCTGCCATGAAAACTAGTTGTCGAGCATGACCAAGAATCCCACATCATGATCTTGGACAATAGATTAGAGTTGAAAAGGTACAAGTAAGAATTCGCGAAGCTCCTTCATTACATCTATAACCTCAACAAGCACAGATGATAGCTAATTAAAAGTTACTCGAAAATTAGAGTACATGTGTTGCAAAAATCAGAGCATTTTAACAAGGCAATTAAGATCATCCCCTTTGTATGGTTAAGATCCCCATTGAATGCCTGGCCATATTAACAGAATATGAAATACATTTCACAAAAGCATTCCCACGAGAAGATAATATTCAACAAAATTATACTAAGAAACATTCACACATGATCAGAGAAATGCTCAAGATAAATCAAGCTGAACACAAAGTGGAAGCAGAACTCCAAATTATATTTCCATTAAAATGATCTTTTACATTTCATGTGTTCTACAAGAGTAATGTGAATCTACAATAGAAGCTGATCATAGCTTTCCTCAGGCTCAAGGATATTGGGATCCTCTGGCACATTAGAACACCTATCTTGCCTCTCTTGCTCCAAGATTGGCTCTTCAAGGTCAGCCATGTCCCCCGGTTCATCTGCAAGTGGGGGAACAGGCTCCCTTGAAGCTGGTTGGAATCTCTCCGTATCTGCAATGTGCTTCCTTCCAACCTCTTGGTCTTCATCTGGGCATTCATTCAGCCTATTGATTCTCATTCTAATGAAGCTCACTTGAGCATCATCCTTCTCCACAGCTATGCAGTGCCTGAACATCTTTAAGGAGCAAGCCAAAGTCGTTCCTAAAACAGTAGAAAACCACTTAGAGGCTTCAATCAACCATAACTAATGAAAATTGTGAAAATTGAAATTACCTGTGCCCGAAAAAAGGTCTAGGATCCAGTCATCATCATTGGAGAATAGCTGAAGCAATCTCATTATGAGTTTTTGTGGCTTCTGATAAGGGTTAACCAATGTCATGTCCCCAGCTACATGACGAAGTTTCTTGGTAACGGCTGGGAACATGAGCACATTTAAGATCCCATTCTCATTGCAATGCTCCCTGACTCTCCTTTTGCTTACTTCATCATAATAGCCAGCTATAATGCATTCAGTGGCGCTCACAAACCGATGCAAAGGAGTGTGATTTACGTTTGTCTTCACCCTCCAAAAAATAACTATGAGTCACAGAGAGCATCATTAAAGCCATGGAGATAGAAAGAAGATTACTTACCAAGTGAGGCACTCCACAGCATGACATCTTGCCTTCAGAGCAGTTGAAACAGAGAAAGACTGGTCTCTGCTATGGAAAATTACTATCCTCCAAAGAGGAGACATAGTCAACTCTGCAAAATCAGTGACCATCTTCCGAATCTGAGGGTGTTTGAAGGGTTCATCATCATTAACTGATCCCAACATTCTAAATCCATAGGGTATGTCCGCTATGAGAAGGGAGAAATGGTTTCTAGGCACAACAGAACAAATATTATTTACATCACTACAGAACACATTGTAATATACAGGCCTAAGGGGGTCTAGGGGATTGGAGAAACATTTAAGATCAGGTTCATCATCAAAATCCATCTCCTTCGCTTTCACTCTAGATTTCTCATGCCTTGCTCTTTGAATGTGAGCAAGGAATGCAGGGGGGCAATCATCTAGTACCTCTGTAGACTTACTTTTCCTTGGTTTCTGCAGAAAAAATTGGAAAGACAATTAAAAGAGCTCTTCAATACAGCAAACAGAACATAAGGAAGGGATGCATGGCATCGATTTCTTGTTGGGGTAGATGCTAGGCATCGACCTTCTACTGAAAATCGATGCTTGGCATCGACTTTGGGACATAAGTCGATGCCTGGCATCGACTTTTGCCACGAGGTCGATGCCAGGCATCGACTTATGTTGCAGGTCGATGCTAGGCATCGACTTATGCTGCAAGTCGATGCCAGGCATCGACTTATGCCCCCAAGTCGATGCCAGGCATCGACTTCTCCCTGCAGGTCGATGCCAGGCATCGACTTTTGCCTGCAGACTGATGCCAGGCATCGAATTTAGCTGTAAGTCGATGCCATGCAAGGCATCAAATTGGTTAGGTGAATCAAGGCATCTAACTTAATGGCAAACCAGGCACAACCTCAGAAAGAGAACCTACCCAATCACGAAACAGGATGAAATATTTTGATAAGGCTTTGTAGGATGATGTGGTTGGATAGTCTGCTTGGACCTCTGTCCAAGAAAAGCAACCCAGCCTCTTCATCATCACCTCCTGAATCTTCATGTACACTTTATGACTACAAACACAGAAATATAAAAGAGACTAGGTTAGACCAGAAGCATGGGAGGAGGGAAAAAGGATCTGAGAATAACATACATACTTATTGAGCTCAGTCACCATCTCCTCCAGGCTTAACTCCTTCGAGATTACCCTTGACAAAGTTGATATGATCAATGTATCATCCTTGATTCCTTGAAGGGCCCTCCATGGGGTCAGCTTCATGTCCTCAGGAGCCTCTTCAATTGAAAGGTCAACTTTCCTTCCCTTTCCCTTCAGATCAACTTGTGGGTCTGGCCTCGACTCTCGTTGCTTCTGGCCCTTGACCTCCTTGTTCTCCCACATTGTGAAAATTCTATCCTGTAGATCCCAGATCTCACCTGATCTGAATGCCAGTTGAAACCATGGATCATATTTCCTCAAAGCATCAGACTTTCTATTCTCATCCAATGCAATTCCAACCTCAATAAGGCATTGCTTTCGTAGATTGGGATGTATTCTTCCAGCTTCCTTCACAAGACAATCTTCATATTCATGGTGGAAGAACCGAATTCTCTCTATGGAGGACATTTTCTGCCTGTAGTCATTGTCGTTGTTGTGATCCCAAGCAAGAAGCTTGGCTTCCTCAGTTGTAAGACCAGCATATATCTTACACTCTGCATACCTTAAAAAAAATGTAGTAGGGTGCTCCTTCACTAACTGTCTACGAGCCTCTGTAGAGTGTGAACCTCCAATCACATAATAAGTGTAATCCTCAAACAAACCCTCATTGAAATCGTCCACACATCTGCACTCATTCGGATCCACCATGACAAGGAATGGCACAACAGTAGCATGAGGATTTATTTTCATTTTCTTCTTAAGATTCTGGACGTGCAAATTATGTGGCTCCCTGATCTCAAGGGGCCTCCTCCCTGTGATTGGATCTACGGGTGGCCTGTGGATGATATTGATTGGTAGGTGGAACAACTGCCTCTTCTTCACAACTTTTCTTCTAGCTATGTCCTCCCTCATCTTATTCTGCTCAGTACCAAGAACACCAGATGCAAGCTCTCCACCAGGTGCAACAATTATGTCCCCAGAGCTAGAGCTTGAGTAAGAAAACTCCTCTTCTGAAATTATCTTCTTTTTCTTTTGGAGCTTTTTCTCCACGCTCTTCTTACCCCTTGCCTTTACAGGGGTCGTCTTCTTCTGTTGTGTTGGCATGATATTGCCCTGGATCCATGGCATCAGGTCCTTGATGAAATTCACTGAGTCTCTGCATATCTGAGCTAGCCCTTCTGGAACACAGCACTCTGGGCACAAGAAATCCATCTTGCATATGACATTTCTTAATCCTTTCGATGTCTCCACCAAGAAAAGCAGGTTGTCAGAATCTTCATCTTCATAATCCAGTTTGTAAACAAGGCCATACTGAAAACCTTGTGTTGTCGTGATCTTTCCTCTGCCATAAGCCCCTGCGAACACAAGGAGGACTGTATTCTTCTCTTCAACATACTAAAGGCACCACTCTAGATTTGTCATGTCCCGAAGTGGACGATCTGTCCTCATGACCTCCGTCTCCCTAGACCTTTCCCTCATATTTGGATCCTCCTCAGGAATTTTTATGCTACTCTGTCCACCTGAGGATATTCCTAGTGGGTTGCTGGCCTTCTCAGAGGATAATGGTGCAATAATTTTCTTTGGTTTTGCTTGGTGACCAATGCCTTTGTCACGTTGCTGGTCACCAGAGCCCATGGTGACTCTGAGCTTCTTGATGGGCCTTTCATCCTTGTACTCCGCATCCCTGAAGGCACTTGGAAATATCAGATCAAACGTAAATGTGGTTTTCAAAGGCCCAAGTCCATGCCAGGCATCGATTTTGAGCTTCAGGTCGATGCGAGGCATCGATGTTTAAGTGCATGTCGATGCCAGGCATCGACTTTGTGTGCAAGTCGATGCCCGGCATCGACTTGAGGGTGAAAGTCGATGCCAGGCATCGACTTGGGGGTGCAAGAGTCGATGCTTGGCATCGACTTTTGGGCCCAAGTCGATGCTTGGCATCGACTTTTGGGCCAAGTCGATGCCTGGCATCGACTTTTACCCTCAAGTCGATGCATGGCATCGACTTGCACACAAAGTCGATGCCTGGCATCGACTTGGGCCCAAAAGTCGATGCCAAGCATCGACTTGGGCCCAAAAGCCGATGCCAAGCATCGACTTTGCACCCTAAAGTCGATGCCTGGCATCGACTTTTCAGTGCATGTTGATGCCGGCAAGTCGATGCTTGGCATCGACTTTTGGGCCCAAGTCGATGCCTGGCATCGACTTTCAGGTGTAAGTCGATGCCTGGCATCGACTTGCAGCCCCAAGTCGATGCCTGGCATCGACTTGCAATCCTAAGTCGATGCCTGGCATCGACTTACACCTTAAAGTCGATGCCAGGCATCGAGCTGTACATGCTTTGGATCCATATTTCTAGAGGTAAGAAAAATAAATAACTAGAAATCATACTTTTTACACAGACATACAGAGGAATCTTTTTGGAATCTTTATTTATGGTATGATTTTGTCTACCTCTTGGTACTTTTGCCAACATTATTCTTCTCCATCAGACTTGTCTTGCTGGTATGCTGAGCTCTGTGCTCCATGGCTGTCTGTGCTCTGCTGCTCTCTCTTGCTCGTGGATTTTGAAAATGCGAATGATCTCCTCCTCTGGTATTTATAGGCAATTGGGTAACTTGAACCAGAGACTAACTGGATCTAACTGAATGAGTCCAGTTGCTAACTAAATCTGTCAACTTATCTAACCAGGGAATAGCACCCACACAAATAGGCTGTTTCAGAGCCACTTTAATGAAATATTCATAGACCCTTGCAACTATTTATATACATTTGCATAGAAATTACATTTCAATGGCAAGAGTATGGTATGTCCATGAGGATGTCTAAACTCATGTAGAGATTTTTTTCTTAGAATCTCTTTCTTGGGAGAAAATCAAGTCAAAGTTGTGTTAATGTGGGAGACTAATGACATCTTTATAGTATTACCCTCCTCACTTTAGTTCATATTCACATTTATCTTGTAACTCACTGTTGAAATGGAAAATCAATGTATGAATAAACATTCAAGTACAGAACCTTGCAACTATTTATATACATTTGCATGGAAATTAAACTTCAATGGCAACAGTATGGTATGTACATGAGGATTTCTAATCTCATGTAGAAGTTTTTTCTTAGAGTCTGTTGCTTGGGAGAAAATCAGGTCTAAGTTGTGAGATTAATGACATCTTTATAGTGTTATCCTCCACACTTTAGTTCATATTCACATTTATCTTGTAACACATTGTTGAAATGGAAAATCAATGTATGAATAAACATTCTGTGTACCTCTTTTACACATAATTCTTTTTTAATATACTTTCATCTACCTCTTTGATATCTAGCCAAGACCACAATAAAACCTAATCCTTGAAATCTTAACCAAATGTAAAATTTCTTCTTGTATAGTGTTCAATGGCATAGCATATTCCAGTTGGAACTCAACTTGGATATATTCCAGTTGTAAAATTTCTCCAAACAATTTTATTATATATTCCTGTTGGAACTCAACTTGGATATATTTTGATTCATTCACAATGCTTAGACTCAATGACTCATATGTAGTTAGAAATCAACTGTGTTTCTCATTTGAATCAAAAGTGAATCAAATCTTTGGTTCCCTTATTAGTGTATATTTGAGTAATTAAAAGTGATTTGATGTAATTTGATGTTTAATGTTATTTAATGTACTTTAATAAGCTTTTGATTTCATATCTTCTTGATGTGACATTGGATGTGACATCTTCACTTGATCTCGGATTTCTACTTATTTAAAAAGGTCATTCATCTTCAGTCTTCTGTGAACTCAGTGAAGATGAGCTCAATCTTTTCAGTGGATGCTTGGGCATCAGCTTCCTCTGCTCATATTGATTCATTGTTCTCAGTTGAACCTTTCCAGAGAAGTGATGATCCCTATGATTTAGAACGTGCTGATGATTCCATGTTTTCTGTTGAGTCATTTAAGTTATCCAATTCACAGTGCAATGCTGCTCAACCAAATGCACCTCTTGATCTCCCATCTGATCCAACCATTGATCTCCCTTCTGACTCAAGTGCATGTGGAGCAACGAAAAAGCAAAGCAAGCTCAATCTACGATTTAAAAGAAGTTCTCGTGAAGTAAGGCGAAAAAGATTTAAATTTCTTACTTCAGATAGACAGATTGCATTGGATATTGTGAAGCATTGTTGTGGTTTGAAATGTTTGTATAATTTAGGAATGAAGAAACTAAAGCACATAAGAGAAAAATTCCTCCATTTAGATAGTGAAAGGCAAGATATATACCTTGTTTCTTGCATGCAAATGATTGAGGATAACATGTCAGTAACGCGTGTTGGTTTTGAATATTTCTTTACTCAAGGGATGCCATGTTGTAGGGCTGCATTTAAAATTGCAATGGGTGTAGGGAATTTTAGAATACATAGGGTTCAACAAGGGTTTTTGAATGGGGATCTCATTTTGGATATGTTCCATGTTGGGACCAAAGGATCTGTTGGACGTCATGCAATGAATTGGATGATGAACTATTTTAGCTTGCATTGTGAAGTTATGCCTACAACTGGAAGGTTGCACTTGTCAGATAACTTTACTCGTCGAGAGGTATTTCAAATATACAGAGAAGACATGGAAAATAGAAATGAGAAGTATGTGTTGTATCGTCACTTTACTCGATTATGGAAGGAAGAGTTTAACAATGTTTCTATTCCTCGTAAAGTTAGAATGGGTGAATGTTCAGTTTGTGCCACTTTGAAAAACATGGCAAAAGGGGCTACAACACCACAAGAAAAGCATAATTTTAAAAACCTTCTTAACAACCATCGTGACAGTCAAGCATTAGAGAGAAAGAAAGCAATTCATCATCGAAGTAAGGCACTCAGAAATCCGGAGCGTTATATGTGTTTGTTGATCGATGGTATGGATCAAAAAAAAACTTGTTTGCCACATTTTTATCGCATCCCTAAGGACATTGGAGATGAATTCCTTGTGCAAATGCATTTGGTTGGTGCTTTGGTATACAATGGAACTGTAATGTCCAAGGTTTTCTTCACATATCCAAATGTGCATAATGATCCAAACCTTACAGTTACTGCCATTCATCGTGTTTTGCAATCATGGAAGGGTCTTTTGCCACCAACTCTATATTTGCAACTAGATAATACTGCAAGAGAGAATAAAAATTCTACAGTCTTTGGATATTTAAGCATGCTTGTTGAAAAACAGGTATTTCAGAAGGTTAAGGTAAATTTTCTTCTGGTTGGCCACACTCATGATCACATTGATCAAATGTTCAGTACTTTCTCTAAGAAGTTGGCACGTAACAATGCTTTTACTCTTCCGATTTTATCTGAGCTGATTTCAGAAGCATATACTCCAAAACCAGAAGTTCAACACCTCACACAGATTTATGACTTTAAGAATTTTTGCTCAATGGGCCTTGATAACAGTGCTAAGGTTTTGGCTCCATTGCACAATATTAGTTTCAACCATGTATTCTTGATGAGGAGGGTAGATGAAATAACCCTTTTATTTGCAAAGCAGTATTCATCTTCTCTTGGGTGGGAGCCTAAAGAGGGATGCAGATTCTTATTGCAGGTGCCTAATTTGTCTACTGTAACAATGTATGGTGCAGAACAATCACCATATGAAGATAAAAACAATACAGAAAGATGTGGAAGTGTGGTTGATCAAAGTAAAAGCTGGATGCATGCACTCATTGAAAAGAAGAGACATATTGAGCGTGCAAAAAAATATGCTGGAGATCAAGATGTATCTTGGTGGGAGGACTTTTTCAATCATCAAGAAGAGATTATATAGTATACAATTGCAGGTCACTGGCCAGTTGATGTTCCATTCACATGGGATTTTTGTACACAAAGATCCGTGAATGTGGCCCAAGCATGTAATGCAGATGCACTTCAAAGTTTTATACATCCACCAGAAAGAAATATTTATGTAGCCCCAAGGATGACAAAACAGGCAGAAGCAAGATGGCAAGGAAATTTAATAGAGATAAATGTTGGAACGCTTATTGCAGTACTTGCTGATGGTGATGAGGCTACCAGACCTTTTTGGATTGCAAAGGTTTTAGAGATAACTAAAGATATTGATCAGAGAAGAATAGAGGCTTTGATGGTGCATTGGTATTACACTAAAAGTAGTAATGCATTCACAGGTAAATATAACTTAGAAATGGTGTGTGATACTAAACGAACAGGTTCAAAAAGGAAAAAGAATATTCGAAGCACATCCACTCTTAAAATGGATGATGTAGATAATCTTGTTTATGATATTTCCTTGACAAAAACTGGTCACTTGAGGAAAGCAACCATCAACATGATAAAACAAAAGCTTCCAGATGTATGTGGTACAGGAAATCATAGGAAAACAAGAAGAGTTGTGCATGATCCTGCAGAATTTGGTATGTACGTGGATGAAGATAGAGCTCTTGTGGATATAGAAGAAGAAGAAGAGAGCTCTCAACAGTATGAGACTGAATCAAGTGCATCAGATGATGAGGGTGTAGACATAGATCGACAAAGTTGTGAGTTGCATTGAAGCTCTCAGACATTCTTAGTGCTTATGTAAATGCCTCAAAGTAGTTTGGTTAATGAAACCATGTTTTGTAGCAATTTTGAATAACAATCAGATATCCACCCATTAAAGATATGTCTAAAATGTTATTTTTGTGTAAAAACTATTGATTTCTACATTCTTATATATATTTTAGACATGTCAATGTCTTATCATATAGATTTTGGACATGTCAATGTCTTATCATATACATTTTGGGACACGTCAATGCCTAATATAGTGAAATTTTGACTACATTTTGAGCTCTTTTTTTTTTGAGAAAATGACAAAAAATGTCAAAAATTACTTGTTTTCACCTCATTTTTGTAATATATGTATACTGGTGTAAAGGAATTCCAAAAATGAGGTGAAAACATGTAATTTTTTACGAGAGTGTTCTCTTTTTACGACATAGTTCTCGTTTGTTACGACTCGCTGTTGGACTAAGATTGCAATCAATCACATCCAAACTATGGACTGAGATCTCAATCGGTCATATCCAAAGTATGGATGAAAATGTCGATCTATCATATATAATAATCCAAACTATGGATCTCGATCTATCATATATAATAATCCCAACTATGGATCAAAATATTTCTTGTATAAAATAAATCCTAATCCACTCTCTTGAACTAAGTCCATCATGCTTAGTGAAGACGTGCTAAGAAAGTCTAGCAACTAGTGGAACTACCACCACCTTCTCAATAATAACATGTAAGATGTTCCAAGTGCATAAAACTTGCTTTATCTCTGACCACCATCCGATCATCACTATGATCAAATCATTCCTAACTAGGAATGAGGTGTCTCTAGTAAACTAAAGTAATAATCTGGCATGCCCAGATATCCACATCTGATCATCACTATGATCAAATCATTCCTAACTAGGAATGAGGTGTCTCAAGCAAACTACTCTCATAATTTGGCACTCCCAGATATAATGAGAACCATAATATGAGTCCACTAGACATATTGAAAAATGGTAAGTAGATGTGTGCACACTCATAGCCCACTAGGCTAAGCATCTAGCTCACCCCATACACACTATGTATGAACCATGGCCTATTCTCAGGCATATCAAATAAAGTAGTACGTACTCTGTGAATTTCTTCTCAATGCAATTGCCTCTTCATAGTCCTTATGTGCAAACCTTGACTTTCCGCTTCTAGGCTACTTGCCTGCGAACTTGCCTTGTTTGCGATCACATACAGAGTGACTGTCTCAACTGCCCCTCTGTGGTCTAATAATAAGATGATGCCAGGAAGTCATATAAATGAACTCCAAATCATATAAAAAATACAATCTCAGAGACTTCTCTCCCATACCATCTGTCCTACACCTAGGTAGAATACAAAGTTTGATGTCCCATACCACCAACTTTATACTCCACATAGATGTGTGTATGAGATTAAAGTCGAACACTTCTCTCAAAAATGATAAGAATAACTCGATGAGTACTCACAACCATAAATAATGTAATGAAATCATGAAGTGTTCCTGAAGTGTTTCCTTCCCTCGATGGAAAGAACAGAGTCATTCTTATGACTCTATCACTCATAACTATATGTAACATCAACTCATCTTGAGTTGAGAATTGAGAAATTATTTAGTAAATCAACTCAACTAGAGTTGTGAAGGATGCAGCTTGCATCCAATATCAACTCATGCATCTTGAATCAAATATTGAATCACAATAAATTGGAATTTATACCACTTGTATGAATCCAATTATTTGAAATGAGAACAACTAGCTAAGTTCTCCTATTCCATGCTCTCATGGCACTATATATATTCTTGAAAATTTCGAGAGAGTCTCCTCTGTCCTACTGAGAATGGTCACCAAAAACCAATGCTCAATAAACACATATCTAGGGCATATCTAGCCCATGGTGATCACACCATCTCAAAAGAAATCATAAAAGACCTGTGAAAAGTCTTTTCCTTTCAACAATGCCTCCTGCATAAACAATTTCCAATAGCAGCAGATTAAATCTTACTTTTAACAACCTTCTAGTCATCCAAAATCTATGAAATTTTCCAACCTTATGTAGCTTTTCTCAAGCTTTCATTAGGCACAAAAAGCACTTGATTTGGATATTTTCTCAGAGTTTTATGACCATTTTACTGGAAGGGTCGAACACTTGACGACCAATCCTAAAAAATGTACAGGGTCATCTTCTTGAAGCCCTTAGACTGATCAAAAAAATTCCAAATTCCATTTTCTTTGTGCCCAAATCTAGATCAACTTATCTAGTTTGGTCTCAAAACATTTCAATTCAAAATGAAATCAAATACACATTCAAAATTGTAATTCTATCTCTGCTACACCCGCGCTTAGGTGAGCTTAGAAACACTATAGCTGCACTTTTATAATAACTTCTAACTATGAAGATAAACTCCAAAATCCTTGAATTTTGGTTATAGCATAGGGTCTATAGTGGAGTAGCTTCTCCAACAAAAATGTTTGAAATTGGAGTTTCCAATATGACAATATCATGTGCTCATCACTCACATGTACCACTCTTTGGAAAATCCTCGCCAGAGATTAGTCTGAGAAGAATAGATCATTTGACCTATCAAATGATGTCCAATTTCTCCCAACTTTTAATAGCATATAGCTAATACTATCTACTTTTATTGGTATAAGGTTTATAGTATTTGGACATTTGGAGCTTCCAGAATGACCAAAATACTAAGTCTCTATACCTGCAAAAATTTTTAAAATTTGCAAAGGCTAACTTTTACTCTTTTATTTATATCATTTCATCTTAGAATTTCATACAAACATTTCATCTTCAAATTTCATACAAACATTTCATCTTCAAATTTCATACAAACCATCTGGAGGTGTTTAGCTAATGTTAGAAACAAAAGTCATTCAATTTAAGTAAATGAGCTAAGAGAACCAATCACCTCTAGGTGACATGGTCTCTGTTCATTTCACAAATTCCAGAAGCTGCACTTTCATGTGCAGAGATTATTTGACTATCAAATGATCTCTAAAAATCTTGAAAATTTGTATGCATAAAGTTCCTCTATCAAGCTTTCATCTCCAACAAAAATCATTCCATTTGGATCTACCAACGAAGAGTAATGCCCTTTGCAACAGGCCTATGTCACTTGTTTCAGGCCTCTACTTCTAGTAGCAGCACTTTTAGTGCAAAGGTCACTTGACCTATCTAAAAGTCTCCAAATTACTTGAAACTTGGTCAGCTTAAATATAAGCTTAAGAGCTACTGCCCTCCAAATTTCAATGAATCTTGGCATTCCCACAAAGAGTAGCATCCAAATCTCTATGAGGTTGTTACCTCACTAACTATTTGCTCGATCATTTTTTTCAAACTTAAAAATGACGAGACGTTCATCCTTATGATTAAACAAACTTATTCATTATCTTGGATGGATTGTGTCATGGAGATTTATCCATGCATATAATGATCATCTAGATCAATGCAAACCAAATTAACCATCCAAATCGTCTAGTTGAAAAATCAACTCTTTATATAGTATCCACCTTTTGGTGAAAGTGAATATCTATGGATGTCATTCTAATCATTGTGCTTCTTGCACATTCATTAATCTCATCACAACCAATCATATACAAGCACTTAATACTTGTATTGATGATCGTATCTATAGCACTCTTGTGCGGATACTCTCATGAAAAACAGTTTATGTGCTCATGTGTTACTAGTCGAAAACACATCTTAGTTTCTCTTGATATATACACCTTATCTTTTACTTTCTAAAGGCATAATTAGCCTATGCCTGGTACCTCGATCACATACCTCATGCTCACCCTAATCACTCATGGTGATACATAAAAGTGATCTTCTAAAAACAGAAAATGCATCATGCACTTCAACTTTCTAACAATCATATTGTCTATGCATACATGCATTCACTCATGCATTTTATTCTCTACTTCAATAAAATTATATACTTTTAGCTATACTGACAGAAAACTTCCTCTCTCAGACAACACATCACTCTAGTTCTCACATGGCATATAATGCCATGTGGCTACAAAATTTTCGGCAGCATTTCGCCAAGAAAATGAAACCTGAAAAAAATAATAGTAATCTTTACAATGATAGGCAATAGCCTAGTGGTTGGCAAACCACTCTCTTTACTCCAGAAACCTGCAAAATAGAAACTTTGCCAAAATGTGCTGTTGTACCTCTATTTCCTCAAAGGGAGGCTTAGTCACTCCATTCCTCTTCCATTGTTCTTCTCGGATTCTATTCCATAACTCCTTCGGCCATTCAGCTTCTAGGTCAGGTATGGTTGACATCGGTTCATTCTGAGTTCTTATTCACTCTTGCTTATCCTCCTTCTCTTTAGGTTCTTTATCCGAGGCTCTGACATGCTCTTTATATTGATTATCTGTTATTCTCGTCTTTTTTTTTTCTACTTTCAATACCTGCAAAAGGCTCTAAAACACACAAACAAGATATGTGCATGCTTTTATGAATCAACATTAGTTAGTTTAGCTTCATGTGCATAAATGAATTCATGTAAAAGACTAGCTTTCATGCACATTCCAATATTGATTTCTTAAAACTAAAAGAAAGTACAATGCAAAATTGTAAACTTTGATGCGAGAGACATTCAAATGAATGTATATGAGAGCAAATGTTTAATGCAAATGTATGAAAAAAAATTCTTTCCTATCCAAAATGGTTCAAAATATTATTAAAAACCCCTCATTATCATAATTGGAAACTCAATTCACTCCAAAAAGGATTCCTCGCAAGTCAACATCCATCTAAAAGCTTGGTCAGAGATGACTTCCAATGGTCCAAATATGGATTATGATCAGTCAAAAGAAAGGTCTTGAAGTTTAGAATCTATACCAAGTTGAATTTCTTGATTTGGACAGTCTATGAGGAAGTTATGGCCAAAACAATGAAGCTAGGTAAGTGGGCAGCATAACCCCTTGAAGAAGTATGCAGAGAATTAAATTCTCTCTAGGTGGGTTTCTAATTATCCAATGATAGCTTTCAGCCACTCATTGGAAGGCACTTGAAGTCTACTTCCTTTATCAAGTGGAATCACCATCCAATTTGGGTATCGTATGAGAGAGTTACGGCCATTTAAGTGGAGGTAGGTATGCTAATCTTGCTTTTTCTCTTCTCTCTTTTTCTACTTCCTCTCTTTCTCCCTTCTTCATTCTCTTCTTCTCTCTCTATCTCTTTCTCTCTTTCTTTCTTTACATTTCTCTCTTCCCCTCTCTTGCTCTCTCTCTCCTTTTCTTTTCTCATTTCTATCTCTATCTCTTTCTCCATCTTTTTTTCCAATCTCTAGTTTTCTCTATTTCTCTTCATTTATTTTCTTCTCTCTTCTCTTTCTTTCTTTCTTCTCTTTCTTTCTCTCTACCTTTCTCTTTCTCTCTCTTCATTCTCTTCTTCTCTCTCTATCTCTTCCATTCTTCTTCTCTTTCTACTCTTTATTCCTTCCTCTTTTGCTTACATCGCGTGCACAACGAAAACAAGAAGGTATACTATACGTGCGGAACAAATAACATCATGTGATCTTTGATCAGTTGGTTAAGGCACTTACCTTGTACTCACGAGGTCCAGAGTTCAAAATTCGTATTCTGTAGCCTGTACTTGAAAGTTATATTCAGTCGCTAGAATGCAGTTATTGTCCATGTCAGAACGTTTTATTGCTCCATGAGCTCTACATCACCCAACGTTCCTTCCAAGCTTCACGTAAATCCCGACTCCATGGATGCTCGCGTTTTTTTTCACGAAGATGATGATCTACCAAAAATAGCATGAAATCCTTCCTTCTATCACCAGAGGAATCTCTTCTTCCATCTCCCCAAGGTCTCTCTCTCCCTATGCTCTGATACCAAATGTGAGAAGTGAAGAATGACATGCATGGGACTCACCTCCCAGTCTATTTATAGCCCTTGCCTAGTCACCATCTAGAGTTCTCTCTAAGGCCCCTCTACTCATCTGGCCATGATGAGTAGGTACCTCGTATGAACTCTCTGGCTTTTGGCCTTGGCTATCCCCCGAGCAAGGAACATCTCGTTCCTCCAACCATGTACATCTCTGGAATATAACAGGGATGACACAAAGCACAATTTGGAGAAGATTGGTAATGTCAAAGCTTCCAATGGCAGGACAAACATTCTAAGTAAGGTTCTCTATGTACCACTATCACTAAAAACCTAATAAGTGTAGGCCAAATAGTTGAAAAAGGCTTGCAAGTTAGGTTCACCCAACATGGAGCTTTTGTGGAAGATCTATGTCAAGGCTTCAAGAAGATACCCAGAGGTGAGAAGCATGGTAGACTCTTTACTTTTGAAGTAGGGGAAACCAAGAACATAGCTCTATTCAACTTTGGGTCTCAAACCCTAAGTGAGCTTGAAGTGTGGCATAAGAGACTTGATCATGTGAATGAAAGATTCTTGAAGGACATATGCAGGGATCAAAGTGTTCTAGGACTGCAGAACATATCAAAGCAACACATGATCAACATGTGTGATGCATGTCAGATTGGGAAGGCACAAAGACAACCATTCAACCACAAAGGCTACATTCACAACAACTTATTGGACTTAGTACATACAGATGTATGGGGACCAACTCAAGAACCTTCATTGGCAGGACCAAGGTATTATGTCTCATTTATTGACGACCATAGTAAATGGACTCATCTATATTTTATCAAGAGTAATAATGAAGTGTTTGATTTCTTCAAGAAGTATCTTGCACATGTGGAGAATCATACAGGTAGATCACTAAAGAAGCTCAGATGTGATGGAGGGGGAGAATACTTCTCCAAAGATTTTGATGAGTTCTTGCAGGACAAAGGTATCAAAAGGGAAGTGACTACCAAGTACTCTCCTCAACTAAATGGAATTGCAGAGAGGAGAAACAAGACATTGGTTGGATCATCCTGAACAATGCTTGAAGAGAAGAAGGTACCACATTATCTATAAGCAGAAGCTATTTCAACTGTAGAGTACCTTGTTAATATACTACCATCCAATCACTTCAAGGTATGACTCCTTTTGAAGCATGGCATGGAAGAAAACCTAGTCTTGGACATTGCAAGGTTTTTGGTTGCTTAGCTTATGTTCATGTACCATCACAAATAAGAGGTAAGCTAGATCAAAGGGCAACAAAGGCAGTGTTTATTGGATATGATTCAACTTAGATGGGTTACAGGTTCTTTAATCCTTCAACCAAGCACTTCACTACAAGTAGAGATGTTGTGTTTGAAAAACACAGGTCTTGGTATGATGAAGACAAACAAAAGTTAACACTACCATATGATCTTGATTCTCACTCTCATCAATTAGGAAGCAAGCATGATACACAGGTCCAGGATCCAAGAAGTGATACAGACGATGACGAAGATGAAAGAGAAAAGGATTTCAAGCTATGGAAGTCAAGAGGCAAAGCAAAGATGCAAGAGGTTGGCAAATGCTCCAAACAAGCACCTAGAAGATCAGCAAGAGAGAAGAAACAACCAAAAAGGTATGGATATGATTCCACATTTGTTTACGAAGCATTCAATATACTTGGCAAAAGACTCTATTTCAGAGGAACCCTCAACCTATGAAGTGGCAAAGGGAAAAGGCCATGAATGAAGAGATAGATGTATTGAAGGAGATGGACACTTGGGATTTGGTTCCAATGTCACCGAATCAAAAGTTAATTGATTGCAGATGGGTATATAAAGTTAAAAGAAACTCAGGTGGATCAGTTTGCAGGTACAAGGCAAGATTAGCTGCCAAAGGATGCTCACAAACTCATGGTATAGGCTATGAGGAAACTTTCTCACCAGTTGCAAAGATGACTACAATCAGGACATTGATAAGTGTAGCTGCTGTAAGGAATTGGAGACTCCTCCAACTTGATGTGAAAAATGCATTCTTAAATGGTTGGATAAGTGAAGAGGTGTACATGTCGGAACCACCAAGTTTTGAAAACCCTAATCATCCATCTTATGTTTGCAGACTTAAGAAAGCATTTTATGGATTGAAACAAGCTCCTCGAGCTTGGAATTACAGGTTGGTTACATATCTTCAAGATCAAGGGTTCAAAGCTAGAAGCTCGGATCCTTCTCTATACATCAAAAGGGCTCACAATGAGGTTATCTATCTATGTGTATATGCAGATGATATTATTGTGACAGGTGATGATCTAAATGGGATTCAAAGGATCAAGAGACACATGCAAGAGGAGTTCAAAATCAATGATATACGTGAGCTCACATATTTCCTAGGTATGCAGGTGATATATACAGATGAAGGAATGTATTTGACTCAAAGAAGATACATTCAGGATCTTCTTCTCAAATTCAAAATGGAGAACACTAAACCTGCAGGTACACCTTTTGAGATGAATCATAAACTAAGTGGTTATGAACGTGAGAAAATTGAAGACATTAAAGAGTATCCAAGCTTGGTAGGTAGCTTAATATATGCTACTCATACAAGGGTAGACATCTCATATAGTGTGGGAGTGCTTAGTCAGTTCATGAACTCACCGAGAAGACCACACATGGACGCGGCTAAGAGAGTACTTAAGTATCTCAAAGGTACAATCAACGAAGGTATATTCTATCCTTACTCTTCAGATTTGGATATCAAAATCTACTCATATGCAGATTGGGCACGAACTAAGGATGATAGAAGAAGTACTTCTGGTTACTTAGCATTTGCAGGTTCAAAGCTAGTGTCATGGAGTTCCAAGAAGCAACCAACAGTTGTGTTATCCTCAACTGAAGCACATTACAGAGGCTTGACCATAGCAACTCAAGAGGCAATATGGTTAAAAGCATTGTATACAGATTTGGGACTTGTGATTTCCAAACCCACATATTTGGAGATAATGTAAGTTCCATGCATCTAGCGGCAAATCCTGTTTCCCATGCGAGAACCAAGCACATAGAGGTCCATTATCACTTCATCAGGGAGAATCTCATGGCAAAGGAAATTGACATTTCTTTTGTTCCAACTGAAAAGCAAGTAGCAGATATGATGACGAAGGCACTTGATGGAATAAAGCTTTGTAAATTCAAAGCTATGGCAGGTATTCAACCTATCAGAGAATGAAGACTCAAGCATACCTTAGCTTGAGGGGGAGTTGTTGGAACATCAAGCTTACACTATGCTTGAGGTGGATTTGATCTACATCAAAGGCTATCACATCAGAAGAATATCCGTTGAAGAGTTCTTTTTCTTATGCTCATTTATTGTATTTTTTGAGAAATTTTTTATGGTTCATTTACCATTGTAAAAGCCTTGAGCTTTACACATGTAAAGGTAGAAATATAGAGCCCAAATCCCACGAATTTGTGGTGGTTGAAGTTGCATTCAATCAAGCAATCAATCACCTAAAAGTAGATCAAAATAGATCTTCACTTTTCCTAGATTATAGGAAAGTGAATTGATTCCCTCCAACAACCATTCCCACCTTCATTTGAATTCAAAATCCACTTGTAGAAGTCGTGGAACACTCCTAGAGTCTATAGAAAGACGTGAAATCACTTTTACATTACATGGAAGCAATATGCATACACTTGTGACCATCATTGTCTTCCTCCTTCAATTCTCTGCATCATCTTCTTCACCAACAGTAATCTTGCAGAGGCTGCTGCTCTCTCTCTCTCTCTACAGAGCTCCAAATTGAGTGGACAATGGTTCATTGGAAAGGTATTAGTGTCCAATTTATGCTCATAAATTTTCAAAGCATTTGGTTTAGTAAATTGGGAGAAATCTGAGTTTTTCTGTCTCGGGGTCAATCTCTATGTATTCCTAAAAAATAGGAAGTACCACTGGTGAATGTCGCATTAATTCCTATAGCATATTTTGCTTATTCCTTATACTTTTGTGCATTCTATTCACTAAAACCTATTTGTATCACTTCCATAAAAGGAGTTTTTCTAAATGTAATCATGCTGGTCGTTATGGGCATTTGAATTTCATTGTCTCTTCCATAGATAGTAAGTTTTTGAGCTAGTCGACCCGCGAACCTATCTATTTTGTATCGACTCATTCTCCTTGATGCTCCAAAGTACATAGTGTGTTTGTTTGCACTTATCACATGCTTATAAGGTCTATTTGAGTCTCCATAAGCTCAAGGGCTGGTCTTGTGCCGGTTGGCTTGACCAAACTTCATCGCTTCAAAATGCACTTTTCTACCTTCTACAAGCTTCTCCAAGTTCTTTGAGGCATCACATCTAACACGTGGTTGAGCAGCCATCGCAGAGCAGCTCATGTATCTGCATAAGGGGATGAGGAGAACGTGCCCCATTTTCCAAGGATTAAACCCTCGAAATTTGAATTAGAGCATTAAACTCTTCTGTCACCTCGAGTATAGTGTAGTAGTCATCTGCGTGTCGACTACTTGCAGTCGTAGAATGTTCAGAGTACCACATTCAGGGTACCTTCTACTTTAATAAGCAGCATTAATTGGAGAGGAGGACCCCCCAGCCAACCAGTGGCCATAGAGACCCCAGCCGACTGGGGACCAGAGGAGGACCCCCCAGTCAACCGGCAGCCAGAGAGACCCCGAGCAGACGGACGACCAAAGGAAGAGTCTCCAGACTAACGGACGACCAAAGATGGAGTCTTCAACCGACGGACGATGGGCGACATCGTGCAGTAGAAGCCCTTGCTGAAGCAATTCGGAATGGAATTTTTATTTTCCGTATAAAGAGAGTCTGAGGTTTATTTTGTTGCACATATGGGATATAAAGACCCCCAACGAAGCCCATCTGCTAATCAACAGAGAATTATTAAAGCCAGTAAGCTAAACTTCTTCCTACAACATTCTTGGAGCCCCAAAGAAAGCCACGCGCTCTACCGACTGAATCTCCAAAGAAGTTCACGTGATTTGAAGTTTCAAGAGAAAGAGGAAGCTCAACTAAGGTGGTGAAGCAGTGAATCATCCAAGGTGGCCCAAGCCGATTTACAACGAGAAGCAAATATCAAAGAAATAATCGAAGAAGTACTGGATTTAATTTTCATCTATTTTCCTTTAGTATTAGAAATGGCATTTTCTTATTTCTAGTTGATTCCAAAGTATTCACTGAATTATGGGGGATTCTTACACAAGTAACATGTTATTAGACATACCTAGGTAGGAAGAGGATTATGCACATCAGGAAGGGGATAGACAGTTAGATTACACTCGGGGCCTTCCAGAGGTAGGCCAACAGAAAAGGCAGGAAGTAAATATTTATAAAGAGTTGAATGGATTGGATGAAAATATGAATGACATCCAAGCGGATATGTTCATCGTTAAGGAAATCCAAAACGAGATGGGTACCCTTTGTACTTCAATTAATGAAGTTAAAGGGAAGACGGAACAAATTCTTAATATGCTTTGTCCATCTTTACCCTTACCTGCCCAAATGGGTTCCTTGTCAAACATTAAATCTCAAAAATAGTAAAGTTTGGAAAGAAGTGAAAGTCCTTCATGAAGACTACAAGCATCAGTGGGTCCAAAACTAGTTTAGACCTCATGACTTGGTCAAACTTCATGCTTGCATAAGTGGGGAAAAGGTCAGATTCATGATAGATGACTCGGCCACCCATAATTTTCTAAACTACTCACCAATGAAGAGACTAAAGTTACCCCAGCAAAAGTCACCTCATGAGTATGTTGTATCTATGATGTTGGGTCAAGATAAGAAGGTCTGGGATACTATGATTTGTAAACTCGAAATAGAATTTGAAGGTTATAAAGATAAATTAGACTTTCAGATCATGCACATGGAAAGAATTGATGTGGTTTGGAATGGCTATGGGGCTTAGGAAAAACACTTAAAAGAAGCTATCAACTGAATACTTTGGAATTTGAGAGAAATGGAATCTATTATCTAATTCAAGGAGAGCATGATGTGCCAAGTACTCCTTTGATTTCTAGCATGGAGTTGAAAAAACTTGTAAATACCCAAAAAGCGGAAGTTTTCATTATACTTCCAACTGATGTAAACAATGTATATAATATGAATCCAGTTTCTTATATCTTGTCTCCCTTATCTAAACATGAAAAGTTTAAATTTAAGTGTTTAATAAATAATTATCGGGATGTTTTTCCAAAAGAACTTCCCCATGGCTTACCTCCTTCTCGTGGGCAAGTCGACCATGCTATATACTTGCTCCTAGGTACTAAGCCTATATGTAAACCCCCCTATAGACTCCCTTTTTCCCAGCAAGCTAAAGTAGCAAAACAATTAAATGAATACCTACTTAAGGGATTCATTCAGCCTATTCTCTCACCCTGGGTAGCACCCATTCTTTTAGTCAAGAAAAAAGATGGATCAATGAGACTATGCATTGATTATCGAGCCTTGAATAAAGCTATGATCAAGAATAAATATCCAATGCCCCGAATTGATGATCTTTTTTATCAATTAAAAGGAGCTAAGATATTTTCAAAACTTGATCTCCATCAAGGATATCATCAAATTAGAATTAAATCTGAAGATGTTCCTAAAACAGCTTTCAAAACTAAATATGGGCATTTTGAGTTTTTAGTCATGCCTTTTGGACTAACAAATGCCCCAGCCATGTTCAGGACACTAATGAACACTATATTAAACCCTTATTTGGGAAAGTTTGTAGTTGATTTCCTTGATGATATTCTTGTCTATAGTCAAGATGTAACCTCTCACCTAGAACATTTGGAAAAAGTTTTCCAAGTTCTAAGAAAAATAAATTATTCGGAAAAGAAGATAAATGTGAATTCTTTTCAATAGAAATCAGATATCTTGGACACGTTATATCTGAAAAAGAGATTCAAGTAGATCCTGATAAGGTCCAAGTTATTCTTAATTGGCCTCACCCTAAAACTATTACAAAACTTCAAAGCTTTTTAGGGTTAGCAAGATACTATAGAAAATTTGTACCTAACTTTGCAAAAATCTCAACCCCTTTATTTGAAAAATTAAAGGGTAAACCCAAAAGCCTTAATTGGGAGAAGGAACAAGCTGAAAGTATGGAAAGACTTAAGAGAGCCTTAGCTTCGACCCCGGTTCTACAGATAGTAGATCCAAATGAACCCTTCCTAGTTGAAACAGATTCTAGTGATCTAGCAATAGGAGCTGTTTTGAATCAAAATGATCGACCAATTGCTTTTGAAAGCCAAAAGTTGAATCCAGCTCGAAGAAATTATTCTACCTATGAAAAAGAGCTTTATGCAAGTGTGCATGCTCTGAAAAAATGGAAACATTACTTGTTTGGTGCCAAATTAACTATAGTTTTTGACCAAGCAAGTATTAAATGGTTTGCAAACCAATCGGAATTATCAGATAGAAAAGCTGGATGGGCCGAATTACTCCAAGAATTTGACTATGAGCTTAGATATAGAAAGGGAAAATTTAATATTGTGGCAGATGCATTAAGCAGGATGCCCATGTTAAATTCTTTGAGTTTCATACAAATTTCTAATGAGTTAGTAACACTCATGAAGGGCAAGTATCGAGAGGATGCCAGTTTTAAAGAAGCCTGGAAGAAGGTTTCAACTCAAAACCTTCTGATTCCGAACTTAGAAAAAAAGTTTTGTTTGAATGTCATGATGCCCCAAGTGCTAGATATCCTGGAATCAACAAAACTTATGAATTAATAGAAAGGCAATTCTACTGGCTTAGTATACATAAAGATGTACATAATTATGTACTTAGATGCACCAAGTTCCAAGTTAACAAAGTTAAAAAGCTTAAGATAGGGGGTTTGTTGCATCCCTTAGAAATTCCAAATGGAAAATGGGAGAGTATTTTCGTGGATTTCATTACAGGCTTGCCACGTACCCCTAAAGGCCATGATGCCATTTGGGTCATAGTTGATCGATTGACCAAAATGGCTCGTTTCATACCTACTCGAACTATAGTAAAAACTCCAGAATTAGCTAAATTATTCATAGAACAACTGTATAGAATCTATGGGATTATCTCAAGACATAGTGTCTGATAGAGATAGAAAATTCACTAGTCATTTCTGGAGAGCTGTATTTAGTAGATTAGAAACTAAGCTAAACATGAGTACTGTTTTACATCCACAAACAGATGGTCAAACTGAAAGAGTCAATCGAATACTTGAAGATTTGTTAGGAGCATACGTATCTTCTACCCAAACTAACTGGGAAGACTATCTACCAATAATAGAATCTGCTTATAATAGTGCAAATCATTCTGCAACAGAATATAGTCCTTTTATGTTAATGTATGGGTTTCAACCCAGAGCACCTTATGCAGTTGGACTACAAAACGAAAACATCCAAGCAGCTAAAGATTTCCCAGAAGACATGAACTTTAAGTTAAAACTAGCCAAGGAAAACCTGAGGAAAGCCCATGATAGAGCTAAATCTTTTAGTGACCCTAAAAGGCGAGACATTTCCTTTCAGGTTGATGAATTAGTATATCTTAAAGTTCCTGAGAAATCTGAAACATTGAAAACAAGACCTTGTCGTAAACTCTCTCTGAGGTTCTATGGCCCTTTTAAGGTTCTCAAAAGAATAGGGACTTTGGCTTACAAGTTAGAACTTCTAGATGATTGTTTACTTTACCCATTATTTCATGTTAGTAGATTAAAAAGAAAAATGGCTGAACAAGACAATCTTGTATCTTCACATACAATCATTCAACCAATCTCCCTTCTTAACATCCCTCATGAACCAGAAAGAATTCTATGCACTCGAGATAAAAAAACAAGAAGTCATCTATATAAAGAGTGCCTAGTTAAATGGAGGGATGGAACTGAAGAAAGTGCTACTAGGGAACAAGTAAGTTCCATAAACAAAAGATTTCCCTCTTTTCGAACTCTTAGTTAGAAATGAGGAAAATATATT
This sequence comes from Ceratopteris richardii, assembly GCA_020310875.1. Taxonomy (NCBI): domain Eukaryota; kingdom Viridiplantae; phylum Streptophyta; class Polypodiopsida; order Polypodiales; family Pteridaceae; genus Ceratopteris; species Ceratopteris richardii. Next base: position 76,208,090 of record CM035413.1, read on the forward strand.
TTGAGAGTGAGTCCATGATCAACAAACTGAATCATGGTGCACGGGGGAATATTCCACATAATATACCAAAGCACATTTTCGAGGAAGAAAATATTAAAGGGGGGAAGAATGTTGTATAAACCATGGATTAGATCCTCAAATAATAGGGAATCCTTGGTTTAAATTAAATAGGTTGGACCCTCCAAGAAGGAACCTATGTTTCTTGGTTTTAACCCTTGAGGTTTTATCTCAATGGAAGTCTCAAATGAAGGGTTTTTTAATTTAGGAATAATTAGCCGAAGGAAGAAGAAACCTTAGTCTTGGGAGAAGCTTCTCCAAAAGGACACTTTGGCTTGTACTTGAAGGGAAGGCTTCAATTGAAATAGAATCCATGTGATTCTCTTTTGAAAGTATTCACATGAAGGACACTTGGAAGGACACATGGATAAAAATTAAAACATGCACCCCTTGGACCTTTGGTATATATATGAGTGGAGTTGGATAGGTGGATATGTACTCACTCACTCTCTGGTGGATGCTATACTCTAGGAAGAAGTTTATTTCACAACAATTCCACTTCATTGACCCTATATCTTTCTAGGATCATAATGTATACTTAAAGAAGTCTAAGACTCATAAAACCATTTCTCATTCACTTACACGCTCCACTGAGGGTGAGCCAAGAAAGAGAAAACATTGGGTTTATGATCCTATCCTAGATTGGAAGTCTAAAAATTGATTCTAGGAACTATGCTATTACTAGCCCACCTTGGATCCTCACACGCTCAACTAAGGGTGATCATCTCAAGGAAACCATGTGCTAGCAAGGGCCCTATGGATGCCTAACAATGATGCTCTATGAGTTTGGAGGGGGGTTTTTATAGTTTTCTTAATGAATTTGGACCCTTGGATCTAGAGAAATCAAGTCACAACCATAAAATCAGCTGCTTTTTATTACAACCATTGGATTTATCAAATGGATGGCTAGGATTAGTTCTTTATATGATATCTAGGGCAAAGGGAGGAGAATTAGGCACATGCATTCTCCACCATTGGATCTGGGGCTGATGTGGACCGTCGGATGAGTGTTGACATCAATTTGGATAAGATAAGCTGCTATTTTTGGATGATCTTTGCATTATTGATCTTTGACCATCAAAAAAGGCTTATCTGATGAAAAAAACTCGTGGATCCTCCTTTCTTTAAGCTTTAGTGCATCTACATCGTTGAATGTGAGTTCATCCTGACCATACAACATGGTTCAATCAGTGTTTGCCATATGGTAGCCCGTCAAGCCTTCAATTTGCTTATTCTAAGAAACTACAGTGAACTTAAAAATTGGATTTTGTGCTCTTTGACCCTCCAAATATCCATTGATGAAGATTAAAATTTGTAGGACTATGTTTTGAAAGGTATCATTTTGGAATATCTAAAAAAACTCCCATCTGAATCTCCCTTATACAAGTTTAACTACATTCGGAAGTTTGCAAGGTGGCATTAAGGTGCCTAGGAAGCTTTGATAGCCTTGAAAATTTGTACAAATATGTAGCCACATATGAACTTTATACAAACAAAACCATATGGCTAACAAAAATTCCTATACAAGATTTTGTAAGGTCTAAGTGGAAAAATTACATTTTTTATAAAATGCACATGGCATATCAATGTGCTAAAAAATTCATTTAGATGGGAAATTCAGGCTATAGACTGCCTTTGATAGGCTTCACAAGTGTATGAATTTTCATGTGATTTGGAGACATTGAAATTTTTACCCTAATTTCCAAAATTTGACCAGCTTTAACCACTACCCTCGATTTGCTTGATTTCTTCCAAAGTTTGCATGTGAACTCCAATTGACATCCTTGATGCATCTTGGACTTTTGAGGGAATTTTGGCTACCATCACCGAATGCATTTCTTTTAGGCCTTCATGAATGAGAGAGGAGAGAAAATCTCCATGACAACAGTAAGCAAATACCAAAAGCAATACTAAGAGAAAAAACACAAAAATCATCGTCATCAATAAAATAAAAGCTATTGGAATCGCGATATGTCATCTGGTTTATTTGTGCTAAAAAAATCAAATAAACAAACAAAAATAAAATCGCATTACGCTTTTCCTGATGACAGGAATCGATCTCAGACACTCTATTTGAGAGGCAATTAGCCTAGCCAATGCGTCAAGTCATTTTCTTCGAAGAGAAACAATCATATGCTTGGAGTTTTGAGATTTTGGACCTTATTATGACCTTATTTCCAACAATCCCTCTTCAATTTCATAATGGTACAAGGTTTAATAAACTGCAAAACTTGTGATATCTATAAATATCTGTTAACTAATTTCCATTGAATCTTGAGCTGGTTGTGTATGAACTTGTATGTTTGAGAAACTACAAACTGAATGTCCTGTTGTGTACTACATAGATATATCAAGCAGCCCACTGCTTGACTATATAATGTAGCATCAAATGGTTCTGGATATGCTATTGATTGTAATAACTTATTGACATCCATTCGTGTTTTTATAGGCTTAGAATCTATCAAACCTTTCCAATAATTTCTCAAAGTACTTCTACTATATCATGTAGATACATGCATCTCTATACTTGAACTCAATCCTAGGACTTGTGATAATCATATCGCTTTTAGTGTATCTTGAACATTAGTTGGTTCATTCTCAACTAAATTAAGGGCTAAAACATTATGAATCTCAAAGTGTTTTGCATAATTTACCTGGTCTCCTTGTTATCTCTTGGTCTGACTTCTAGTTCTTCCAGTGTATCCCTGTATACCATTGTCCTTCCAAGTTTGATATAACCACTTTGGGGTATTCCTAAAAAGTGGTGGTATCCTTTTTGGTTCTTCACTATCTCTTTCTTCTAGAACAATAGAACCTTCTCCAACTTCACAAGTCAGAACCTCAAGAGGTGCTAATGATGGACTAGGTACTGATGTACGTAATGACATTCTCTCTTCACCTGTATATCTTAGGGTTTGAGAAGGCTCATCACCCCCTTTGTATGGTTGAATGTAAGCATCCAAATTCATTCTAAAAAATATAGTCATCTACCTTTATGAAATCTGGAATTTCTTCCTTCTTATCATAAATCTAACTTTCTGCAATATATGCATTGTGTGTGAGTAGGATATTTGTCAATGTTTTGGTCAGTTCTCCTTCCACAGTGTAAAGTCTTGAGAAATAAATTTTAAGTTGGAAGGTAAGCTACCTATGGCTAAAAGTATTTGAATAAAGGGGTTCTAGTTTGAGAGAACTATGCATTAGAAGTTGTAGGTGTCAAAGTCGATTGTATAGAAGTATAGTTTTAGACATAGGTGAATTGTTTGGAGTAAATCTCAAGATTTATTAAATGTTTTGAAAAATTTTAACATGGAGAAGGTGCAAAAACACTAGGCGACACCTCATACAAAGCTTCATTGAAAAATTTACAAGTTTGATTACTCAATGAGTGAATTAAGTGCAATAGACTTTTCTGAGTATTCACTCTCTTCACAGTTAGTGCAAAGATTGGTAACCTCGCACTAGTCCTCCAAAATTGGTTGAGGTTTTGAGTTGTTCTTGATATAGAGGTGCTCTAACATCAAGGATAACTTGTTCTTTTGGAGATTAAAATTCTCCATCAGTGGTAGTAGATCAGGAATCATGAAAATTGAAGAAAGGAGGACCCCGACTATTGCAGTTATACAGAATTCAACCTTTGAAGATTCAAAAGGTGAAAAGTTGAAGTGAAAGCTAGAGAAGGATGCCTAAAACTAACAAGAAAATCAAAAGGAACTACATTCGAAGTAAAGGTACACTTATTTCTTACAAAGCTTGAAGAATTTAATACACAAGTAAAGAAAGAATGGGAGATTCTCTTGAAATAGAGAAATTGGATAGAGAAAACTATCCTACTTGGTCAATGAGGATGGAAGCTCATCTTATGAGCAAATACTTCATAGGATACATTACAGATGAAGAAGAAAAACCAGAGTTTAAAGATCCTAGTATTCCACCTAGGGAGGAGCTCTCAAATGTGAAGACATGGATGAAGAACGATGCTCAAGCAAGGAGCATTATCTACATGGGAGTCAATGATTACTTGCTACCTCACATTAGAGGACTTGAAAGTGCAAGTGAGATATGGAATGCTTTGGAGGAGCATTTCCAAAACACGACAAAGTCAAGGAAGGCATCTTTGTGGGTAGAGTTTACCACATTCAAGAAGAAGGCTTCTCAATCCATTTCTGATTATGTAACAAGGATGAAGGACATTGCAGATGCATTAGGAGCAATTGATGAAGATATTGAAGAGGACAAATTGGTACGGAAAATCCTCACAGGTTTGAGAGGAGATGAGAAATGGAAGCCATTCATTTTTTCCACTGAGTTGTCACTAGATCATTTCACTCCTGTTTTGAATCGATTGCTATGACATATGATAACCTTTGAGCAGGATGTCAAAGGTGATGTTGATAAAAGTATAGGTCAAGCAATGTATTCAATAGACAAGAAGAAGATTAACAAAGGCAAGCAACAATTGAATGAAGATGAAGACACTACTAGTCAAGCTAACTTCCTAAGAGGAAGAGGAGGTGGCAAAGGAAGAGGTAGAGGCAGAAGCAATAAAGCTGGAGTCAAAGCTTGTTGGATTTGTGGTAAGAAATAATCATTTAGCTCATGAATGTTGGCATAATAATCAGAATAATGGAGGATATAATAAAAAATTTAACTCAAGAGGAAGAGGTAATAGATATCAAAGAGGTAATTTCAGAGGTAGAGGTAGTAGAGGTTTCTTTGGAAGAAATGCAGGTAGAGGCTTCCAAACTCAATCCTACAATAAAACCTACTACAACTATGCTTCATATCAGAAGGAGGATTCAACTTTATTCATGAATGCAACTTGTGAAAGACAAAGTGAAGATCAAAGAGTCTTCTACATTGACTCAGGGTGTAGCAATCACCTGAGTGGTAACATAGCTTTGATGACTGAATTGGAGAATAAAGAAAGTAATCATGTGGTTCAAACAGGTGATAATACAAAGCACAATGTGAAATCAATTGGATTAGTGAAGGCTAAGGATGGGAGCACTCTTCTGAGTAAGGTTTTTCATGTTCCTACAATTCCAAAGAATCTAATAATTGTAGGGAAAATTATTGAGAAAGGTTATGAAGTAAGGTTCACTAATGATGGAGTTTTTGTGGAAGACCCTAGCAATTCTTTTAGGGAAGAAAGAAGGAAGGTTCTTCACATTGAAGATTCAAGGCAATGTTGCTCATGCATTGTTCACTTATGGAGGACATAAGATCTCTGAGTTAGATCTTTGGCATAAAAGGCTTGGACATTTCAATGAAAGAGGTATTAAGGGTATGATTAACAATGGTTTAGTGCTTGGGTTACCTAACGTTGCAGGTCAACATATGACATACAGATGTGAGGCATGTCAATTAGGTAAGGCTCATAAGCAATCATATAATAAGCATGGTTTCATGTATTCAGAGAAGCTTGAATTGGTACACATAGATGTGTGGGGACCATCAAAGGACTTTAGCATTAATTGTTCAAGATATTATGTGATTTATGTTGATGATGCTACTAGGTGGATCACCATATATGTGATCAAAGATAAATCAGAGGTATTCAATACATTTAAACATTATCATGTGCATGCATAAAGAATCACAGGGCAAAAATTGAAGAGACTAAGGTTAGATGGAGGGGGAGAGTACTTCTCTAATGAGTTCAGTGATTACTTATGGAATGCAGTTATAAAAAGAGAAGTTACTTGCAGGTACTCTCCTCAACAAAATGGTGTAGCACAAAGGAGAAATAGAACTCTTGTTGAGTTTGCAAGGTCAATGATGAAAGAAAAGAATTGCCCCAATTATTTGTGGGCTGAGACTGCAAATATAGATACATACTTGGTCAATAGGTTACCATGTAAAGCTTTGGAAGGTATGACACCATATGAAGCTTGGTGGGGTAAGAGACCTACCTTATATCATTGCAAAGTATTTGGATGTTTGGCTTATGTGCCATCTCAATTGAGGCATAATTTGGAACCTAAAGCTGAAAAGTATGTGTTCATTGGCTATGATGATAAACAGATGGGTTATAGGTTGTCGAGTCCATCCACAAAGCAATTCCTTGTGTCAAAAAATGTTACATTTGATGAGCAAGGTACTTGGTATGCAGGTATAATTAATATTCATGCATGTGATGAAGAAACTTTGAATCAGAAGAAAGGTAAATTAAAGATTCAAATATGTGATGAAGAAGAGAACAATGAAGCACAATTTGAAGTTGAAGAAAGGCCAAGGTTTGATCCAGAATGTGATGAACCAGAAACTTCAAGAAGTGGAGAACTCAGAAGGTCATCAAGGCACAAATGGAAACCTACAAGATATAGTGATGATACTTCATTTTTTACCACTAAAGATTATGCTTATATGGTGAAAGCAGAGGAAGACCCTTCTACATATGAAAAGGCAAAAGGTAAGGAAAATTGGGAGAAAGCTATGCAAGAAGAGTAGGATGCATTGATGGAGAATGAGACATGGGATTTGGTTCCTAAACCAAATAGTCAAAGGATCATTGGATGCAAATGGGTCTACAAGACAAAGAGGTATGCAGATGGAAGTGTGTCTAGGTATAAAGCTAGACTTGTTGTGAAAGGGTATGCTTATACATATGGTATAGAATATGATGAAACGTATAGTCCTGTGGAAAAGATGATAACTATAAGGGCACGGATATCTATTGCTGCATGTAAAGGTTGGAAACTATGTCAATTAGATGTGAAGAATGCTTTTCTAAATGGTTACATTTTAGATGATGTTTTCATGGAGCAACCACAAGGGTTCAAAGATAAAAGGTATCCAGAGTATGTATGTAAGTTCAAGAGAGCTTTGTATGGTTTGAAGCAAGCCCCAAGGGCATGGAATTATAGACTTAAGAAGTTCTTCTTGGTTTCCAAGTGTCTAAAGCAAATAGTAGCTTGCTTGTTAAGGCAAATGATGATGGGTTCATTTACATGTGCATATATGTTGATGACATAATTCTTACAGGTATAGATGAGAAGGGCATACAAAGTCTCAAGAAGCAAATGGAGAAAGAGTTCAAGATTAGTGACTTGGGAGACTTGTCATATTTCTTGGGCATGGAGGTCTCATATACTCAACATGGAGTATATGTGAATCAAGAAAGGTATTTGAAGAACTTGTAAATCAAGTTTAAAATGGAAGATTGCAGGGTAGCACCTACTCCAATGGAGGTGAATCACAAATTGATCAAATATGGAGGAGAAGAATTCAAGGAAATGAAGCTATATCAAAGTTTGGTTGGTTGTCTAATCTATGCTACATTAACTAGGCCTGATTTGTCATATGCAATTGAATTGTCTAAATTCATGCATTGTCCTAGGAGAGAACATTGGGTTGCAGGACAAAGAGTGTTAAGATACATTAAGGGCACACTCAAAGAAGGTTTGTATTATGGTTTCACATTAGATACAAACATCAAGATATATAGTGATATAGATTGGGCAAGAAATCCTGATGATAGGAGATTAACCTATGGGTGTTGATATATTTAGGTAGTGATGTGTGTGAACACACTAGGACTGCCGAGGCACTTTTTTCCCTCTTTAAGAGGTTTTTTTCCCCTGGCTTGTATATACGCCTATTGCCCTAATGGGCTACTTATCTTTGTATATTCTCTAGTAATACATTCAGTATTGTGTGTTGTGCTCCAAGCTTCTTCTTCTTCCTTATGTTGTTCATATGCTTCCACAGACGTCTAACTCCAACAATTGGTATCAGAGCAGGTCGTCGCTTCATCTAGGGTGCCATCGACACTCCTCCGTTTGCAGTCTCAAAATCACACGAATTTTGGTGAGCATACTCAGTGTGTTTTTGATATCAAAATAGCTTTGCTGTGTGGTGCCGAAATCGTGATCTGAGCTCATTTCGGCCTTCGAATGCACTATCGTAATGCTTGTGTAGGCAATTTTATCTTTTTGTGCCAAAGGTATATACCAGTTTCTGTTCGCCAGTATAAGCGTCTTGAAGTCTGCTATAGGTCTAGTGGAATTCGTCTCGGGAATTTTTTGCATCAAGGTATTTTAGTCACCGGCCATGGCTGAAAGCAGTGATGTATTCCGTATGTTGGCTGTTGAGGATACGTTGGATGGTACCAACTACCCATTATGGGCTTATATGATGCGACATGTGTTGGTTGCAAAAGGACTCTGGAACATTGTGCAGGGTGTCGAAAAATGTCCTATCACACCTACAACTGTTACAACTACAGATACCGAAGCTGATGCAGAAGGTGTCGAAGATGATGATATTCTGCATATTCTTGTTTGTGATACCGTTTTTGCTGCACCTACTATAGAGCAGATTCACTGGGATGGCACAGATGCCTAGGCTCATGCATTGATAGCTTTGTCTATCAAGCATGACATTATTCCTCACATTCGCTCTTGCAGAATAGCTAAGGATGCTTGGGATACACTTACCATATTGTACCAAGCTAGGAATGACGCTCGTGTTGCTTACCTCCAAAAACAGTTGGAGAGTGAGCACATGAATGAAGGTGATTCTATGGAAAGTTTCCTAATGAAGATCAAAGACTTGAAGGAACAGTTGATTTCTGTTGATGAGGTTATACCAGATAGCTCACTTGTGCAGACCGTTCTGAATGGTCTTCCTGATTCATATCAGAGTTTTGCTTCTACTCTTCGGTTGATGATGAAAGGCAATCCAAATGCCTTATCACTTGAGGAGTTAGTCTCTGTTCTGTTGCACGAAGATCAGTCCAGGCAGAACAGGTCCATTATGCGAGTTGCAGATCAAGATTTCCTAGCTAGTCAGAAGGGCCAAGGAAAATGGAGCTCTTCAACTAGTAAGCAGAAATCTCCTAATTCTGCACATTCGAAGAAGGAAGATAAAGATGAGAAGAAATCAGAAAAGCAAAAATTTTCTTTTAAGTATTGTAAAGGGAATGATCATACCATAAAGAACTGTCCAAAACTGGCTGCTAAAGAGGCAAAGAATAAAGAGGCTAGAATGGTTGTTGTAGAGGCCTCTACACCAAAAATAGAGTCTGTTAATCTTGTGCAGGAAGAAGAATGGGCATTTACTACTGTCTGTAGTTTTGACCCATCTTCTCATGAGCAGTGCATGTCTATAGTAGACTTAGATGTTTGGTATTTTGATAGTGGGGCAACCAAACATATTACCTTGCAGCGCAGTTTCTTCCCTTCACTCGACCCTGCCCCTATAGGGAATACTATTACATGCACAAACAACTCCTCTTATCCTGTTATGGGAGTTGGTAAGATCATTTTGACTACTGCTGATGGTAGTTCTTTCACTTTTTTAGATGCTTTATTTATGCCAGGGATCAAGAAGAACCTCTTATCAGTTTCTGCATTAGCCAAGATTGGCTCGGATGTGAAATTTGTTGATGACAGGTGTATAGTTCATGATCTATCAAATGGCGATGTGATTATTGCTTCTGGCATTTTATGTCGTGGACTATATAAGCTCATAGACTATGAAAGATCTATAAATGATTTGGCATGTGTAGTAAATAATTCTCAAGCTATGTCAGATGCAAAGCTTTGGCATGCATGCTTTGGTCATCTGATTTTGCTAGTTTGCTATGCCTGCAAAAATCTGACATGGCATCCTCTTTGCCCAAACTTGAGGCACCTAGAAAACACGTTTGTGAAGGCTGTATTTTGGGCAAAATGCAGCGTTCATCCTTTCCAAAAGATGGTTCAGTTCAGGCTACTCAGAAATTGCAGCTTGTACATAGTGATGTCTGTGGTCCTATGCAGATAGCTTCTTTTGGGAATTATCTTTACTTCGTGACTTTCGTTGATGATTTTTCCAGGCATGCATGGGTATATCCATTGAAGGCAAAGTCTGAAGTGTTCATGTGCTTCAAAGAGTTTTTGGTTTTGGCTGAAAATCTGTCAGCATGTAAAATGGGCACCCTCCTTTCGGATCGAGGGGGGGATATATGTCTTCTGATTTTAATGCATTTTTGGCTAAATGTGGGATAAAACACCAGTGTACAGTCCTGTATACACCTCAACGAAATGGAGTTGTTGAACGAAAGAATAGGTCACTCATGGAGATGGTGAGGTGTATGGTCAAGAGTCAGGCTTTACAACATAGTTTCTAGCTTCAGGCTGTCATGTGTGCAGCATATGTACTGAACAGGTGTCCCACTAAAGCGTTGTAGTCTATCACTCCATATGAGGCTTGGCATGACTATTTCTCATCTGCGTGTTTTTGGTTGTTTTGCATATGCATTAGTGCCTGAACAACATCGCAAAAAATTGGATGATAAAGCAGTAAAATGTATTTTTGTTGGGTACATTTCTGAAAGTAAAGGCTATCATCTGTATCATCCACAGACTAAACGCGTTCTGGTTAGCCATGATGTTGTTTTTTGTGGAAGATGCTATTCAGCCATTGCGTTCATGTACTAAGGAGACATCTGTTAGCTCCAAAGACATGTATGCTACTTTGTTGCCTCTTTTTATAGGTGGACAGTCTAGTGCTGGTCTCAATGAAGCAACTTCTCAACCTTTGTAGGTTTCATGTGATGATGCAGATCATTCAATTTTTTATGCAGATTTACATGATGTACTAGTTGATGAGATATTGAGCAACCAAAAACTATGCCAAAATGGCTGGTGCAGACTTTGCATGATAGCAAATTAGATGCACCTCTGTCATATCATACTCGTTCAGGATCTCATAGTTCCTCTTTTGCATCAAATTGCTATGCTATGGCTACATCTAGTCTCTGTGATGAGAATGAGCATGTTTCATTTGATGAAGCACAAAATTCAAAAAATTGGATGGCTGCTATGCAATCTGAATATGATGCTATAATGAAGAATGGTACTTGTTCTTTATGTGAATTACCTCTAGACAAGAAGCCCATTGGCACTAAGTGGGTATACAAGCTGAAGCATAAACTGGATGGTACAATTGACAGGTATAAGGCTAGGCTTGTTGCAAAGGGTTATGCACAAGAAAGAGGCATTGATTTTGATGAGACCTTTGCACCTACATGCCGTATGACTATTGTTCGGAGCATCTGTGCACTTGCAGCTCATCATGGTTGGAATGTACATCAGTTGGACATTTAAAACAACATTTCTAAATGGTGACTTGCACGAATAAGTGTATGTTCTTCAGACCCGTGGCTTTGTGCATAAAGGGCATGAAAACCAGGTGTGTAGGTTAAAGAAGGCATTATATGGTTTAAAGCAAGCACCACATGCTTGGTATGAGAAGATACATGCCTATCTCATTGCACATGGTTTTGAGAATAGTCCAACTAAAAGCACGTTATATGTTAAGCGTGCTAATGATGTGCTTCTGATCATTATTGTCTATGTTGATGACATGCTACTCACTGGTCCTATTGAGAAGCATATTGTTGATTTTAAGGCTGATTTGCATGCCTCATTTGAGATGTCTGATTTGGGGCATTTGCATCACTATTTGGGCATTCAGTTTATGCAAGTTGATGGTGGAATGGCTTTGTGTCAAACAAAATATATTGACACATTATTGCAATGTTTTGGCCTTGAAGACTGTAAGCCTATTGTCACTCCTATGGAGACAGTTTTACGATTGAGTCTTCATGATGCTGGAGATGCATTTGATCTTTTTCTCTATTAGCAAGCTCTTGGATGCTTGATTTACTTATGCATTACTCGACTAGATATTCAGTTTGTTGTCTCACAAATGAGCAGGTTTATGCATTGCCCAGGAGTCAAGCATTGGCAGGCAGTTAAGCACATCTTTCGCTATTTGAGTGGTACTCGGCTACTTGGGTTGTTTTATCACAAGGGGGGGTCACTACCGCCAAATTTGCATGCTTTTTTTGACTCTGATTGGGTTGGTTGCTATGACACTTGTGTGTCCACTAGTGGCTTTTGCTTCATGCTTGGTAGCTCATGTATATCTTGGTTGAGCAAGAAGCAACCTACTGTGGCCACTTCTAGTTGTGAGGCTGAGTATAGGACAGCTTTCACAGCGACTGTTGAGTGTGTGTGGCTCAGATGCCTTATGACTAATTTGGGTGTTGGTCAGACTTCTGCCACCACCATCTTCACTGACACTGAGAGCGCATTGGCAGTTGTGAGAAACCCTGTGTTCCTTGCTCGCACTAAGCACATTGAGATGCATTATCACTATGTCAGGGACAGGTTCTCTATTGGGGAGATGAGCTTGGCATATGTGCCCATGGAGGAGAACATTGAAGAACTTTTCACAAAGGCTCTGCCTAGGGAGAAGTTTGAAGCTTTCCGCAAAGCTTTGGGCTTACTTCCTTTTGTGGAGTGATTTCCACATAGCTTGGCACTTCCTTATACATGAGTGCTAGCTCCTTGTTCACCGCATCACTCCTAGGGGGGATTTGTTGATATATTTAGGTAGTGATGTGTGTGAACACACTAGGATCGTGGGGGCACTTTTTTCCCTCTTTAGGAGGGTTTTTTTTCCCCCGGCTTGTATATACACCTATTGTTGTAATGGGCTACTTATCTTTGTACATTCTCTAGTAATACATTTAGTATTGTGTGTTGTGCTCCAAGCTTCTTCTTCTTCCTTGTGCTATTGGTGTGCTTCCGCAGACGTTTAACTCCAACAATGGGTACTTACGTTATGTGGGAGATAAATTAATCTCTTGGTGTTCTAAGAAGTAGCATATAGTTGCTTTGTCATCTACAGAAGCAGAGTATAAGGGTATGGTTGAAGCTGCAAAGGAGTTCATATGGTTGAAGTCTCTCATGAAGAGTTTTGACATCATTCAGAGTACACCTACTATTCATGGAGATAATATGAGTTCATTGTATCTAGCTGCTAACCCTATTTTTCATGCTAGGACTAAACACATTGAGATACAATATCACTTCTTGAGAGAGAAGGTGATTGATAAGGAGATTGAATTCATACATATTTCAACAAAACATTAGATTGCAGACATGCTAACCAAAAGCTTGGATGGACCAAAGCTACAGAGATTCAAACACGTGGCAAGTATAAAGAAGATGGAGAAAATCACAATTGATGATTGAGGGGGAGTTTTTGGTGCAGGACAACCATCAATTGATGATTTGGACAAAGGTTTGAAGCCAAAGGATGAAGCAAAGACCAATATATGAAGCTTGAAGTTAGTGCATGATCAAAGAATTAAGACTTGTATATATATGTACACTAAACTTGTAATTAACTCACTTATACCTTTGTTATGGTTACGAGTTTGTACATATATGCCTATATATACAAGTAGAAAGTCGAGGCATGAATGTGACATGATGAAAGACAAGTTGTAAGAGTCATTAGACACTTTAGAAGTGATGAGAATATAGCTCATCAATCAGATGTAATGTTTTTCTGAATAGAAGAAAAGTTGCACCCGATATTTTGCTTAGTGCTTCTTCTGTGTTTATCCTTTTGTGAAACGCTTTTGTATAAGTCTAAGTGAGTGACCTCTGTACAAATTTTCAGATCCTAATTGTGATCAGGCTGTGAGAATTGAGAGTAGGAACATCTACATGTGTAAATATGAAGAAGAGAAGACTGTGGCAGGTGCAAACTCGATGTTAATATTTTGGTCAGTTCTCCTTCCATAGTGTAAAGTTTTGAGCAAACAAGCACTCATTCTTTAAGTTGGAAGTTGGTAAGCTACCTATGGCTAAAAGCATTTGAATAAATGGGTTCCATTTTGAGAGATCTATGCATTAGAAGTTGAAGGTGTCAAAGTCAAAGTCAATTGTACAAAAGTATAGTTTTAGACATATGTGAATTGTTTGGAGTAAATCTCAAGATTTACTAAACCTTTTGAGAAATTTAAGTTGGAGAAGGTGTGCAAACACTAGGCAATACGTCAAACAAAGTTTCATTGAAAAATTTACAAGTTTGATCCCTCAATGAGTGATTAAGTGCAACAGACTTTTCTCAGTAATCATTCTCTTCACAGTTAGTGCAAAGATTGGTAACCTGCCACCAGTCCTCCAAAATTGGTTGAGGTTTTGAGTTGTTCTTGATATATATGTGCTCTAACATCAAGGATAACTTGTTCTTTTGGAGATTAACACTCTCCATCAATAAAGACGGCTTTAATGGCTTTTACATCAAGCTTACCACGATCCTTCTTCTCAATGTGAACATAAACTAGGGAATCAAAAACTTTGAAGTGACTCACATTGGGCTTCTTCCCTTAATAAGTTTAATAAGGTGTAATGACCTTTAAAGCTTTTGTGGAAGACCTATTTAGAATGTGATTAGCTTTATGTACTGCATCAAACAAAAACTTGGGAGAAAGCCTTTTGGATGACATCGTACTTTGCATCATTTCAACAAGTATCCTATTCTTTCTCTTCGCAATTCAATTTTGTTTTGGCATGTAAGCAATAGTGAGTTGATGAGAGATACCTTAATCTTCAAGAAAAGTCTTAAAGTCTTTATACATGTACTCCCCTCCTCTATCACTTCTCAAAATCTGGATCTTTGACTGACTTTCATTTTCAACCATAGTTAAGAAATTTTTGAAAGTAGGAAAAACCTCTGACTTCACTTTAAGACCATAAATCCATGAATATCTTGAGAAATCATCAATGAACATAACAAAATACTTGTAACCTTGAATAGAATGTGTTCTCATTAGACCATTCACATCTAAATATATGATTTGCAACTTCCTTGTGGCCGTGATAAATCTATGTTTCTTGAAAGATAGCTTGTGAATCTTTCCTTCAAGACATCCTTTACATGAATCCGCATCATCTAGCAAAGCAAAACTAGGCAAACTATCCACCATATGTTGATCTTTGATATGCTTGAGAGTTGTGTAACTAATATGACCAAACCTAGCATGCCATAACTTCATGTTCTCCTTAGGTATAGTAGTCCTAACAATATTAGCATGGCTTATTTTGGGCAATACAAACATTCCACTTTTGTTTTCATTTTGAAGTAGACAATGCTCCTTGTCAGGTGAGAGGATCTGGCATGAATCTCTCTTAAAAACTACTTTATAACCATCTAACAAGAAAGTCAAGATAGAGAGAAAATTCTTCTTTATTTTTGGAACATAAAGAACATTCGAAATTGTAAAATCTCCACCTTCTCTTGAATTAAGATTGACTTCTCCAACACCAAGAACATTTAAATCATGACCATATGCAATGGTCACTCTTCTACTTGAAGAGTTAGAAAGAGAAGAAAATACCTTTCTGCAACCTGTCATATGCTTAGTAGCTCGAGAATAAAAAATCCAAGGATTATCTGAGATTGCATTTAATGCTACCTGATCAAAAGCTATTTCTTCAATAGTAGCACATGCATATGAATCTACCTTTGAAGATTTAGGTTTTGAATCATCTTCAAAACTATTACTTGATGCTTTCTTCTTCTGATTAAAACTCATTGCTTTGCATTCTACTATGTAATGACCTGGTTTCTTATAATAATGGCATACTCCTTTCTTTGAATCAGATGTAGTCGAAGAAATTCTTTGGGTGTAGAGGAAGCATTAGGAAAAGGACTAAAAGAATTAGGATGAAAAGACTTACTTTCCTTCTTGGATTGCTGACTCTTCTTCTCCTTCTTTTTCTCTTTCTTCTTCCCCTTTGATGATGATGATAATATGGCTTCATCATTCTCATCCATACCCTTTTGTTCATTTTCATCTTGAAGTAATAGGAATTATAGCTCTTAAAATGAAATTTCTCTATCTCTTGTAGAGAGAGATAAAGAAGTAACAAAAGCACGGTATGTAGATGGAAAAGAGTTTAGAAGTGTATTTACCATCTCTCCATTTGAAATGTTTACTCCAACATTCAATAAATGATCTCATAAATCTTTGAGCTTCAGAATGTGTGTGTGAACTGATTCACCAACTTTCATCCTTGTGTTGGCTAGTTGTCTCCTTAGATGAGCTTTCGTAACAAGGTTTCTACTCTGATAGAGATTCTCTAACTCCAACCAAGCTTGATGAGAGGTTTTGCAAGACTTGATTTGAGATATAATATGTTTCTTGACTCCCATAGCAACATATGAAAGTGCTAGTGCACCCCTTGAATGCCATCTAGATCGCTCTTTTATAGGAGGTAATTTGGTAGTAGTACGGACTCCTAATGATGAAAGAGTTTCTTCTTCTTCAATAACCTCCCCTTTAGTAGAAATAGGAACAACAGGTCTTCTAGAAGATGAAGCAACATCTTCTCTAACTTGTCTTGGCCTTGGATAAGTGCCATTGACAATATTCCATAAGTCCTTTGTTAATAACAGATTCATCATCATAAACCTCCACATTGGATAATCAGACATGCCCTCAAGCTTGTCTTCATTCTCAAGTCTATAGTCACTCATCTTATTAAGGGTGTATGTCATCTATGCTCTGATACCAAATTTTGGTATTCTAAGGTCTGAATACCATATGTTGGAAGTGGTAGTGAGCCACAATAACAATATATCATAGCTTTAGAGAATCTTCCAATAGATCAACCTTAAGATACACACCTTAAGACTCAAAAATAGATGAGTGAGAGATAGAGAGAGAATAGACACGATTTCAAGTGTAATAGTAAGTTATGAGGCTCACCTACACTAACTTATATATGAATGTCAAATTACAATATGTATATATGATAGGAATTGACAATATCTATATCTAGGAAGAAATAGGAACTACATACAAGAGATTGTGTGCCTAAGAGGTATGAAGAGATGTTGTGTGTGTGTGTGTGTGAATATGGACAATAAGAATAGTTTAGAACTGTTTTACAGCAAACCCAAATTCTAATCAAAGTAAATCAGAAACGAGTGACCTAGCAAGTAAGAATAGAAAAAGACTTGCTACTCACAATAAATCAACAATGAATGTTGATGATACGTTGGTAGAATCTCTTTCAGATAATCACCAAGATGTAGACCACAAATCCTCCAAGGGTGTGAGAACTCCTCCTCCAAGATGGCCTCCAAGATCTCCTCCTAGCTTGAGATGATTGATCACCTCCTCCAAGTGTGTGAGACTCCTCCTTGATCTCCTTGAGAGGATTGCTTGTGTGATGAAACATAATGAGCTTGGTTGTTGTAATATAGCCTTTGAATACCTTCAAAAGCAAATACCAAAAGCAAAAACACAAGACTCATCATCATCGATAAAATAAAAGCTATCGAAATGGTGACCACATTGTCTGATTTATTCGTGCTCAAAACAAAAGTCAAATCATGTTATGCTTTTGCGGATGCCAGGAATCAATCTTAGGCACTCTCTTTGACAGGCGATTAGCCTAAACAATGCTCAAAGTCTTTTTCTTTGAATAAAGACAATCATATGCTTGGAATTCTGAGATTTTGGACCTAATTATGGCCTTGTTTCCAACAATTATAATCTCAGGATACTTTAAGATCAAGTAAGCAAGAAGATACAAATTAAGTACCTTCCACAATCTTCTTTTTTCAAATAAGGCAAAGACTTGTTCTTATTTGAATGTTTGAACACTTCAAGATAAAGTGTTGATTGATTTAAAAATATTTACTAAATTTCTAAAGAAGTAGTACTTTGATATCAAAATGATCCTTTCAACTAAGGAATACACTGACTAAGTGAATCACCAGGTTCCTAGTGAAACTCAGTATATTCAATCCCTTGACTCAAAGAAATGCAGAAGAATTGCACTCCCATTAAGCACTCATAAAAATTGAATACAGGCAAGAACTTAGTCTCAAGTGAAGCATTATTTGACTAAGAAATCATCAATAGAACCTCAGTGGGTCGACACAGTGATGTTGGATAGCACTTTAATATTTTGTGGTTGGATGATGTTTTAGATTTCCTCTGAGTATTTTCAAGAATCTAGTTTATTTCTCTTAAAGATAGACAAGATGCTTCAATACCTTGTTGAAATTGATCTTTGATTAGTTAAAGTCTTGATTCATCTAGAATTTATCTCATAGCAAGGTCATGAATCTTAGAAGTTTGGGTTAGTTATACACAATTTTTAGTTCTTTTAGTTTTTTGAATCTTTTTGACCGACACAGATACAGTATCTCATTCTTTTTACAAAAGTCAAGGGTTAGCCATAATCGCGACTGACAGCCACGATGGACCTGTCAATCACGACCGACACGTCAATCGCATTGACACATCAATCGTGATTGACAGACCACTCGATCGCGATTGACGGGCAAATTCGGCCAAATTTTTAGGGTTTTTAGTTGAACACTTTGGACTAATTTTGGACATGAAATATTGGGCTATAGAGCACATAGGGAGGCCATAAGCAAATAGTTTGAGAAGACCCTGTTTGACTCTTAGCTTGTTTGAACCCTGTTTTAACCATAGAACCCTGAACAGGCATAACTTTCTCATACGAAATCCGTTTGCTGTGATTTTCGTTTTGTTGGAAAGCTCGTGGGGAGTACTACCAAAACTTCTACTAGTTAGAGTAAAATTAATACCAGGATTATTAGATATAGTATTTTTAAGTTGATCATACCCGAGGGAAGAAAACTAGGAGATCTTTAGGGTTGTTTTCCACAAAGCCAAATAACAATTTGATCTCTGAATTGTATGAATGAATATGGTTTCTTGTGTCAATTAACTTTAAGTCTTGAGCTAACTTTAGGACTGTTACAGGTTTATTGAGAGCATCGAAATTCATTCTAAGCAAAAGTAAGTGCAAGCTTGGGAACACGCTTCTTGGGCACACAAGGGCAACCAGGGAAAGAGACTTAAGGTTGGAGATTCTCAACTTCCTCTGTCAATTCCTAGCCTAGGCTAAGAGCCCAGAGTGTTGGAAGTACTTGAGGGCAACGATAGGCACGAGACAAGTTAAAGACTATCTAAGAAATCAGGTTCAAGTCAAGAGATAACCAGTGTGTGACTGATAACTTGAAAGGAAAGAACTTAATGTGGTACGATCAATTTAAAGTATGGAAAATCATTCAAATATCCCTGACGACATGATATCGGACAAGATCATAAACCACAACAATCAACTAAAAAAGAACCAAGTAACTTTTTGCTAAGAAAGTGGTAAGAATTGTACGTGTTTTAGCTGGTTTGATTGAATGTGAGATGCAAAACCATGTGATTTTGTAAATAGTTCATGAAACTAAGTCTAGCCCCATGGAAACCCTAGGTTGGAACCTTAGTTTTGTCATTTACCATAAGTCTAGCCCTTGGAATTTATTTAATTTGTGTATAAAGTGTGAAAGCAAACCTTAGTTTAAGAAAAATAAAAAGAGAAAAAGAAAAAGAACAAAAAATAGAAAGAAGAAAATTAGAAAAATAAAATAAGAAAACCAAAAATAGAAATAAGAGATGGGATGTTCCCAAAATAGCAAATGAACATGCAAGGTGGTCTGGAATTAGAAAGTTGAGTAAGCAGATTCTAGAAGTTCTAGGAGGGGGCAGGGAACCTATATATAGGGGCCAAGCCTCATTTGTTTCCTCGTGTGGATCTCATGTGTGGATCGCCTTTCAAGGTAATCTTCTTACCTCCCTCTCTTATTTCATGCTTTACTTTTACTTTTGTGTTCTTATTTTATGTCTGAGAGAGAAAAGTGTAAGGTGTAGGAAGGCTCTCATTTCACACTATAAACAGCGAGTCGTAACAAACGAGAACTATGTCGTAAAAAGAGAACACTCTCGTCAAAAATTACATGTTTTCACCTCATTTTTGGAATTCCTTTACACCAGTATACATATATTACAAAAATGAGGTGAAAACAAGTAATTTTTGACATTTTTTGTCATTTTCTCAAAAAAAAAATGAGCTCAAAATGTAGTCAAAATTTCACTATATTAGGCATTGACGTGTCCCAAAATGTATATGATAAGACATTGACATGTCCAAAATCTATATGATAAGACATTGACATGTCTAAAATATATATAAGAATGTAGAAATCAATAGTTTTTACACAAAAATAACATTTTAGACATATCTTTAATGGGTGGATATCTGATTGTTATTCAAAATTGCTACAAAACATGGTTTCATTAACCAAACTACTTTGAGGCATTTACATAAGCACTAAAAATTTCTAAGAGCTTCAATGCAACTCAAAACTTTGTCGATCTATGTCTACACCCTCATCATCTGATGCACTTGATTCAGTCTCATACTGTTGAGAGCTCTCTTCTTCTTCTTCTATATCCACAAGAGCTCTATCTTCATCCACGTACATACCAAATTCTGCAGGATCATGCACAACTCTTCTTGTTTTCCTATGATTTCCTGTACCACATACATCTGGAAGCTTTTGTTTTATCATGTTGATGGTTGCTTTCCTCAAGTGACCAGTTTTTGTCAAGGAAAAATCATAAACAAGAATATCTACATCATCCATTTTAAGAGTGGATGTGCTTCGAATATTCTTTTTCCTTTTTGAACCTGTTCGTTTAGTATCACACAATTTCTAAGTTATATTTACCTGTGAATGCATTACTACTTTTAGTGTAATACCAATGCACCATCAAAGCCTCTATTCTTCTATGATCAATATCTTTAGTTATCTCTAAAACCTTTGCAATCCAAAAAGGTCTGGTAGCCTCATCACCATCAGCAAGTACTGCAATAAGCGTTCCAACATTTATCTCTATTAAATTTCCTTGCCATCTTGCTTCTGCCTGTTTTGTCATCCTTGGGCCTACATAAATATTTCTTTCTGGTGGATGTATAAAACTTTGAAGTGCATCTGCATTACATGCTTGGGCCACATTCACGGATCTTTGTGTACAAAAATCCCATGTGAATGGAACATCAACTGGCCAGTGACCTGCAATTGTATACTGTATAATCTCTTCTTGATGATTGAAAAAGTCCTCCCACCAAGATACATCTTGATCTCCAGCATATTTTTTTGCACACTCAATATGTCTCTTCTTTTCAATGAGTGCATGCATCCAGCTTTTACTTTGATCAACCACACTTCCACATCTTTCTGTATTGTTTTTATCTTCATATGGTGATTGTTCTGCACCATACACTGTTATAGTAGACAAATTAGGCACCTGCAATAAGAATCTGCATCCCTCTTTAGGCTCCCACCCAAGAGAAGATGAATACTGCTTTGCAAATAAAAGGGTTATTTCATCAACCCTCCTCATCAAGAATACATGGTTGAAACTAATATTGTGCAATGGAGCCAAAACCTTAGCACTGTTATCAAGGCTCATTGAGCAAAAGTGCTTAAAGTCATAAATCTGTGTGAGGTGTTGAACTTCTGGTTTTGGAGTATATGCTTCTGAAATCAGCTCAGATAAAATCGGAAGAGTAAAAGCGTGCCAACTTCTTAGAGAAAGTACTGAACATTTGATCAATGTGATCATGAGTGTGGCCAACCAAAAGAAAATTTACCTTAACCTTCTGAAATACCTGTTTTTCAACAAGCATGCTTAAATATCCAAAGACTGTAGAATTTTTATTCTCTTTTGTAGTATTATCTAGTTGCAAATATAGAGTTGGTGGCAAAAGACCCTTCCATGATTGCAAAACACGATGAATGACAGTAACTGTAAGGTTTGGATCATTATGCACATTCAGATATGTGAAGAAAACCTTGGACATTACAGTTCCATTGTATACCAAAGCACCAACCAAATGCATTTGCACAAGGACTTCATCTCCAATGTCCTTAGGGATGCGATAAAAATGTGGCAAACAAGTTTTTTTTTTATCCATACCATCGATCAACAAACACATATAACGCTCCGGATTTCTGAGTGCCTTACTTCGATGATGAATTGCTTTCTTTCTCTCTAATGCTTGACTGTCACGATGGTTGTTAAGAAGGTTTTTAAAATTATGCTTTTCTTGTGGTGTTGTAGCCCCTTTTGCCATGTTTTTCAAAGTGGCGCAAACTGAACATTCATCCATTCTAACTTTACGAGGAATACAAACATTGTTAAACTCTTCCTTCCATAATCGAGTAAAGTGACGATACAACACATACTTCTCATTTCTATTTTCCATGTCTTCTCTATATATTTGAAATACGTCTCGACGAGTAAAGTTATCTGACAAGTGCAACCTTCCAGTTGTAGGCATAACTTCACAATGCAAGCTAAAATAGTTCATCATCCAATTCATTGCATGACATCCAACAGATCCTTTGGTCCCAACATGGAACATATCCAAAATGAGATCCCCATTCAAAAACCCTTGTTGAACCCTATGTATTCTAAAATTTCCTACACCCATTGCAATTTTAAATGCAGCCCTACAGCATGGCATCCCTTGAGTAAAGAAATATTCAAAACCAACACGCGTTACTGACATGTTATCCTCAATCATTTGCATGTAAGAAACAAGGTATGTAAGACAATAGTTACGCAATATAACACAGGAGCAATAGCAGAGAAGATAACAGATATAGGAGAATCTCAACAATTTTCTACTAGCAGCAAGTACAAAGATGATGGCGTTGTCCACCCGTGCGCTCTCAAGGTAGAGCTTAAATGGTGATCTAGACAACTCTAGATAGGGAGATACAAGGTAGAGGTATGCTGGCTCAACTCAATGTCTTAGGTAGTGCAGAAGTCATGTATATATAGGATCATGGGTGGCCTGCCATGGACGGCTATACATGGGCGGTAGAGCGTGGGCGGCCACCGCCCGCGTAATTGCCATACACGGCTTAGACTGGTTGAACCGACCTAACAAATATAAATGATTTCTGACTCCGACAGGGAATATTCCATGGAATATTCCCTTTACCGTCGCGCCGGGGGTGCTGCCCCCGGACCCCCACCAGGGGGCCCGCTGGCCCCCTGGGACCCCCCAGCCAAGGGGCCCGCTGGCCCCCTTGGACCCCCCAGCCGGGGCTGCTCACCGCTGCCCCGGACCCCACAATTGGGGACCCTGGTAACTCCCTTTCCTTATAATATCTTACATGGTCCAATATGACCTTCGTCCAACATTCAAGTTGGGATTCCCATCAATTGGGTAATGCACGCTTGGCTTCTCCTCATAAAGGGGGCCTTACAAAATGTGCATACAATCATGAGGGGTAGACATTGATCATATACTAACACCCCCCCTCAATGTTTACCGATGATAAGTCAAGTAGGTCTCGGTCCTATGCCCATCTGTTGAAGATGCTTATTGAGCTGCTCTCTTCCAAGTGCTTTAGTGAATATGTCAGCACAATTTGCCTCTGTTGGGCAATATTCTAGCTCCAAAATTTCATCTTCAATTAGCTCACGAATGTAATGGTACTGTACTTCTATGTGCTTGGTGCGAGCATGAAATACTGGGTTCTTTGCAATAGCCATACAACTTTGATTATCACACTTGAGTACAGTTGGCATATTTGATGGAAAGCCTAGATCTGCAAGAATTCTCCTTAACCAGACTGCCTCACAAGAAGCAAAACAAGCTGCTTTGTACTCTGCTTCAGTGGAGGAGAGTGCGAGAGTTGGTTGCTTCCTACTTACCCAAGAAAATATTCCTGAACCAAGTGAGAAACAATATCCAGAAACTGATTTTCTAGAATCACAATCTCCAGCCCAATCTGAATCACAATATCCTTGGAGTGTATCACCTGTGGTATACAAAATACCAAAATCCAAGGTTCCTGCAATGTACCTTAGAATTTGCATTCCAGCATTCCAGTGACTCTCCTTAGGTTTGTTGGAAAACCTGCTTAACACTCCAACAGCATAGCAAATGTCTGGTCTAGTGTTGCACAGAAAAATAAGACTTCCAACGAGCTTCCTATACTTCTTAGCATCTACATCAGGCATGTTATCATCCATAGATAGCTTATGATTTACCTCCATAGGTGTGCTAGTTGGTTTGCAGTCCATCATTCCAAATGCCTTGAGAATTTCTTTGGAATATTTTTGTTGTGAGATGAAAATGCCATCCTTCCTTTGCCATACTTCAATTCCCAGACAAAAATGGAGTAGACCTAAGTCTGTCATTTCAAACTCAGTTCCCAAGCTGATTCGAGTTTGATTGATGAGTTCTTGATGATCTCCTGTAATGATCAAATCATCTACATATACAATGACAACAACTAGCTTGCTATCCCTTTTCGTTACATACAAGTTAGCATCAGAAGTACTTCTTTCAAAACCCATATTTTTGAAAAAATGATCTATTCGTTGGTACCAAGCCCGTGGAGCTTGCTTAAGTCCATACAAAGCTTTCTTCAACCTGCAAACTTTATTTTCTGAATTGGGCACCTCAAAACCTGGTGGTTGAGATACATATACCTCCTCCTTGAGGTGACCATTCAAAAATGCAGATTTGACATCCATCTGGAAAATAGGCCAAGACTTTTGTGCAGCTACTGCAAGTACCGTGCGAATAGTTGTCATGCGTGCTGTTGGTGCAAAAGTTTCTTGAACATCAAATCCTTCAATCTGTGAAAAACCCTGTGCAACTAATCGTGCCTTATACTTTTCTAATGTTCCATCAGCTTTATACTTAGCTTTCCAAATCCATTTAGTACCTATTACCTTCTTCTTTGGCGGCAAGTGTATCATTTTTTAGTATACTATCATACTCAGACTGCATTGCCGCTCTCCAATCTGGATCATCAATGGCTTCTTCAATGGTGGTAGGTTCCTTTATCGAACCCATGATATCTGCCATTAGAGCCATGTTAACAATGTGTTCTGAGGCTCTTCTTTGCTCCTCTATTCTCTTTGATCTTCGTAATCCATCCGATGATGATTCTGGTACATCTACATGTGGATTGTGATCATCAAAGAGTTGTTGTGCCCACTTTGGTAGTGGCTTACGCTGTGCAGCTACAACTGGTTGGCTTTTTATTGAGGAAATTTCTCCATCAGATGTTTCCTCCTCCTCAACTTTAACCTGTCTTTTGATAGGCACAAGGTGAGATATTTCTCCGTTTGATGAGATAGTAGATTTACCTTTATCTTCTACTAAGTGTGGTCGTTCATCAAACACCACATCTCGACTGACAAAAATCTTCCTTGCCTCAGGATCCCATAACCTGTATGCTTTAGACTCTTCACTATATCCTAGGAAGACACACTTTTTGCTTTTTGAATCCAACTTTGATCTTGTTGAATCAGGAATATGTGCATAACAGAAACAACCAAAAATTCTGAAATGCAAAACTGAAGGCTTTTTACCAGAATATGCTTCTTGAGGAGTCATCCCCTTCAGTGCTTTTGTGTAGCTTCGATTGAGGATGTACACTGCTGTATTGACTGCTTCTGCCCAGAATGAATCAGGCATGTCTTGAGCCTTCAACATACAACGAGCCATTTCAACTATTGTCCTGTTCCTGCGCTCAACAACGCCATTTTGTTGAGGTGTATGAGCTGTGGTGAGTTGCCTTTTCACACCATGATCCTTACAGTAATTGTTGAATTCTGTTGACAAGAATTCACCTCCTCTATCTGTTCTAAATTTCTTCAGTTTCCTTCCTGATTCATTTTCTACATACTTATGCCACGTTTTAAATTTTTCAAAAGCATCAGCCTTCTCTCGAATGAAATAAACCCACATCTTTCTACTATAATCGTCGACTAACAGCAAAAAGTAGAAAGATCCTCCTAAAGCAGGTGTAGACATTTTACCGCAGAGATCAGCATGTACCAACTCTAGAGGAGCTTGAGATCGATTGCTGGTCTCTCTTGGAAATGCCTTTCGTTGTTGCTTGCCCATCATACAAGCTTCACAAGGTTCCTGCAAATCTGAAAATGCAGGCAAATGAGCAACCATCCCTGTTCCTTGCATCTCCTTCAAAACTGCAAATCCGAGATGCCCAAATCTTTGGTGCCATAACCTGCTTACATCTTTATCTTCTATAGCAGTTAAAGCACTTAACTCATACAAGTTATCCCGTCGTATCCCTTTACCTACAACATTACCTGATGAATCCATGATTTCTGCACCACTCTTATTGAAGTGAACTTCAAGTCCACGATCTGTTATTGCAGAAACTGACAACAAATTTCTTTTGAGTGTAGGTACGTAGAGGACATCGGATAACTTTTTCTCAACACCTGGAGAAGTGATAAAAGAGATGGTTCCAGTTCCTTCGGCTGGACACTTGGAGTCATTTCCCACCACTACATTGATGGATTCCCGCAGAGGCACTAGGGAACTATACCAATCCTTTTTACTGGTCATATGGCGAGAAGCTCCACTATCTAAAATCCATGGCTCATCAACACAAGCTTGAGCAGATGAACATACCTCTTCAATAGCTACCCAAAGTTCCAGCTCTGTGTTGTTTGCAGACTCTTTGTTCTTCCATGATGATTTTACAGTCCCATTCCGTTCATCAGCTTGCTTCTTTCTGCAATCCTTGATGGCATGGCCTTTCTTTTCACAATAGAAGCAACTTCCTGTGAACTTTTTCTTCTTTGGCTTCTTCTTTGATCCCTCAGAAGAGCCTTTACCTTTTGCATTTGCTGAGAATGCAGCATCAGTTGTACTTTGCCGATTCTTCAGCCGCATCTCTTCTTCTAAAAGCATCGCACAAAACTCTTCAAATGTAAGAGGAGTTGGCCTTACCTGAGTGTTAAGGGCTGTTACTAATCCATCATACTTTGCTGGAAGAACACGTACAGATCTTCGAGCTAGCTCTTCTGGTGTTATAACAACACCAACTGCAGCCAATTGATCTTGAAGATGCTTTATCCGTTTGATAAAATCTTCAGCCTTTTCAGAATCAGAATGCTTTTCATTTGCCAACTGATTTTCTAAATTCTGTATCCTAGTGTGGTTCTTGGTCTCATATTGTCGAGCCAATATGCCCCAAGCCTCATGTGCTTTAGTAGTATGTTGAACTAAAGTAAGCACAGAATCACTTACACTAGTGACAATCGCACATAATGCATCAGCATTCCGCCCCTTCCAAGCTCGTAGAAGATCTGGATCTGGCTGAATCATCAATCTTGAATTTGTTGGATCTTCAACTGGTATAGGCTCTGGATCCAATCCCATCGGTCCCATGACAGTGTCAAGTAATTCATAGGAGTCCAAAATTGCAGAAATTTTGAACTTCCAGAGTGTATAGTTGGTTCCATCCAGCTTCCCTTCAGTGAATGCAGGTGGACGAATTCGAATAGGTGCAGCATTAACATTAGCAGAAGCACCAAGACTAGTGTTCGACGATGAAGCCATCATGTAATCACTCGAATAATCTACTGATATTCTAGTCTGCTAGAAGGCTAAAATAATGATACTTCTCAAGCTATTCGAACCTTACAGCTCTGATACCATGTAAGACAATAGTTACGCAATATAACACAGGAGCAATAGCAGAGAAGATAACAGATATAGGAGAATCTCAGCAATTTTCTACTAGCAGCAAGTACAAAGATGATGGCGTTGTCCACCCGTGCGCTCTCAAGGTAGAGCTTAAATGGTGATCTAGACAACTCTAGATAGGGAGATACAAGGTAGAGGTATGCTGGCTCAACTCAATGTCTTAGGTAGTGCAGAAGTCATGTATATATAGGATCATGGGTGGCCTGCCATGGACGGCTATACATGGGCGGTAGAGCGTGGGCGGCCACCGCCCGCGTAATTGCCATACACGGCTTAGACTGGTTGAACCGACCTAACAAATATAAATGATTTCTAACTCCGACAGGGAATATTCCATGGAATATTCCCTTTACCGTCGCGCCGGGGGCGCTGCCCCCGGACCCCCACCAGGGGGCCCGCTGGCCCCCTTGGACCCCCCAGCCGGGGCTGCTCACCGCTGCCCCGGACCCCACAATTGGGGACCCTGGTAACTCCCTTTCCTTATAATATCTTACATGGTCCAATATGACCTTCATCCAACATTCAAGTTGGGATTCCCATCAATTGGGTAATGCACGCTTGGCTTCTCCTCATAAAGGGGGCCTTACAAAATGTGCATACAATCATGAGGGGTAGACATTGATCATATACTAACAAGGTATATATCTTGCCTTTCACTATCTAAATGGAGGAATTTTTCTCTTATGTGCTTTAGTTTCTTCATTCCTAAATTATACAAACATTTCAAACCACAACAATGCTTCACAATATCCAATGCAATCTGTCTATCTGAAGTAAGAAATTTAAATCTTTTTCGACTTACTTCACGAGACCTTCTTTTAAATCGTAGATTGAGCTTGCTTTGCTTTTTCGTTGCTCCACATGCACTTGAGTCAGAAGGGAGATCAATGGTTGGATCAGATGGGAGATCAAGAGGTGCATTTGGTTGAGCAGCATTGCACTGTGAATTGGATAACTTAAATGACTCAACAGAAAACATGGAATCATCAGCACGTTCTAAATCATAGGGATCATCACTTCTCTGGAAAGGTTCAACTGAGAACAATGAATCAATATGAGCAGAGGAAGCTGATGCCCAAGCATCCACTGAAAAGATTGAGCTCATCTTCACTGAGTTCACAGAAGACTAAAGATGAATGACCTTTTTAAATAAGTAGAAATCCGAGATCAAGTGAAGATGTCACATCCAATGTCACATCAAGAAGATATGAAATCAAAAGCTTATTAAAGTACATTAAATAACATTAAACATCAAATTACATCAAATCACTTAATTACTCAAATATACACTAATAAGGGAACCAAAGATTTGATTCACTTTTGATTCAAATGAGAAACACAGTTGATTTCTAACTACATATGAGTCATTGAGTCTAAGCATTGTGAATGAATCAAAATATATCCAAGTTGAGTTCCAACAGGAATATATAATAAAATTGTTTGGAGAAATTTTACAACTGGAATATATCCAAGTTGAGTTCCAACTGGAATATGCTATGCCATTGAACACTATACAAGAAGAAATTTTACATTTGGTTAAGATTTCAAGGATTAGGTTTTATTGTGGTCTTGGCTAGATATCAAAGAGGTAGATGAAAGTATATTAAAAAAGAATTATGTGTAAAAGAGGTACACAGAATGTTTATTCATACATTGATTTTCCATTTCAACAATGTGTTACAAGATAAATGTGAATATGAACTAAAGTGTGGAGGATAACACTATAAAGATGTCATTAATCTCACAACTTAGACCTGATTTTCTCCCAATCAACAGACTCTAAGAAAAAACTTCTACATGAGATTAGAAATCCTCATGTACATACCATACTGCTGCCATTGAAGTTTAACTTCCATGCAAATGTATATAAATAGTTGCAAGGTTCTGTACTTGAATGTTTATTCATACATTGATTTTCCATTTCAACAGTGAGTTACAAGATAAATGTGAATATGAACTAAAGTGAGGAGGGTAATACTATAAAGATGTCATTAGTCTCCCACATTTAACACAACTTTGACTTGATTTTCTCCCAAGAAAGAGATTCTAAGAAAAAAATCTCTACATGAGTTTAGACATCCTCATGGACATACCATACTCTTGCCATTGAAATGTAATTTCTATGCAAATGTATATAAATAGTTGCAAGGGTCTATGAATATTTCATTAAAGTGGCTCTGAAACAGCCTATTTGTGTGGGTGCTATTCCCTGGTTAGATAAGTTGACAGATTTAGTTAGCAACTGGACTCATTCAGTTAGATCCAGTTAATCTCTGGTTCAAGTTACCCAATTGCCTATAAATACCAGAGGAGGAGATCATTCGCATTTTCAAAATCCACGAGCAAGAGAGAGCAGCAGAGCACAGACAGCCATGGAGCACAGAGCTCAGCATACCAGCAAGCCAAGTCTGATGGAGAAGAAGAATGTTGGCAAAAGTACCAAGAGGTAGACAAAATCATACCATAAATAAAGATTCCAAAAAGATTCCTCTGTATGTCTGTGTAAAAAGTCTGATTTCTAGGTATTTATTTTTCTTACCTCTAGAAATATGGATCCAAAGCATGTACAGCTCGATGCCTGGCATCGACTTTGAGGTGTAAGTCGATGCCAGGCATCGACTTAGGATTGCAAGTCGATGCTAGGCATCAACTTGCAGGTGCAAGTCGATGCCAGGCATCGACTTGCAGGTGCAAGTTGATGCCTGGCATCGACTTGCACCGATAAGTCGATGCCTGGCATCGACTTACACCTGAAAGTCGATGCTTGGCATCGACTTACACCTAAAAGTCGATGCCAGGCATCGACTTGGGCCCAAAAGTCGATGCCAAGCATCGACTTGCCGGCATCAACATGCACTGAAAAGTCGATGCCAGGCATCGACTTTAGGGTGCAAAGTCGATGCTTGGCATCGGCTTTTGGGCCCAAGTCGATGCTTGGCATCGACTTTTGGGCCCAAGTCGATGCCAGGCATCGACTGTGTGTGCAAGTCGATGCCAGGCATCGACTTGAGGGTAAAAGTCGATGCCAGGCATCGACTTGGCCCAAAAGTCGATGCCAAGCATCGACTTGGGCCCAAAAGTCGATGCCAAGCATCGACTCTTGCACCCCCAAGTCGATGCCTGGCATCGACTTTCACCCTCAAGTCGATGCCGGGCATCGACTTGCACACAAAGTCGATGCCTGGCATCGACATGCACTTAAACATCGATGCCTGGCATCGACCTGAAGCTCAAAATCGATGCCTGGCATGGACTTGGGCCTTTGAAAACCACATTTACGTTTGATCTAATATTTCCAAGTGCCTTCAGGGATGCGGAGTACAAGGATGAAAGGCCCATCAAGAAGCTCAGAGTCACCATGGGCTCTGGTGACCAGCAACGTGACAAAGGCATTGGTCACCAAGCAAAACCAAAGAAAATTATTGCACCATTATCCTCTGAGAAGGCCAGCAACCCACTAGGAATATCCTCAGGTGGACAGAGTAGCATAAAAGTTCCTGAGGAGGATCCAAATATGAGGGAAAGGTCTAGGGAGACGGAGGTCATGAGGACAGATCGTCCACTTCGGGACATGACAAATCTAGAGTGGTGCCTTCAGTACGTTGAAGAGAAGAATGCAGTCCTCCTTGTGTTCGCAGGGGCTTATGGCAGAGGAAAGATCACGACAACACAAGGTTTTCAGTATGGCCTTGTTTACAAACTGGATTATGAAGATGAAGATTCTGACAACCTGCTTTTCTTGGTGGAGACATCGAAAGGATTAAGAAATGTCATATGCAAGATGGATTTCTTGTGCCCAGAGTGCTGTGTTCTAGAAGGGCTAGCTCAGATATGCAGAGACTCAGTGAATTTCATCAAGGACCTGATGCCATGGATCCAGGGCAATATCATGCCAACACAACAGAAGAAGACGACCCCTGTAAAGGCAAGGGGTAAGCAGAGCGTGCAGAAAAAGCTCCAAAAGAAAAAGAAGATAATTTTAGAAGAGGAGTTTTCTTACTCAAGCTCTAGCTCTGGGGACATAATTGTTGCACCTGGTGGAGAGCTTGCATCTGGTGTTCTTGGTACTGAGCAGAATAAGATGAGGGAGGACATAGCTAGAAGAAAAGTTATGAAGAAGGGGCAGTTGTTCCACCTGCCAATCAATATCATCCACAGGCCACCCGTAGATCCAGTCACAGGGAGGAGGCCCCTTGAGATCAGGGAGCCACATAATTTGCACGTCCAGAATCTTAAGAAGAAAATGAAAATAAATCCTCATGCTACTGTTGTGCCATTCCTTGTCATGGTGGATCCGAATGAGTGCAGCTGTGTGGACGATTTCAATGAGGGTTTGTTTGAGGATTACACTTATTATGTGATTGGAGGTTCACACTCTGCAGAGGCTCGTAGACAGTTAGTGAAGGAGCACCCTACTACATTTTTTTTTAGGTATGCAGAGTGTAAGATATATGTTGGTCTTACAACTGAGGAAGCCAAGCTTCTTGCTTGGGATCACAACAACGACAATGACTACAGGCAGAAAATGTCCTCCATAGAGAGAATTCGGTTCTTCCACCATGAATATGAAGATTGTCTTGTGAAGGAAGCTGGAAGAATACATCCCAATCTACGAAAGCAATGCCTTATTGAGGTTGGAATTGCATTGGATGAGAATAGAAAGTCTGATGCTTTGAGGAAATATGATCCATGGTTTCAACTGGCATTCAGATCAGGTGAGATCTGGGATCTACAGGATAGAATTTTCACAATGTGGGAGAACAAGGAGGTCAAGGGCCAGAAGCAACGAAAGTCGAGGCCAGACCCACAAGTTGATCTGAAGGGAAAGGGAAGGAAAGTTGACCTTTCAATTGAAGAGGCTCCTGAGGACATGAAGCTGACCCCATGGAGGGCCCTTCAAGGAATCAAGGATGATACATTGATCATATCAACTTTGTCAAGGGTAATCTCAAAGGAGTTAAGCCTGGAGGAGATGGTGACTGAGCTCAATAAGTATGTATGTTATTCTCAGATCCTTTTTCCCTCCTCCCATGCTTCTGGTCTAACCTAGTCTCTTTTATATTTCTGTGTCTGTAGTCATAAAGTGTACATGAAGATTCAGGAGGTGATGATGAAGAGGCTGGGTTGCTTTTCTTGGACAGAGGTCCAAGCAAACTATCCAACCACATCATCCTACAAAGCCTTATCAAAATATTTCATCCTGTTTCGTGATTGGGTAGGTTATCTTTCTGAGGTTGTGCCTGGTTTGCCATTAAGTTAGATGCCTTGATTCACCTAACCAATTTGATGCCTTGCATGGCATCGACTTACAGCTAAATTCGATGCCTGGCATCAGTCTGCAGGCAAAAGTCGATGCCTGGCATCGACCTGCAGGCAGAAGTCGATGCCTGGCATCGACTTGGGGGCATAAGTCGATGCCTGGCATCGACTTGCAGCATAAGTCGATGCCTGGCATCGACCTGCAGCATAAGTCGATGCCTGGCATCGACCTGCAACATAAGTCGATGCCTGGCATCGACCTCGTGGCAAAAGTCGATGCCAGGCATCGACTTATGTCCCAAAGTCGATGCCAAGCATCGATTTTCAGTAGAA
The DNA here is from genome assembly GCA_020310875.1 of Ceratopteris richardii. Taxonomy (NCBI): domain Eukaryota; kingdom Viridiplantae; phylum Streptophyta; class Polypodiopsida; order Polypodiales; family Pteridaceae; genus Ceratopteris; species Ceratopteris richardii. The sequence goes on from CM035413.1 coordinate 76,240,975, forward strand.
GGTCGATGCCTAGCATCTACCCCAACAAGAAATCGATGCCATGCATCCCTTCCTTATGTTCTGTTTGCTGTATTGAAGAGCTCTTTTAATTGTCTTTCCAATTTTTTCTGCAGAAACCAAGGAAAAGTAAGTCTACAGAGGTACTAGATGATTGCCCCCCTGCATTCCTTGCTCACATTCAAAGAGCAAGGCATGAGAAATCTAGAGTGAAAGCGAAGGAGATGGATTTTGATGATGAACCTGATCTTAAATGTTTCTCCAATCCCCTAGACCCCCTTAGGCCTGTATATTACAATGTGTTCTGTAGTGATGTAAATAATATTTGTTCTGTTGTGCCTAGAAAACATTTCTCCCTTCTCATAGCGGACATACCCTATGGATTTAGGATGTTGGGATCAGTTAATGATGATGAACCCTTCAAACACCCTCAGATTCGGAAGATGGTCACTGATTTTGCAGAGTTGACTATGTCTCCTCTTTGGAGGATAGTAATTTTCCATAGCAGAGACCAGTCTTTCTCTGTTTCAACTGCTCTGAAGGCAAGATGTCATGCTGTGGAGTGCCTCACTTGGTAAGTAATCTTCTTTCTATCTCCATGGCTTTAATGATGCTCTCTGTGACTCATAGTTATTTTTTGGAGGGTGAAGACAAACGTAAATCACACTCCTTTGCATCGGTTTGTGAGCGCCACTGAATGCATTACAGTTGGCTATTATGATGAAGTAAGCAAAAGGAGAGTCAGGGAGCATTGCAATGAGAATGGGATCTCAAATGTGCTCATGTTCCCAGCCGTTACCAAGAAACTTCGTCATGTAGCTGGGGACATGACATTGGTTAACCCTTATCAGAAGCCACAAAAACTCATAATGAGATTGCTTCAGCTATTCTCCAATGATGATGACTGGGTCCTAGACCTTTTTTCGGGCACAGGTAATTTCAATTTTCACAATTTTCATTAGTTATGGTTGATTGAAGCCTCTAAGTGGTTTTCTGCTGTTTTAGGAACGACTCTGGCTTGCTCCTTAAAGATGTTCAGGCACTGCATAGCTGTGGAGAAGGATGATGCTCAAGTGAGCTTCATTAGAATGAGAATCAATGGGCTGAATGAATGCCCAGATGAAGACCAAGAGGTTGGAAGGAAGCACATTGCAGATACGGAGAGATTCCAACCAGCTTCAAGGGAGCCTGTTCCCCCACTTGCAGATGAACCGGGGGACATGGCTGACCTTGAAGAGCCAATCTTGGAGCAAGAGAGGCAAGATAGGTGTTCTAATGTGCCAGAGGATCCCAATATCCTTGAGCCTGAGGAAAGCTATGATCAGCTTCTATTGTAGATTCACATTACTCTTGTAGAACACATGAAATGTAAAAGATCATTTTAATGGAAATATAATTTGGAGTTCTGCTTCCACTTTGTGTTCAGTTTGATTTATCTTGAGCATTTCTCTGATCATGTGTGAATGTTTCTTAGTATAATTTTGTTGAATATTATCTTCTCGTGGGAATGCTTTTGTGAAATGTATTTCATATTCTGTTAATATGGACAGGCATTCAATGGGGATCTTAACCATACAAAGGGGATGATCTTAATTGCCTTGTTAAAATGCTCTGATTTTTGCAACACATGTACTCTAATTTTCGAGTAACTTTTAATTAGCTATCATCTATGCTTGTTGAGGTTATAGATGTAATGAAGGAGCTTCGCGAATTCTTACTTGTACCTTTTCAACTCTAATCTATTGTCCAAGTTCATGATGTGGGATTCTTGGTCATGCTCGACAACTAGTTTTCATGGCAGCAAGAATTTTAGTATATCTATCTTGACTACTTGGGATATGAGATCAAGCTTCTAGTGACAATATTTACAAGCAAGACTCGTGATGCTTTCTAGATATTGTAAAATGCCCACTTTTTTGCTTCATATAATAGTCTTTAGGTAAAAAGAAAAAGAGAACATGTCTTTGTTCTCCTTTGTTGTGACTCAGTGTTTATAGAGATTCTTGGGGAAGTGGACATTTTTGCGTAGTTTGAGAGTGTATCCTTTGTATACGATCATATTTCGTCAAGATTGTATTGTATTTTCCGGAATAAGCCATAGGAATGGTGATGCGCTGTAGAATTGCGCATGGAAAGGATGGTTGAAATCGGTGCTGACGTAGATAAGAGAGAGATCTGATCGGCGGCAGAGGCACGTCATGAGGAATCCTTGCGGCCCTGTGCTGGAGAGAGAGAATCAAGGAAGGGGTCTAACACGCTGCAAAATGCACATGGATGAGAGGATTGGCGCAGGTCGGTTGCTGTATATTGCCACGCAGAGAGAGAAACAGAGAGATGGGGGATCCGACATAGCACTGGGGGAAGATACCGAGAGAGAGGGGCCAATTGGTGCAGAACAAGAGGTGCTTATGCAGAATTTGCGTGCGAGTGCTAGAGAGAGACAGTCGAGGCCCGAGCCTATAGGAGCCTAGGAGGCACGCATAGATGATTTCGGTTGGAGGACAGAGATTGATCGCAACAGACGGAGTCGAAGGTGGCTGTGATGTATGCTCTGCTGCAGAAGTGCGTGTCAGAGGCTGGAGAAGAGTTGGGCACGCGCAAAATGAACGACAGAGAGGGAGAGAGAGAGAGATCTCAGAGATGTGGCAGAGGTGGCGTGAGATGTCTGCTGTCGTGTTACTACGTCCAGAGAGAGAGAGACACAGGTGTTGAGCAACGAAGAAATAGTCGACGATGGCAGGATATCCATGGAGACTCATTGGAGAGAGAGATTATAGGCGATGCTAGATTTATTGGCGGCGTGCAAAAACTCCGAGAGAGAGAGAGAGAAACAGAGAGAAGCGCTTGCGCACTGTTGGCACATCAGATCGAGAGAGAGATGGCCACGTAGGTAGCCATCACGAACGCAGAGACAGAGAGCATGAGAGAATAATGTCGGCTACAGCTCCAAGTTGCCACCGTAGAGAGAGATAGTGAAGAATCTGACGGCGCCTGGTCACGGAGCAAGATATGGCAATATGGGATGAGAGAGCGAGAAAGAGAGAGAGAAGTGGTTGCACGTGGTTATTGGCGGAAAAACTTTTTTTTTTATTTAAATGGAGGTTCAGTCGAAGTCTACTCCCCCGGACTTTAACTTTGAAATTGCAATTGTACAAGTGAATGGGCATAGCACCCGTGGGACCTCCCGTATCCCACAAAGTGTTGGAGCAGAACAATCAACAATTAGTGATTACATAAAGTCCAGAAGTGGAAAGATGAATGAAAGATTGAAGATCAGTTTCAAAGGAAAGAGGAGATTCAGAAACAAAGTTCTTTTATACATTACTCTTGTAAATATTTCAATGTATTTGAAAAAATGACAAGTAAGACTCGTATATATATATATATATATATATATATATATACATATATATATATATACATATATATATATATATATATATATATATATATATATATATATATATATATATATATATATATATATATATATATATATAGATACGTGCTCATAGTTTAGAAGAGAGATAGAAGAGATAGAGAAGACAATAGATGAGAATGGGAGAGAATGAGATGAACATTATGCATGTCATCCATCAGATATATGAAAATTTATGAGAAGAAAAATTTTCAGAGAATTGCGTGTCGATCTTTTCTCTAATTCTCCTTTTGTAGTTAATCTTTTGAGAAATCTTTTTGTACACATCTAAGTCCATAGTTAATCCATCTATGGCTAAAGTCTGAGAGTCCAATTGCAAACAGGCTGAGAGAATTTTGAATAGGAACATTCATATGTGAAAAGTTATGAGTGTCTTCTGAAACAGGCGTAGATTTCGTGGTTAAAGAAATGGTCAGTACTCAGCACACAGTGTAAAGTTTTACACAAATGAGGATTCAAAATTTAAGTTGAGAGGTAAGCTTTCTATGGCCAAAAGCATTTGATTAAACGGGCTATACTTTGGGAGAACCATAGCTTAGAAGTTACAGGTGTCAAAGTTGTCATTACAGAGAGGCAGTTTCAAACATAGGTAAATTCTTTGAGTCATTTCTCACAATCTACTCAAGCATTTGAAGTGATTTAACTTGGAGAAGGTGCGCAATCTCTAGGCGACACGTTCTACAAAGTTTTATCAAAAACTGTACATGAGTGATCAGTCAATGAGTGATTAATGTGCAGCAGACTTTTTTTGAGAAGTGATTTTTCACAGTTGATCAATTTCTTGATAGTTTGATGATTGTATTTTAAAATTAAGTGGATTCTGAAGCTATTCTTGATATAGAGGTGGTCTAACATCAAGGATAGCTTGTTCTTTTGGAGATTTACACTCTCCATCAGTGGTATCAGAGCAGGTAGTATCAAATTTAAGGAAAGGGAGACTCCAACTGCTGCAGACATACAAACTTTACATTTTGAAGGTTCAAAAGGATAAAGTGTGAAGAAAGATTGGAAGAAGACACATAAAAGATTATCAAAAGGATCAGAAGGAGCAACATTCGAAGCCAAGGTACATTCATTCCTTATAAGGATTAAAGATTTGATAGTACAGGTGAAGAAAGGATGGGAGATAGTCTCCAAATTGAAAAGTTGGATAGAGAGAACTATCCGGCTTGGTCTATGAGAATGGAAGCTCATCTTATGAGCAAAGATCTGATGGGATACATCACAGGAGAGGAAGAAAAGCCAGAGTTCAGAGATCCTAGTGTTCCAACTAGGGAGGAGCTTGTAGATATAAAGATTTGGATGAAGAAGGATGCTCAAGCAAGGAGCATAATCTACATGGCAGTAAATGATTATTTGCTTCCTCATATTAGAGGACTTGAAAGTGCAAGTGACATTTGGAATGCTTTGGAAGAGCATTTTCAGAATACAACCAAATCAAGGAAAGCTTCATTATGGGTAGAGTTTACTACATTCAAGAAGAAGGCTTCACAATCAATATCTGATTATGTGACAAAGATGAAGGACATTGCAGATTCTTTAGATGCAGTGGATGAAGATATTGAAGAAGACAAATTGGTAAGACAAATTCTCACAGGGCTAAGAGGAGATGAGAAGTGGAAGCCTTTTATTTTGTCTACAGAACTTTCATTAGATCATTTCACTCCTGATTTGAATCAATTGTTAGGACATATGCTAACTTTTGAGAATGATATCAAAGGAGATGTTGACAAGAGTGCAGGTCATGTAATGTACTCTAAAGACAAGAAGAAAGCTAACAAAGGAAAACAACAATCAGGTGAAGATGAAGGTACTCCAAGCTAAGCAAACTTCCTAAGAGAAAGAGGAAATGGTAGAAGTAGAGGAAGAGGCAGAAATAACAAAGATAATGTTAGAGCTTGTTGGATATGTGGTAAGACCAATCATCTATCTCATGATTGTCGGCATAATAATCAAAGCAATGGTAATTTTAATCAGAACTTTAATCAAAGAGGAAGAGGTGGTAGATTCCAGAGAGGAAACTTCAGAGGTAGAGGTGGTAGGAATTCTTTTGGAAGAGGTGGAGGAAGAAACTTCCAAAGTCAATCCTATGATAATACCTACTACAATTATGCATCAGATCAGAAAGAAGATTCGACTCTCATTATGAATGCAACATGTGAAGCTTCACATGAAGACATGAGAGTATTTTATATTGATTCAGGATGTAGCAATCATCTGAGTGGAAATATTGCTTTGATGACTGATCTAGATCATAAGGCAATTAATCACACAGTTCAAACAGGTGATAATACAAAGCACAAGGTAAAGTCAATTGGTTCAGTCAAAGCCAAAGATGGAAGCACTCTTTTGAGTAAGGTTCTATATGTTCCTACAATTCCAAAGAATTTGATCAGTGTAGGTCAAATTGTGGAAAAAGGATATGAGGTAAGGTTCACTAATGATGGAGTTTATGTTGAAGACCCTAGTCAAGGGTATAAACAGATTGTTACAGGAAAGAAGGAAGGAAGGCTCTTCACATTAAAGGTACAAGGAAATATTGGACATGCTATGTTTACATATGGAGAGCAAAAGGTGTCAGAATTGGATCTTTGGCATAAAAGACTTGGACATTTTAATGAAAGAGGTATCAAAGAAATGGTTAACAAAGGTTCAGTACTTGGATTGCCTAACATTGCAGGTCAACACATGACATACAGGTGTGAAGCATGTCAGTTAGGTAAGGCTCATAAGCAATCATACAATAAGCATGGTTTTATATATTCAGAAAGACTTGAATTGGTACATACAGATGTGTGGGGTCCTTCAAAGGATTCCAGTATGAATGGTTCAAGATATTATGTCATATATGTTGATGATGCTACCAGGTGGATCACAATCTATGTGATCAAAGACAAATCAGAAGTGTTTAATACATTTAAACACTATCATGCATATGCAGAAAGAATTACATGTCAAAAATTGAAGAGGTTAAGGTCAGATGGAGGGGGAGAGTATTTCTCTAATGAGTTCAGTGATTACTTGTGGAATGCAGGTATTAAGAGAGAAGTTACTTGCAGGTACTCTCCTCAACAAAATGGTGTAGCAGAAAGGAGGAATAGGACACTTGTTGAATTTGCAAGATCCATGATGAAAGAGAAGAATTGCCCAAATTATTTGTGGGCTGAGACTGTAAATACAGCCACATATTTGGTTAATAGATTGCCTTGTAAAGCTTTGCAGGGTGTGACACCATATGAAGCTTGGTGGGATAAGAGACCTACCTTGGATCATTGTAAAATATTTGGTTGCTTGGCATATGCATATGTGCCATCTCAATTGAGGCATAAATTGGAACCTAAAGCAGAGAAGTATGTATTCATTGGTTATGATGACAAGCAGATGGGTTATAGGTTGTGGAGTCCATCCACAAAGCAATTCCTTGTGTCCAAGGATGTTACATTTGATGAGCAAGGCACTTGGTATGCAGGTAAACTTAATGTGCATGCAGATGTTGAAGAAGTGGTGGATCAAAAGAAAGGTAAATCAAAGATTCAAATATTTGATGAAGATGAGAATAATGAAGTACAGGTTGAAGTTGAAGAAAGGCCAAGGTTTGATCCAGAATGTGATGAACCAGAAACTTCAAGAAGTGGAGAACTCAGAAGATCATCTAGGCACAAATGGCAATCTACAAGGTATAGCTATGATACTTCATTCTTGACTACTAAAGATTATGCTTACATGGTAAAAGCAGATGAAGATCCATCTACATATGATGAAGCCAAAGGGAGGAAGAATTGGGAAGAAGCTATGCAAGAGGATTATGATGCATTGATGGAGAATCAGACATGGGATCTGGTTCCTAAACCTAATAGCCAGAAAATCATTGGTTGTAAGTGGGTTTACAAAACAAAAAGATTTGCAGATGGAAGTGTGTCTAGGTTCAAAGCTAGACTTGTTGTGAAGGGATATGCACAAACATATGGAGTGGACTATGATGAGACATATAGTCCTGTGGCAAAGATGACAACCATCAGGACACTCATAGCAATTGCTACTTGCAAAGGTTGGAAATTATCTCAATTAGATGTTAAGAATGCTTTTTTGAATGGTTACATTTCATATGAAGTTTACATGGAGCAACCAGATGGTTTCAAAGATCAAATGTATCCAAATTATGTGTGTAAGCTCAAGAGAGCTTTGTATGGTTTGAAGCAGGCCCCAAGGGCATGTAATTATAGGCTTGTAAAGTTTTTGAAGGAACTTGGATTTCAAGCATCAAAGACAAATAGTAGCTTGCTAGTCAAAGCAAGTGAAGATGGATTTATTTATGTTTGTATTTATGTTGATGACATAATACTTACAGGAACAGATGATAAAGGCATACACATGATTAAGAAATAGATGGAGAAAGAATTCAAAATCAGTGATTTGGGAAATTTGTCATTCTTCTTGGGAATGGAGATTTCATATACTCAACATGGAGTATATGTGACTCAAGAAAGGTATCTGAAATATTTGCTAATCAAATTTAAAATGGAATGTAGGATAGCACCAACTCCAATGGAAGTGAGTCATAGATTGACTAGATATGGAGGAGAAGAATTTAAAGATATGAAGCTCTATCAGAGTTTGGTGGGTAGCTTGATTTATGCTACACTAACAAGGCCTGATTTATCATATGCAGTTGGAGTCCTATCTCAATTCATGCATTGTCCTAGAAAGGAACATTGGATTGCAGGACAAAGAGTACCTAGGTACATCAAGGGTACACTCAAAGAAGGGTTGTACTATGGGTTTACTTCAGATACAAGAGTCAAAATATATAGTGATGCAAATAGGGCAGGTAATTTAGATGATAGAAGATCAACACATGGATATTTGTGTTTTATGGGAGATAAGCTAATCTCATGGTGTTCTAAGAAGCAACATACAATTGCTTTATCATCTACAGAAGCAGAATACAAAGGTATGGTGGAAGCTGCAAAGGAAGTAATATGGCTAAAGACACTTATAAAGAGTTTTGATGTTGTTCAGAGTGCTCCTATCATTTGTGGAGATAATATGAGTTCTTTATACTTGGCAGCAAATCCTGTGTTTCATGCTAGAACTAAACATATTGAAATTCATTATCATTTTTTGAGAGAGAAGGTTATTGATAAAGAAATTGAAGTCATGCATACTCCTACAAAAGATCAACTTGCAGATATGATGACAAAAAGTTTGGATGGACCAAAGTTGCAGAGGTTTAAACATATGGCAGGAATAAAGAAGATGCAAGTAATCATAATTGATGATTGAGGGGGAGCTGTTGGAGCAGAACAATCAACAATTAGTGATTACATAAAGTCCAGAAGTGGAAAGATGAACGAAAGATTGAAGATCAGTTTCAAAGGAAAGAGGAGATTCAAAAACAAAGTTCTTTTATACATTACTCTTGTAAATATTTCAATGTATTTGAAAAAATGACGAGTTATACTCGTATATATATATGTATATATATATATATATATATATATATATATATATATATATATATATATATATATATATATATATATATATATATATATATATATATATATATATATATATATATATATATATATATATATATATATATATATATATATATATATATATATATATATATACGTGCTCATAGTTTAGAAGAGAGATAGAAGAGATAGAGAAGACAATAGATGAGAATTGGAGAGAATGAGATGAACATTATGCATGTCATCCATCAGATATATGAAAATTTATGAGAAGAAAAATTTTCAGAGAATTGCGCGTCGATCTTTTCTCTAATTCTCCTTTTGTAGTTAATCTTTTGAGAAATCGTTTTGTACACATCTAAGTCCATAGTTAATCCATCTATGGCTAAAGTCTGAGAGTCCAATTGCAAACAGGCTGAGAGAATTTTGAATAGGAACATTCATATGTGAAAAGTTCTGAGTGTCTTCTGAAACAGGCGCAGATTTCGTGGTTAAAGAAATGGTCAGTACTTATTAGCACAGTGTAAAGTTTTACACAAATGAGGATTCAAAATTTAAGTTGAGAGGTAAGCTTTCTATGGCCAAAAGCATTTGACTAAACGGGCTATACTTTGGGAGAACCATAGCTTAGAAGTTACAGGTGTCAAAGTCGTCATTACAGAGAGGTAGTTTCAGACATAGGTAAATTGTTTGAGTCATTTCTCATAATCTACTCAAGCATTTGAAGTGATTTAACTTGGAGAAGGTGCGCAATCTCTAGGCGACATGTTCTACAAAGTTTTATTAAAAATTGTACATTAATGATCAGTCAATGAGTGATTAATGTGCAGCAGACTTTTTCTGAGAAGTGCTTTTTCACAGTTGATCAATTTCTTGATAGTTTGATGATTGTATTTTAAAATTAAGTGGAGTCTGAAGCTATTCTTGATATAGAGGTGGTCTAACATCAAGGATAGCTTGTTCTTTTGGAGATTTACACTCTCCATCATGAAGTAGGGGTTAGACAAGGTTACAACTGAAGGAGACATGGTTACAACTGAGTTTAACTGGCCTAAGCCATAACATGTCCAGCCTGGGACTTGAACCTTGGACCTCTGCCTCAAGAGGCCAAAGCTAGGCCAACTATCCTACAGGACATGGACATTGGTGGCAAAACTTGCGAAGAGAGAGAGAGAGAGAGAGACTCAATTGACCTTTTGTGGCATCAAGCAATAAACGATTGACAGAGGAGGAGTCAGACATTTAGAGAATTCGAATGCAGAGGCTGAGAGAGAGACAGAAAAAGAAAGATAAGATATATTGACTTGAAAATAACATAGGTTCTAATTAATTAACTCACCACTTCTTATCGAGTCATTTTAGCAGACATTAATAAGAAAGAAACAAATGAACGGTTCGTGACAGCGTGATAAGTAAAGCCATATGGATCACCCTTCGACCTTTGTTGTTTTCAATGAAATTAAATCTTGAGAAGCAAATAATAGGATGACTAATAAATCATCTCCTATAGTGGGTACTAAATCTAAGTCTAGTAAACTAAAAAACTAAAGGCTAATGCTCATTGCTTTGTAATGTGCTCTTCAATCGCCTCTCTAATCCGTGAAAACATTAGTCATGAAGGATTCGTATATAGAATGACGTATGTGAATGTAGGCCACCATGATCAAACGATTGAACATTTGAAACGCATGTGTGTAGCTGAAGCCCCATGCATAAAAGGGTGTTTTAATGCACGTAGATACCTGCATACAAAAAACTGTGAATGCACGTAGATACCTGCATGAAAAAAATTGTGAATGTATGATATATATCTTCAAAGTGGAAAAGAAATAAGTCACAAGCATTGTGTGTTTTTTATCATGTACTAATGATTTTATCCCCCTGTGGATCGCCTTTCCAACTTAGAGAGTGATCGGAGGCTATTGTGGTTTATGAAGTGAAGACAATTATTTGAAGAAGACTTGAAGTAAAGCATTGACTAAGGACCAAAGAAAAGAAGAAAAGTTCCTGCCAAGAATCCCGTGGACATCTTTTCGCACTGTAGCGAGAGGCCTACCTTATATTCGATCGATCTGCATTGTAGTGGCGGCATATATTTTTATTCACTTGTTCCGCATTGTAGCGGATTTTCGTATTATCGACCTGCACTATAGTGGGGATCTTTGTATCATTCAGAATTTACTGGACAACTTCAGCTGCATTTGACTTCTATGCCTTAATGTTGTATATTGGATTTTCGTGCTCTCGATGCCTACGGTCTCATGCATATGCATGCATGTCTCATCACTTCCGAGGGGCAAGGGCCTTACGAGGATCGCCACACTAGAGAGTGAGAGGGCGAGGCGCCCAGCGCGCAGACGCCGCTCGCTAGATAGTGGGAATGGCACACACCAGAGGGGCCTGATCCAACCCCAGCATCTGCTCTTCCCATTCACCTGCTTCCTTCCCGACAGCGCTTACTTGGACAAAGAAGGGACCATCTATGTAGTCACCAGTCACCCGGATAGGACAGATGAATTCAAGAATGGATCCCAGAGACGGACTTGGGTGACCTAGAGCAAGGGAACATAGGTGAAGAGCCTAAAACCCCTCGAGGCAAATCAGTCCTCACTAGAATCATCAAACCAGAGTGGATCCCCCAAGACAATAAAAGCATAGATCTTCTCTTAAATCGGAAGACTAATGAAGCCTTTTGGATTTATAAGCCTCATCAACCAAATGAGGTAGGAGCACTCACGATCTATGAGTTCAAAGATTCTGATAGCCCATGCAAAGTGACCTACATAGACAATACTTCAGAGAGGATCTTTGTGATCACAGAGCATGGTAGGCATGCCTACACTTGGAAGGGTGAATTTGTTTCTCCCCAACCAAGATCTAATGTCTCTTATGGTCACCTAGGAGCGGGGACGTCCCAAGCTCACGGAACTCAAAGGGACAGAAGTAGAGATAGGCCAGAAGTGAGTTTCGCCAACCCATTGGGAAGAGAAAGAACGAGAACAGAAATAGATAGAATGGAAATTGAAAGGACTAGAGCCACCAAAAACCAACGAAATACTGATGATTTTCCTTTGGCAAGGCCAAGAGAACACACTAGAACTTTGAGGCCAACCCAGCTCGTTAAGTCCATGAAGAATTGCTTCAATGGCACTGAAGACCCATACAATCATGTGGCCGAGTTTAGGCAACTCTTAAGAGCTGAACAAGTCGAGGACTTATTCACGCAGTACAATGCCTTTGGTCTAACTCTTAGGAATACAGCCCTTACATGGTTTCAACCACTGAATGAAAGAAAGTTTAGGAACAAGGAAGGAGGTTTAGGCAATACTTAGAGAGGTGTCATGTTCCTGAGTTACCCACACCGGCCAAACAAGTGGCTTTATTCCTAGATGGACTGCTGAGTGCAAAGTTGAGATCATATGTGTACCTAAAGGACCCTCAGACCATAGAGGAATGCATACGCATGTGCATAGACATAGAGGATAATTTGGGAGAGGAACTAGAGCTTTCAAAAATCTATAAAGATTTAAATAGCTCTACCAGCCTCTCTTCCAGGCAATCCATGTCTATTGAGGAGCTTGTAGAGAAAGTAGCTCAGAAATTAGGTGTCTCTAGCAAACAGATACCTTGATTTATCCCTGGGAGACAATGCTACACATATGGGGGTGACCATTTTGCGAGTGTATGTCCTATTATCGCACAATGCCAAGTGAATCCTAGTAGCCAGTACTGCACGATAGAGCCAAGATACACAAACCACACTGCACAAGACTGCCCTTATAACAAACAAGCAATCAAACAAAATTACCCTCAGCCATACCCTCAACAGTGAAGATACCAGAACCAGTACCCACCACAACAGTATGCTAGGCCTCAACAAACTTTCCAACCGCAATATCGGGCCCAGCAAAGACCACAACTAGTGCTAGCCCAACATGTTGGGAATGATGGATGGACACTCCAAGAGAATGAGTAGGTACTACCAAATCCTGCTTTGTACCAATCCTTTGATGCTTTAGAGTTGATAGGTGGACCTTCTTAGCTTTCCAATCATACCATAAAATGGCCTATGTACTTTGGAAATGATGTGTCTAAAGATTGAATCAAAACTGATAACTTTGAACCTCAAGCTTCAAAGAAAACCTTCTATTTTGGACTTGACACCTGTTGGATCTTTTGCTCCCTATGACTAGCACAGTAGGAATTGGAAAAATTCCTTTCAGGGTATCTAATTAGCTTAGCAAGCTAACTATTCCAAGTGGAATGATATAAAAAGATTAACTATGCTCAAATAAATCAATTTAGCAAGTAAACCTTTACCCCTGATTTTTGAGGACTATTGCAGACTTTGACCAGTGATCACCTCGACGAGCTTTTCTCTGAAATGGCTGAATAGAATCTCCTCAAATTTTGATAGTATGTAGAAAACTTTGAGTTGGTTCCAATAAGCTATAGATCTTTGAATTTGGTAGAAATAAGTGAGATATGCTCTCCACAAGTTGACAAACTTTCAAGTACTATGACAAAGAACTTAGAAATGAACAATGTAGATATATGTATTAATGAACACTTGTATACAATGCCATTGGCATGAAAATCATTGCCTAATGGTGTAGACAGGTGTGGGCTAGAGTGTAGGCCTCACACACGCTCAGAAGTGACAGAGATGAGCTCAGGAAATGAGTCTTCTACCCGCGACTTTTTGGGTTGATCTCTTATAGTGACTTAGTTCAAAGTTTGAATTTGAATTCAAACTTTGGCTCTCTTTAATCAAGCTCCTACATCCTAGGAGATATTCCATCTACTTGATTGATGCTTTACAACTAATAAAGTTCACAAGATTTCCTTGGTAGGTGTTTACAAAGATTCCAAAGTTAAAAATGACTTTTACAAAAGAGTAAAGTGGTAATTAACCACTAGCATTTGTTCCTATGCTTCTCCACATGTGTATGGACTTGAAGGTATCCTTCAAGCCAAATGTGTAGGCTTGTGAATTGCACCAATAGCTCCCCGTCAAGCCAAACATTTTGGCTTGGTCTTCATCTTCAATCTTCATGTATATCCTGCAATCCAATCATTGCTTTGAACCTGCAAAGTTTGGTTCCATCCAAAGCTTTAGTCAACAAATCTGCACACTGCATGTTGGTTGATATATAGGTTAGTTGAATGTCCTTGCTTAATAACTTCTATCTTACATAATGGTAATGAACCTCTATATGTTTGGTCCTAGCATGATAGATAGCATTAGCTGCAAGGTAAAGTGAGCTTGTATTATCTCCAAAGATCATTGGTGACCTAGTATATAAACCCAATTCTATATACAATAGCTTGATCCATATGGCTTCTTGTATGGCATTTGCCAATCCTCTATACTCTGCCTCTATAGAAGATAAAGCAACAGTAGGTTGCTTCTTTGAAGACCATGATATTGGCTTATCACCTGCAAATGAAATGTATCCAGAAGTGCTCCTCCTATCATCCTTGCATCCTGCCCAATCTGCATCTAGATACATCTTGATATCAATGTCTGAAGTGTAAGGAAAATACAAAGCATGATGTTGTGTACCCTTGAGATACTTTATTCTCTTAGGAGCCTCTAAGTGAGGTGCTCTTGGCTTGTGCATAAACTGACTTAGCACACTAACTCCAAATGCAATATCTATCCTTGTTAAGGTAGCATAGTTCAGACTTCCAACTATACTTTGGTAACCTGTAACATCATCAATTCCTGCAAATGAAACTTCTTCAACATATCCTGTATGTATCTTTGCTGAGTAATGTATATTCCAGAGTTAGTATAGACTAACTCAAGCCAAAGAAAATACTTTAGTAGACCAAGATCATTGATCTTGAACTCCTTCATCATCTGGCTCTTGATTTTTTTGATTCCATTAACATCATTACCTGTAAGTATGATGTCATCAACATAAACACATAGGTATATTACCTCTGAATTACTTCTCTTGATGAATAGAGAAGTGTTTGCCTTGCTCATGATAAAACCTTGGTCTTGAAGGGAAGTGGTCAATCTGTGATTCCATGCCCTATGTGCCTGCTTTAATCCATATAAATCTTTATTCAATTTGCACACATATGATACCTTGTTTGGATCCTCATAGCTAGGAGGTTGTGACATATATACCTCCTCTAAAATCCATCCATTCAAGAAAGCATTTTTGACATCCAATTGATACATGTTCCACTTTTTTTATGCAGCCACACTTACCAACACTCTGATGGTTGGGATCTTGGCCACAGGAGAGAATGTTTCTTCATAGTCAATGCCTTGGGTTTGTGCAAAACCCTTGGCTACCAATCTGGCTTTGTACCTGTTAATTGACCCATCAGAATTTCTTTTAAGTTTGTAGATCCATCTGGATCCTATTACCTTCATGGATCCATGTGTCACTTTCCTTAAGTGCTTCAATCTCCTCATCCATAGCTTCTTTCCATTCTATCTTGGTTATGGCTTCTTCATATGATCCTGGTTCTTCAATTGACAAATCTTTGGCAAGATAAACAGAATGTTTAGTAACAAGAGATGTATCATACCCATATCTGATAGGTTTTTTGCTCTCTCTTTGTGATCTTCTGGTTGACTGATTTGAAGATTCAGGTATGTCTTCAAGCTTCTTCATTTTGACTTTGCCATTGGACTTCCATGCCTTGAACTCTTCAAGATTGATAATGTCTTCATCATCTGAATTTGAGTCTTCATTCTGAGTAGGTTCCTCCCTAGCAAGACTTGGAAACTCCTCTTTCAATTCATAGGGTAGTTTAAACTTCCTGCATTCATTCTCATACCAAGAATCATTTTCCTCAAAGACAACATCTCTACTAACCATGAATCCCTTATTGGAAGGGTTGTAAAACCTGTACCCTTTTTTATTTAGATCATATCCAATAAAGATACACTTCTCAGCCTTAGGGTCTAGTTTACCTCTTATCTGAGAAGGAATGTGTACATATGCTACACATCCAAATATCATGTAATGGTCTAGTGAGGGTCTCTTACCATGCCATGCTTCATAGGGTATCATCCCCTCAAGGGACTTAGATGGTAACCTGTTTATGAGGTAAGTGGCAGTAGAAACACTCTCTGCCCATACATAGTTAGGTAACCTTTTTTCATTCAACATTGATCTAGTTGTTTCAACAATCAACCTATTTCTTCTCTCAGCTACCCCATTCTGTTCAGGAGTATACCTTGTGGTGGTTTCTCTCTCAATGCCTCTGTCCTGCAAGAAATCTTCAAACTCATTGGAGAAGTACTCACCTCCTCCATCTAACCTTAGTCTCTTCAAATTCTTTCCTATCTGATTCTCAACAAGTACAAGATATTTTTTAAAGCAATTAAACACTTCATCCTTGTGCTTCATGAAGTACAATACGGTCCATCTGCTATAATCATCAATAAAAGATACATAGTACCTTGATCTTGAGATTGAGGGGTCTTTGCTTGGTCCCCATACATCTGTGTGGACAAGTTGTAGGTAGTCCTCATGCATGTAGCCTTTCCTTGAGAAGGGTAACCTATGAGACTTCCCAAATTCACAAGCACTACATTTATATACCATGTGTTGTTTGGAAACATTGGGTATTCCAATTACACATTGATCCCTGCATATCTGCTTCAAGGTTCTTTCTCCTACATGCCCTAATCTTTTGTGCCAAATCTCAAGTTCTGAAAGTGTTTGATCTTTATAACTGTATAGTGCAATGTTCTTTGTGTCTTCTAGCTCAAAAGTAAAAAGTCTACCTGATTTTTCTCCTTTTGCTATTCTCTTGAACCCATGCCTTGGATCCTCCACAAATGCTCCAAATTGGTTGAATCTAACCTGCAAACCTTTCTCCACAATCTGTCCAACACTCATCAAATTTTTGGTAATGGTTGGTACATAGAGTACCCTACTTCACGATCTATGAGTTCAAAGATCTTGATAGCCCAGGCAAAGTGACCTACTTAGACAATACTTCAGAGAGGATCTTTGTGATCACAGAGCATGGTAGCATGCCTACACTTGGAAGGGTGAATTTGTTTTTCCCCAACCAAGATATAATGTCTCTTATGGTCACCCAGGAGCGGGGACATCCCAAGCTCATGGAAATCAAAGGGATAGAAGTAGAGATAGGCTAGAAGTGAGTTTCACCAACCCATTGGGAAGAGAAAGAACGAGAACGGAAATAGATAGAATGGAAACTGAAAGGACTAGAGCCACCAAAAACCAACACTGATGATTTTCCTTTGCCAAGGCCAAGAGAACACACTAGAACTTTGAGGCCAACCCAGCTCATTAAGTCCATGAAGAATTACTTCGATGGCACTGGAGACCCATACGATCATGTGGCCGAGTTTAGGCAAGTCTTAAGAGTTGAATAAGTCGAGGACTTATTCACGCAGTACATTGCCTTTGGTCTAACTCTTAGGAACACAACCCTTACATGGTTTCAACCACTGAATGAAAGAAAGTTTAGAAACAAGGAAGGAGGTTTAGGCAATACTTAGAGAGGTGTCCTCTTCCTGAGTTACCCACACCAGCCAAACAAGTGGCTTTATTCCCAGATGGACTACTGAGTGCAAAGTTGAGATCATATGTGTACTTGAAGGACCCTCGGACCATAGAAGAATGTGTACGCATGTGCATAGACATAGAGGATAATTTAGGAGAGGAACTGGAGCTTTCAAAAATCTATAAAGATTCAGATAGCTCTACCAGCCTCTCTTCCAGGCAATCCATGTCTATTGAGGAGCTTGCAGAGAAAGTAGCTCAGAAATTAGGTGTCTCTAGCAAACAGATACCTCGATTTATCCCTAGGAGAGGATGCATCACCTGTGGGGGTGACTATTTTGCGAGTGTATGTCCTATTATGGCACAACGCCAAGTGAATCCTAGTAGCCAGTACTGCAGGATAGAGTGAAGATACACAAACCACACCGCACAAGACTGCCCTTATAACAAACAAGCAGTCAAATAAAATTACCCTTAGTCATACCCACAACAGGGAAGATACCACAACTAGTACCCACCACAACAGTATGCTAGGCCTCAACAAACTTTCCAACCACAATATCGGGCCCAACAAAGACCACAACCAGTGCTAGCCCAACATGTTCGGAATGATGGATGGACACTCCAAGAGAATGAGTAGGTACTACCAAATCCTGCTTTGTACCAGTTCTTTGATGCTTCAGAGTTGATAGGTGGATCTCCTTAGATTTCCAGTGATACCATAAAATGGCCTATGTACTTTGGAAATGATGTGTGTAAAGATTTAATCAAAACAGATAACTTTGAACCTCAAGCTTCAAAGAAAACCTTCTATTTTTTACTTGATATCTACTCGATCTTTTGCTCAGTATGACCAGCATAGTAGGAATTGGAAAACTTCCTTTTAGGGGTATCTAATTAGCTTAGCAGGCTAATTATTCCAAGTGGAATGATATAAAAAGATTAACTATGCTCAGAGAAATCAATTTAGCAAGTAAACATTTACCCTCGATTTTTTAGGACTATTGCAGACTTTGACCAGTGATCACCTCGATGAGCTTTGCTCTGAAATGGCAAAATAGAATCTCTTCAAATTTTGACAGTATGTAGAAAACTTTGAGTTGGTTCCAATAAGCTATAGATCTTTGACTTTGGTGGAGAAATAAGTGAGATATGCTCTCCACAAGTTGACAAACTTTCAAGTACTATGACAGAGAACTCAGAAATGAACAATGTAGATATATGTATTAATGAACACTTGTATACAATGCCATTGGCATGAAAATCATTTCCTAATGGTGTAGATAGGTGTGGGCTAGAGTGTAAGCCTCACGCACACTCAAAAATGACAGAGATGAGCTCAGGAAATGAGTCTCCTACACGCGCCTTTTTGAGTTGATCACTTATAGTGACTTAGTTCAAAGTTTGAATTTGAATTCAAACTTTCGCTCTCTTTAATCAAGCTCCTACATCCTAGGAGATATTCCATCTACCTGATTGATGCTTTACAACTAATAAAGTTCATGAGATTTCCTTGGTAGTTGTTTACAAAGATTCCAAAGTCAAAAATGACTTTTACAAAAGAGTAAAGTGGTAATTAACCACTAGCATTTGTTCCTATGCTTCTCCATATGTGTATGGACTTGAAGGTATCCTTCAAGCCAAATGTGTAGGCTTGTGAATTGCACCAATAGCTCCCCCTCAAGCCAAACATTTTGGCTTGGTCTTCATCTTTAATCTTCATGAATATCTTGCAATCCAATCATTGCTTTGAACCTACAAAGTTTGGTTCCATCCAAAGCTTTAGTCAACAGATCTGCACACTGCATGTTGGTTGATATATAGGTTAGTTGAATGTCCTTGCTTAATAACTTCTCTCTTACATAATGGTAATGGACCTCTATATGTTTGGTCCTAGCATGATAGATAGCATTAGCTGCAAGGTGAAGTGAGCTTGTATTATCTCCAAAGATCATTGGTGACCTAGTATATAAACCCAATTCTATATACAATAGCTTGATCCATATGGCTTCTTGTATGGCATTTGCCAATCCTCCATACTCTGCCTCTATAGAAGATAAACCAATAGTAGGTTGCTTCTTTGAAGACCATGATATTGGCTTATCACCTGCAAATGAAATGTATCCAGAAGTGCTCGCCTATCATCCTTGCATGCTGCCCAATCTGCATCTGAAT
Organism: Ceratopteris richardii; assembly: GCA_020310875.1. Lineage (NCBI taxonomy): Eukaryota > Viridiplantae > Streptophyta > Polypodiopsida > Polypodiales > Pteridaceae > Ceratopteris > Ceratopteris richardii. The sequence goes on from CM035413.1 coordinate 76,260,576, forward strand.
AGATCTTGATATCAATGTCTGAAGTGTAAGGGAAATACAAAGCATGATGTTGTGTACCCTTGAGATACTTTAATATTCTCTTAGCAGCCTCTAAGTGAGGTGCTCTTGGCTTGTGCATAAACTGACTTAGCACACTAACTCCAAATGCAATATCTATCCTTGTTAAGGTAGCATAGTTTAAACTTCCAACTATACTTTGGTAACCTGTAACATCATCAATTTCATCACCTTCATGGGAACTTAGTTTTAGGTTTACCTCCATTGCAGTACTTGCAACTTTGGCATCCTGCAAATGAAACTTCTTTAACATATCTTGTATGTATCTTTGCTGAGTAATGTATATTCGAGAGTTAGTATAGACTAACTCAAGCCAAAGAAAATACTTTAGTAGACCAAGATCATTGATCTTGAACTCCTTCATCATCTGGCTCTTGATTTTTTTGATTCCATTAACATCATTACCTGTAAGTATGATGTCATCAACATAAACACATAGGTACATTACCTCTGAATTACTTCTCTTGATGAATAGAGAAGTGTTTGCCTTGCTCATGAAAAAACCTTGGTCTTGAAGGTAAGTGGTCAATCTGTGATTCCATGCCCTAGGTGCCTGCTTTAATCCATATAAAGATTTATTCAATTTGCACACATATGATACCTTGTTTGGATCCTCATAGCCAGGAGGTTGTGACATATATACCTCCTCTCAAATCCATCCATTCAAGAAAGCATTTTTGACATCCAATTGATACATGTTCCAATTTTTTGATGCAGCCACACTTACCAACACTCTGATGGTTGGGATCTTGGCCATAGGAGAGAATGTTTCTTCATAGTCAATGCCTTGGGTTTGTGCAAAACCCTTGGCTACCAATCTGGCTTTATACCTGTTAATTGACCCATCAAAATTTCTTTTAAGTTTATAGATCCATCTGGATCCTATTACCTTCATGGATTCCTTCTTTGGTACTAGCTCCCATGTGTCAGTTTCCTTGAGTGCTTCAATCTCCTCATCCATAGCTTCTTTCCATTCTGTCTTGGTTATGGCTTCTTCATATGATCCTGGTTCTTCAATTGACAAATCTTTGGCAAGATAAATAGAGTGTTTAGTAACAAGAGATGTATCATACCCATATCTGATAGGTTTTTTGCTCTCTCTTTGTGATCTTCTGATTGACTGATTTGAAGATTCAGGTATGTCTTCAAGCTTCTTCATTTTGACTTTGCCCTTGGACTTCCATGCCTTGAACTCTTCAAGATTGATAATGTCTTCATCATCTAAAGTTGAGTCTTCATTCTGAGTAGGTTCCTCCTTAGCAAGACTTGGAAACTCCTCTTCCAAGTCATAGGGTAGTTTAAACTTCCTGCATTCATTCTCATACCATGAATCATTTTCATCAAAGAAAACATCTCTACTAACCATGAATCCCTTATTGAAAGGGTTGTAAAACATGTACCCTTTTTTATTTAGATCATATCCAATAAAGATGCACTTCTCAGCCTTAGGGTCTAGTTTACCTCTTATCTGAGAAGGAATGTGTACATATGCTACACATCCAAATATCCTTCAATGGTCTAGTGAGGGTCTCTTACCATGCCATGCTTCATAGGGTGTCATCCCATCAAGGGACTTAGATGGTAACCTATTTATGAGGTAAGTGGCACTAGAAACACTCTCTTCCCATAGATAGTTAGGTAACCTTTTTTCATTCAACATTGATCTAGCTGTTTCAACAATCAACCTATTTCTTCTCTCAGCTACCCCATTTTGTTCAGGAGTATACCTTGTAGTGGTTTCTCTCTCAATGCCTCTATCCTGCAAGAAGTCTTCAAACTCATTGGAGAAGTACTCACCTCCTCCATCTAACCTTAGTCTCTTCAAATTCTTTCCTGTCTGATTCTCAACAAGTGCAAGATATTTTTTAAAGCAATTAAACGCTTCATCCTTGTGCTTCATGAAGTACAATACAGTCAATCTGTTATAATCATCAATAAAAGATACATAGTACCTTGATCCTGAGATTGAGGGATCTTTGCTTGGTCCCCATACATGTGTGTGGACAAGTTCTAGGTAGTTCTCATGCATGTAGCCTTTCCTTGAGAAGGGTAACCTGTGAGACTTCCCAAATTGATAAGCACTACATTTATAGGTCATGTGTTGTTTGGAAACATTGGGTATTCCATTTGCACATTGATCCCTGCATATTTGCTTCAAGATTCTTTCTCCTACATGCCCTAATCTTTTGTGCCAAATCTCAAGTTCTGAAAGTGTTTGATCTTTATAACTGTATAGTGCAATGTTCTTTGTGTCTTCTAGCTCAAAAGTAAAAAATCTACCTGATTTTTCTCCTTTTGCTATTCTCTTGATCACATGCCTTGGATCCTCCAGAGATGCTCCAAATTGGTTGAATCTAACATGCAAACCTTTCTCCACAATCTGTCCAACACTCATCAAATTTTTGGTAATGGTTGGTACATAGAGTTCCCTACTCAACAAATTTTGATTTCCATCACAAGTCTTAACATTTCCAATTTTAACTACTGAGTGCTTGGTGTCATCACCTGTTTGTACTTGATGTTTACCTTTTGGTTCCTCAAGATCAGAGAGTAGTGCTACATTTCCAGCCACATGATTTGAGCATCCTGAGTCAATGTAGAATAGGTGGTCATCATTTATACTTGGTTTTGAAGTCATGTTCATGATCAGAAGAGAGTCATCTTGCTCTTCTGTATAGTTGTTGTAGTCCTTTCTGGATTTGAATCCTCCTTGGTAGTTGCCATTGTAGTTGTTGTTGTAATTGTTGTTGTAGTTGTTGTTGTAGCCTTGGTGATGAATGAATCTACCTCTTGACTGTGAGTATCCACCTCTTTGATATCCTCTTCCTCTCTTATTCTTGTAGTTCCTAAAACACTCATTTGAAGTATGATTTGATAAACCACAAATGTTGCATGATGAGGAGTTATAGAATCTCCCCCTACCTTGCTTATCTCCTCTGCCCCTTCCTCTTGATGATTTACCTCTCCCTGCATAGTTGGCTTGGGAGGTAGTGCCTTCATCTTCTCCTTTCTTGTTCTTGTGTTTATCTTTAGCTTTACCTTTATCAGTGTATAGGGCAGAAGAGCTATTACCTTTGGATGTATCTCCATTCTTGTTGAGCTTGGCTTCATGAGTGAATAATTGTCCCATGAGAGTGGTAAGGTCTGGAATTGCATGTCCATGTAAAGATCCATGGCAGTGGTGAAGCTTTCCCATTTTTCATCAGCTTTGATCCCATTGATCACTTGCCTTACAATCTGCTCTTCTTCAATCGTAGATCACAGCTTTGATCCCAGGACAATAAAAGCATAGATCTGCTCTTAAATCGGGGGCTGATGAAGCCTTTTGGAGGTATAAGCCTGATCACCCAAATGAGGTTGGAGCACTCACGATCTATGAGTTCAAAGTTCTTGATAGCCCAGGCAAAGTGACCTACCTAGACAATACTTCAGAGAGGATCTTTGTGATCACAGCGCATGGTAGGCATGCCTACACTTGGAAGGGTGAATTTGTTTTTCCCCAACCAAGATCTAATGTCTCTTATGGTCACCCAAGAGCGGGGACATCCCAAGCTCACGGAAATCAAAGGGACAGAAGTAGAGATAGGCTAGAAGTGAGTTTCACCAACCCACTGCGAAGAGAAAGAATGAGAACGGAAACAGATAGAATGGAAGCTGAAAGGACTAGAGCCACCAAAAACCAATGAAATACTGATGATTTTCCTTTGCCAAGGCCAAGAGAACACACTAGAACTTTGAGGCCAACCCAGCTCGTTAAGTCCATGAAGAATTACTTCGATGGCACTGGAGACCCATACGATCATGTGGCCGAGTTTAGGCAAGTCTTAAGAGCCGAACAAGTGGAGGACTTATTCATGCAGTACAATGCCTTGGTCTAACTCTTAGGAACACAGCCCTTACATGGTTTCAACCACTGAATGAAAGACAGTTTAGGAACAAGGAAGGAGGTTTAGGCAATACTTAGAGAGGTGTCATGTTCCTAAGTTACCCACACCAGCCAAACAAGTGGCTTTATTCCTAGATGGACTGCTGAGTGCAAAGTTGAGATCATATGTGTACTTGAAGGACCCTCGGACCATTGAAGAATGCGTACACATGTGCATAGACATAGAGGATAATTTAGGAGAGGAACTGGAGCTTTCAAAAATCTATAAAGATTCAGATAGCTCTACCAGCCTCTCTTCCATACAATCCACGTCTATTGAGGAGCTTGTAGAGAGAGTAGCTCAGAAATTAGGTGTCTCTAGCAAACAGATACCTCGATTTACCCTTGGGAGATGATGCTACACCTGTGGGGGTGAACATTTTGCGAGTGTATGCCCTATTATGGCACAACCCCAAGTGAATCCTAGTAGCCAGTATTGCACAATAGAGCGAAGGTACACAAACCACACCGCACAAGACTGCCCTTATAACAAACAAGCGGTCAAACAAAATTACCCTCGGCCATACCCACAACAGGGAAGATACCAGAACTAGTACCCACCACAACAGTATGCTAGGCCTCAAGAAACTTTCCAACCACAATATCAGGCCCAGCAAAGACCACAACCAGTGCTAGCCCAACATGTTGGGAATGATGGATGGACACTCCAAGAGAATGAGTAGGTACTACCAAATCCTGCTTTGTACCAGCCCATTGATGCTTCAGAGTTTATAGGTGGACCTCCTTAGCTTTCCAATGATACCATAAAATGGCCTATGTACTTTGGAAATGATGTATGTAAAGATTGAATCAAAACAGATAACTTTGAACCTCAAGCTTCAAAGAAAACCTTCTATTTTTGACTTGATACCTGTTGGATCTTCTGCTCAGTATGACCAGCATAGTAGGAATTGGAAAAATCCCTTTTAGGGGTATCTAACTAGCTTAGCAAGATAACTATTCCAAGTGGAATGATATAAAAATATTAACTATGCTCAGAGAAATCAATTTAGCAAGTAAACCTTTACCCCCGATTTTTTAGGACTGTTGCACGCTTTGACCAGTGATCACCTCGATGAGCTTTTCTCTAAAATGGCTGAATAGAATCTCTTCAAAATTTGATAGTATGTAGATAACTCTGAGCTGGTTCCAAGAAGCTATAGATCTTTGAATTTAGTCGAGAAATAGGTGAGATATGCGCTCCACAAGTTGACAGACTTTCAAGTACTATGATAGAGAACTCAGAAATGAACAATGTAGATATTTGTATTAATCAACACTTGTATAGAATGCCATTGGCATGAAAATCATTGTCTAATGGTGTAGATAGGTGTGGACTAGAGTGTAGGCCTCACACACACTCAGAAATGATAGAGATGAGCTCGGGAAATGAGTCTTGTACCCAGGACTTTTTTATTTGATCTCTTATAGTGACTTAGTTCAAAGTTTGAATTTGAATTCAAACTTTGGCTCTCTTTAATCAAGCTCCTACATCCTGGGAGATATTCAATCTACTTGATTGATGCTTTACAACTAATAAAGTTCATGAGATTTCCTTGGTAGTTTTTTACAAAGATTCCAAAGTCAAAAATGACTTTTACAAAAGAGTAAAGTGGTAATTAACCACTAGCATGTGTTCCTATGCTTCTCCATATGTGTATGGACTTCAAGGTATCCTTCAAGCCAAATGTGTAGGCTTGTGAATTGCACCAACAAAATAACCTCCTGCTCGAGCCAATGTAATTCTAGTAAAATATGCAGCTGGAGAGGAGAATTTGAATAGAGCCATAGTCCTAGTAACTCCATTATTGTCAGAAAGCGACCCTAATGATCATAGCTTTGATTCTACACATATTGATAGCCCCCAGGCTTACTACATGCAGTCTCCTGAACATGGTGAGTCCTACTATAGTGAAGAACTGAGTGAACCTAGTTGGGAGCCAGAGTATGCCAATGTTATGTATGCAAACCCCAACTCTAGACCTCAACCTAGGCAGGTAAGACTCCTAGTTTCTAGAGGACCATGCTACCGATGTCAATGAGATCACTTCATTTGTGATTGCACCATACCTGCCCCTACACAACCCCAGTCAGTAATAATCCAGGGCTTTTGTCAAGGTTTTGGGAAAGAGCATCTCTTACGAGATTGTCCAAAGAATCCCAGTAACATGCCAAAAATCACTCCTATCAATGTTATTGGGTTGGTAGTAGACTCTATAGGAAGTGTTATTTCCATTGCCCCCGTGCAAGTGGCCACTAGAGCTCAAGCTGCATAGCAAACCCAAGGATTAGGTCAAGAAAAGAGTTTCGAGGTTAGTGAAACCGAGAGCATAACCAAGAAGAGGACTAAAGCATGGAAAGATAGTCAGGAAAGGATGAAAAGACAATGGGCTAAGAAGATGAGCAACTTAGAAGAAAGCATAAGAGAAACAAAGGCCAAAATTGTTGAACTCACCTCTCAAACACACTCTCACATATCACCACCACCATCATCCCTGCCACCATCAAATCCACCATCTTTCAACCCACCTCAGGCGATCTCACCATCCCCTAGAGTACGATCAGTGTTAGTTGACCCCACTCCTGAGGACATAGACATGATGCTTAAGGCATATCAAGCCAGAATCCAAGAAGGGCCAAATGTGACGGATCACAACAAGTGCCACCCAAGAGCTGACCTAGAGATAGAAAGAACCAAGCTTTGCACGAAAATGGTGGCATTGGCTCAGACCATGTTTAAAGCTAGTCGCCTCTTCAACTACTCTTGCTCATCTAAGGCACAATTACACTTGGATGGACTGTTGGAGAAGTTAGAGAGCATAATTGCAAGATCTGCCAAGGAAGGAAATTCCCAAGGAAGAGATGAGGTAAGTAAAAGAATAAGCATTCCTCCCCAGGAAGCTTATGGGCCTAACTCCACAGAGCCAGATACATCTTCTTCTATGAATCGGTACTCACCTGAATTCCTATGAGAGATTCAGGAATAGAAATGGGCTAAAGAGAGTGAAGTCCCTCCTCCCATTGAACTTGTGGATGACGCACATGATCAATTCCCACAAGATATTCCTTCTATTTATGAGGAGCAGGAGAGTGCACTATCTCATGAGAGATTAGACTTTGAGTCAAACTCCTTACAGGAACTTCCCCATTTCACAGGCCCTTGGGAAGCTAAGTCCACTTGTATGAGAGCACCTACAGTCATGGTAAGAAATGAAGATTCAGTCATACCTAAGAACACTGAGGTAGTGAAAAATACTGTGCAGTGCAATCTCACTTTAAAGGAGCTACTTAAGGTGAGACCAGAACTGTGGAAACATGTAGCCAAACAAGTGCCTGAAATAACAAAACCTCATTCCCAGGTAGGATCTCATAGAATAGTGCCAAAAATACCTCTAGACAAGATAGGAGATATGAGTGAAGGAGAAGAAGGAAACACCTATCTTCCCATCACTCATCAAGGATACACAACCAAGGCAATTCTGGACTCAGGTGCAGGAGTTGCAATTGCTACCACTTCCCTATGGAAGCGTTGGGGCAAGCGAGCACTTAGGCTAACGAGAATAAATGTTGTAAGGTTAACCACACAAGTGACTCATAAGGATGAAGGAAAGAAAAGAAAGAAGAGAGAATTCACACCTGAGGAGGAAGAATCTTTGTTTGAGGTCCCTGAAAACTTTAAGAAATATTAAATAGACGATAGGAGAGTCATGATAAAAATGCCAAAACGTGAGGCGCAATCAGGGGAGGCCTATGATAACAAAGAAACCACCAAGAAAATAGTTGTATCCATAGAGGAAGGAGAAGAAAGGTGCACCTACATAGGACATGAGATGACGGAAGAAGAAGAGCAGGAGTTGATAGCCTTGCTAAGGGAGTACAGAGATGTATTCGCTTAGAGTTACAAGGACTTGAAAGGTGTAGACCTAGACATATGCGCACACACAATTCCCATGACCTCAGATGCCAAACCGACCAAGCAGAAGCCATACACCTATAACGATAACTACGCTGCTAAGATTAAGGAGGAGATAGATAGGTTGGTAGAAGCTGGATTCATCTATGAGATTGAGCACACTGAGTGGGTATCCCCTATTGTAGTGGTGCCCAAGAAGAATGGAAAGCTACGTTGTGCATTAACTTGAAGAAGGTTAATGCAACCACTATTCGAGATAACTATCCGCTTCCTATCACGGAACATCTCTTAGAAAGAGTAGCAGGCAAGGGAGTGTACAACTTCCTTGATGGGTTTTCTGGCTACAATCAAGTGGCCATAGCTCGAGAAGATCAGCGTAAGACCGCTTTTTCCACAGAGTGGGGCATATTTGCCTTCCGAGTAATGCCATTTGGTCTCACCAATGCACCCGCTACATTTCAGAGACTGATGTGTCATGTGTTTAAAGAGTCCTTGAGGAAGAATTTGGAAGTCTATGTTGATGTACATGTACATATACATATACATATACATATACATATACATGTACATGTACATGTACATATACATATACATATACATATACATATACATATACATAAACATATACATATACATATACATATACATATACATATACATGTACATGTACATGTACATATACATATACATATACATATACATATACATATACATATACATATACATATACATATACATATACATATACATATACATATACATATATCATCTATGCACTCATTCCAACATTAAACAAACACATATACCTGAACTCAGGCAAACCTTTGACAAATGTAGAGAATATCAAGTCTACCTGAACCCAGAAAAGTGTGTTTTCATGGTCAGGCAAGGCAAGATTCTAGGAGACATAGTGTCAAAGAATGGCATATCTATAGACGAGGAAAAAGTTAGCTATTGCAGAGCTACCTAGGCCAAAGAATGTCAAGGAAGTGTAAGCTTTCATGGGGCATTGTGGATATTACAGACGTTTCATTCACATGTATGCCATCATTGCAAAGCCTCTGTATGCCCTTTTGACTAACTTTGAGTGGACAGATGAGTGTGAGAACTCCTTCAGCGAGCTTAAATGACGATTATGTTCAGCACCAATCTTGACCACACCAAATTGGAATAAACCCTTCCATGTTCATGTGGATGCGTCCAATTATGCTATTGGATGTGTACTCGCACAACCTACGGGCGAAGGTAATATGGATCTTCCAATTGCCTATGCTAGTAGACAATTGAATGCAGCTGAACAAAATCATACCACCACTGAACGAGAAGGATTAGACATGGTGTATGCAGTTAAAAATTTTAGACACTATTTGCTTGCAAATCAGTTTAAATTTTTTTACTGACCATCAAGCACTGTTGTACTTCGTAAACAAGCCGTGCAATACAGGTAGATTAGTAAGATGGTTTCTCTTACTAATGGAATATGACTTTGAAGTTGTGGTAAGGAAAGACAAGACTCATTTGAGAGCAGACCATCTCTCTAGGCTCACATTTGGAGAGGCCCCGCAAGGAGTATCAGATGATCTTCCTGATGCTTACTTGTTTAATTTGGAAGTGGTACCTCAGTGGGCTAAGCCATTAGTGCCAATATTGACATACGGGCCTTTACATCCAGTGATAAACACACAAGATAGGGAGATAGTAAAATCCCAAATGTACCATATCATGGCTGGAAGTATGTACAAGCATACCAATCAAGGAATATTAGCCGGTTGCGTGGAAGAGGATGAGTATGCTAAATGGTTGCAATTAGCACATGTAGGTGCATTAGAGCAACATCACTCAAGGCAACGAACCCTTCAGACACTAAGTAGACTCGGAGTGCATTGGACAACTATGGAAGCAGATGTCCATAAGATGTGTAAGGATTGCCCAGTCTGTCGTATTAGACCACCTATTGAGCATGCTACTTTATACCAAGTGTCTCTAGTACCAGATTGGAGCGAACCATTAGTGGCCTTTCTGAGGACGAAGACATTCCCTCAAGATATGACCCTGACGAAGCAAAGAAGTTTAGAACAAGAAGCCCTAGACTACTCACTCATTGGAGATAACTTATACAAGCGTGGTAAAGATGGTTACCTTAGATTATGTGTCCATGAGAGTGAATATCTTAAGAACTTGGAAACTGCTCACCAAGATGTAGCAGGAGGACATTTTGGACCAGACCGGGTGATTAAAGCAATCCTATTTGTAGGCTTGTGGTGGCCTACCCTTCACATGGATGCACATACCTATGTGAAGAGGTGCGATGTTTGTCAGCGAACTCAGTATCCTATACGTAAGGATGAGATGCCACTCAAACCTATGATGGGTGGACATGCATTCTCTAAGTGGGGAATAGACTTTGTAGGTCCTATTAATCCCCCAGCGAAGGGTTCACATGATGAATACATCATTGTGGCCACAGACTATCTAACCAAGTGGGTAGAGGTAAAAGCTACAACCAAGAACGATGCCCAGACGACAGCCAAGTTCTTATTTGAGAATGTGTTCACAAGATACGGGCTGCCAATAGAGCTAATAAGTGATAGAGGCACTCACTTCTTGAATGAAGTTATTGAAAATCTTCTCCAAGAGTTATTGGTGGTACACAAGAAGTCTACCCCCTATCACCCACAAGCTAATGGGCAAGCCGAAAGCACAAATAAGATTCTATGCAATGTGCTAACCAAACTAGTGAATAATAAACACTCTGATTGGGACAGATAGCTACACCACGCTGTTTGGGCATACCGAATTGCCTATAAAACGATACTCCAAGCCACACCCTTTCAGATGGTATTTGGCCAGAATGTAGTGCTTCCATTAGACTTCTTGATGCCTACACTCAGGGTAGCACAGGAGCATGAGTGGATGGGTCATGACCTCTCTTCAAGAATTTTTTACCTCAAACGACTAGGTGAAACAAGACTAAGAGCTGCAACAAGAATACATGCAGCTAAGAAAAGACAGAATGCATACGTTGATGCCCATGTGAAGCATAAAGTCTTGAAAGAAGGAGACCTAGTTTTAGTCTACACTTTGAAGCAGCATGCGAGAAAATTAGAAAAGCGTAGCTATGGACCTATGATCATAAATAGGATCTCAACCAGTGGAGCAGTTCAATTAGCTACACTAGAAGGTGATGTTCTCCCAAGTTACATTAGCGGATGCACAGTCAAGTTATATCAAGAACCCCTAACTGAAGAAATGTTGAATCGACTAAACACTGCTAAGAAACGCAAGGAAGAAGAAAAGCATATTCGAGAAGAAGCATAGGTACAAGCTTTAAAATGCATCTGAAGAATGAAGATGAGGAGAAAGGGTAGAGATCAGCCTAGGACAGATGCTTATGCGAACCCAGGATATCATATGGCTATGTGTGAAGTCTCAGGCATAAGTTCCCATAGAATAATTGATCGACGTCCATTTGTAACCTTAGAAATGGGAGGGGGAATAGTGCAAGGGTTGTTTGGGCCTTGATTGACTCAGGTGCAGCCACTAGTGCGGTGAGACTCTCTTACTGTCAATAATTGAAATTAAAAGTCAATCCTGTAACAGCATATCTCATAGGATTGGGAGGTGTGGAAACCCCTTGCATGGGCAAGGTGGAACTTCCCCTCTATATCCAAGATGTTTTCATGATAGTTAAGGTGCTAGTGTGTCAAGACGAGGACCTTACTGAGCCTCTTGTCTTGGGTCAAGACTGGATCTATGATCACACAGTCAACCTAAACCTAAGAAGTGGACTTCTTCAGGTCTGGGTAAATCAAAGCCGAATTACAATTGAGTTAGAAAATGGAGCACTCAAAGAACTAGGAAAGGCACACACTCCTGGTCCCTCCAAGAGTACACATGAAGATGACGATGCTATTCTTGTCCAAAACTATGTGATGCAGAAGGATGATTATCTCAACGAAGAAGTCAAGGATATGATGGAACCCTCTTCTTTTCCAAAGTCCATAGGGGCACGACAACCAAAGGCGGACCAAATGCAGAAGAAGCGGATAACCTATGGTCGAAGGCAAAAGAAAATACGAAGCACTGTGTCTCAGCCACCAAAACAAGTGTGGGTGCGAAAAGGCAACCAACCTATTGTGGCCCAGTCACAACCACCAGCTAAACTTCATATTAGTGATCGACGACAGGACCCTAATAAGAAGTTTCTCAAAAATTCTTCTACTCAAGTGAAGTCTATCTGGGTACCCAAGAAGTCAATGAAGGCTGACCCACAATCAAAACAAATTTGGGTGCCTAAGGCTTGCTTGCGGGCTCAAATAGCCACACAGAGACCACCCCATGTACAACGTGGTTCACTCACTCGAACAACTGATACCCACTCTTATTTGACATGCACGAACACATATTTGCCCACGAGCACGAACAGAAACAATTGTAAATGGGTCCCTAGAAAACCTCATTCTTTAACAGACACTCTCATAAAGCCCTCTAGAGTCTCCACTAAACCAAGACCAAAGGCCACCCACTATGTTTGGCAACCCAAAGCTTGCAGTAACCCCCCGACCCCATTTGTAAATTCATCTCCACCTACTAACTGCATCATACTCCCACTACATCCTTCCATTTAGCTCATAGGACTATCCATTCACTAACTACACACACAATCACCGAGCACTCATTGACCCACTAACCTATCACTAAACTCAGGTTAATGTTGTAATGGGGACAAAAATTATTCTATCTTGTCCATTACAATGTTAAAGCATGCTTCTATATTCTCACAGAACCAGCAGACAAGAATTAACATGGCAAAAGTAGCAGGAACTAGCTCCCAGGCGGGGTCCAATGCCCAAATTGTGGACATTGAAACACTTCTCCTCGAACCACAACTCATTGAGAGACCTCAGGAACTCAGAGCAGTACACGTGCTTCCCATTCAGAATCCTCCGCAAGGGCACACATCACAGGTTGGCTAACATGCACATTGGTTCAGTGATGTTGCAAGTCCATTGGGTGAGGGCACTTACTTTTGGGATCAGAGATTGAATTTAATGGCAAATGGGGAAGATACCATTTCTTTACCTGTAAATTTGAGAAGTATCAGAATGTGGAAGTAATGCGATCGGTATGGACCAAAGCGGGCTTGGATAGCTATTTCCGGGCACATCTATCTAAGCCAGATTTCCTTCATTCTTGCTACTTTATCACTACCATCACCCCTAGCAGAGCCAAGGGAGGTTATAGTGCCTTCGTGCTACCCTCATTAACGCCAGGCCATGAGCTAAAAATATTCAAACTAACCCTCAACCTAGTATGGAAAGCGCTAGACATGCAAGCTATGCATATTCCCACAGAGAAAGAAACAATGATTCTCATCAGGATGAAGCACAAGGACCTCAACAAACTAAAGGACATGGTAACTATGACACCTACCATCACCCTCCACCTATGAACAATCATGCAACATTTTGCCTTTCCAGCTCAGGAGCGATTCACCATGCCACCCAAAAGAATTTGGTTTATCTTACATTTAGCGGAGACAGAAAACCTCACAATCAACCTACCCCACTGGATCATAGATAAAATCCACTTAGCACATCAGCGCTGGAATAAGAAACATAAGAATGTGCTTCATGGATGATGTGCGCTGACAAGGATAATTTACAGATGCTTAGCTTATGAGCTCGACTTTGAGCCATTCTATGCTCTTGCGAGATGCAGAGAAGCAGCATTGCCTTGGCAAGGGGCACTTACAGGAAACCAAGCAAGGCATTTTGGACAGAGGAAGCTACGTGCAGTAGGCAGAGGGAATTTTTCTTTCAAGGAGAGCTTCTGTTTGTAGGGTTGCAGATCAAAAAAAATAAATTGGAAGCCATGAAGATTTGTAGAAGGATCTCAAGGATTTCAAGAAGTGCTGAATATTTATGACAGCTTCTATGGATTGGTTTTTCTGAGAATTGCATTGCGCAAAACCTATTAATTCAGTTGAAGACTTTGTTTCAAAGGATTATGTATGCTTTCATGATCTGAGCGTAAAATAAACACATGTTTGCACAGGCGAGGGAGGGGGTGAAGACAAAGAATGAAAGATATTTGTGGTCAATACTTCTGTGGAAGCATATACATGGACATGTTACTCTATTGACTGCATATTTTATGCGATAGTTTAATTATGGAAATGCACAAAGCGAGCAGATGAACGGGAAGGACTTCTTAGGATTATGCGCAATGCAAGTTAAGGCCATGAAATTTGAATCTCAGAGGACAACAGTTTTTTATCAGCCATGGGTAAAAAGGGAGGTGATCGTTGATGGATAAAAGTAGGAGGTTTCCTTTTTATGGAAGAGAAACTGTTCTATTAGAGAAGCACATTAGACTTTGCTGCAATGTATCTGAGGGATTTTTGTACTATGGAGGTTTGAATCAAGGCACAAAGTCTTGCCAAGGAATCGGGATTGTCCAGAGCCATTCGGCTCCAAAGAAATGCAGCTCAATTCTTAGATTCCACATGCATTGAAGGGCTGGAAGATCAAGCAATGATAAATGACAATCTCTCTCAGACAACTCACAGTAAGTGGCTGTATTTCACAGAGAGATGTTTCTACAGAGCGATCCACACTGCCTATGCAGGTGCCAATGATTTCTACTGTAGCTTTTACTCTCTCTTTCACTTGTGAGGTGTCCTGCAGCGAGGTCAAAGTTTATTTACTACCCGTCTCTGATACCTATTGAAGATATACAGGAAGCTTGAAGATTATGAGCACACACTACTATAGTGATATATAATACTGAATCCAACAAGCTGAAGCAAGTACAGATTGGGAAAGCACTTCAAGACTACTGAATCAGAGCAGGAAGGAGCTTCTTCTGCTGTTCCTGCTTTATGTACTCTCTTCAGCTTTATAGAATCAACGGAATACTCCTACTCCATACAAGTGGAAGATAAGCGCCCAAAGACACAAGTCTATAGCTAAGGGAAAATGAAATGAGGGAGATTGTCAATGAAGGAATATCATCTGCACGCTCATCATTTACAGATTAGGTATGAATCAGATTCTCCATGAACTCGTGAACGCTAAGTATGCAACTTTCTTGCTATGTTGTTGCATTGATGAATTCTTTATCTCTGACAATATTATGTTGCATGTACGATTTGATTCCTACACTTATATACCTTGTACGTATTGAATATGATGCAAGAATTTGGAGACTGTGTAACTGACTTTGTATATATGTGTAACTGACTTTGTATATATTTGCTATACATGAATGAAAGGTATCTTTGTTGTGTGGGACAATGAGAAACATTACATGCTATTTAACTTGGAGTAGTTTCAATCCATGAATGCAGATTACATGAGTATGAGTTCAATAGCATTTGTGCCCATGTTTTTTTCGAGCTTGATAAAAAGGTCCATGTGTTAAGTATATCTCGTAGTACAACTAAAAGTGCATGTTTCTACAAAGGATTTACCAATGCAATCAATCTCATTTCCACAAACATTAATAAAATATATAAGTCATTGTCACAATCCGCCACACATTTGTTAGGAGGGACTACAAAGGAAATGTCTTAAGCTATAGGCTGAACGCATTCAAGAAAACAATAGAAAACTATTCTTGCAAGAAAGAATTGTGGAACACTTGGAAAAGATGAATTGATCATTCATCAAAGACTCTAGAAGTTTAATCAATCTAAAATTTGCTATTATCTAGCCCTCTTTTCCACGAATCCCGACAACAACGTAGCGTATGAGGTAATTTAAATCTCAGATCTTTGCCATTCACGAAAACTAAGAATGTTCCTGTGTCAGGTATTATATAAGAGGTACTACGTATATTAAGGTGATTGATGCGTATTTTATAGAGATTGATTTGCATATTTCTTTGGATGTATAATCCTTGTTTACAATAGATATTCTGTGTCTAATAGATGTAGCCTGATCAAGAAGCACGATAGATCCAACAGTGCAAAGCTTAGAAATTTTTCTTTAAAATCAGCAAAAAAAATTGAATGAAAAGAAAGGAAAAAACATTGTGTGGCTATATAAACCTAGAACCAAAGGATTCATAGTGAGTCAAGATGTAGCGCTTGAGGAAAACAAGTTTTGGTTTGAAGATGATTATAGGACAATCAAATTGCCCTATGACTTTGAGAAAGACTTTCCAACACTCTTAAGCAAAGCTAGATACACTTGAAGAGTCAAGTGATTCAAAGGATGATCAAAAGGCTTGTGGGAGGGAGATAAATTAATGGAAATCCAAAGGTAAATTAAGCCGCAAGGGTTGAGGGATTTAGCTTAATCTTCTCAACAAATTTTTAGAAGATCCATAATGGTAAAGAAGAAGCTAAAAAGGTATGGATATGACACCTCATTGATAACTAAACACTCTTTTTGCATAGTCGAGGACTTGACCTTGAAGATCCCTCATCTTATGTGGAAGCCATGAAGAAACCAGATTGGAAGCATGCCATGGAAGACAAAAATTAAGTTTTGGATGAAAAACAACACTTAGGACTTGGTTCCCAAGACACCCACCATGAGGTTCATTTGATCCATATGGATCTATAATGTAAAGAAAAATTCGGAAGGAACCATTAACAAGTATAAGGCTAGGTTAGTGGCCAAGGGGTATGCTCAAACCGAATGCATTGATTATGAGGATACCTTTTCTCTTGTATCAAAGATGCCTATAATCAGAGCACTCATGAGTTACATTGCAACTGACAAGAATTGGAAGATGTATCACATGGATGTGAAAAATGCATTCATCAATGGATAGATCTCAGAAGAGGTATACATGGCTCAACCTCTTGGTTTTGAAGACTCACATTATCTTGAAAATGTGTTCAGATTAAGGGGAGCCTTTTATGATCTAAAATAAGCTCCAGATTAAGGGGAGCCTTTTATGATCTAAAGTAAGCTCTAAGCTCTTAGAATCATAGACATAACTTAATTATAGATAAAGGGTTTGTTGTGAGTAAAGGAATCCTTCTCTATTCATCAATAGATCAGATAGAGAAGTCATATAACTTTGTGTATATGTGGATGATATTATAATTACAAGTCATAATTCTAAACTTTTTAGGAGAATCAAGCATCAAATGAAGAAATAATTCAAGATCAATGAGTTAGGATAGCTCATTTACTTCATGATCAATGAAGGAAGTAAATGGCATTTACCTTACTTGAAACAATTATATCAAAGGTATGTTAGCAAAGTAAAAAATGGAACATGATAATGTTATAGGTACACCTATGGAAGTAAACTCAAAGCTAAGATCTCATGAAGGTGAGCTCATTGAAGATATGGCAAGCTATCAAATCTTGATGGGAAGTCTTAACTATGCTACTCTAACTAAAGTAGATATCTGTTATAATGTGAGTGTCTTTAGCTAGTTCATGCATACACCTAGGAAGCCACATATAGAGGCTTCCAAAAGGATTCTCAATTACTAAAATAGAACAATAAATCAAGGCCTATTCTATTGATATACTTCTAATGTAGACATTGAGATACTCTTTGATCCAGATTGTTCAAGATCAAGAGATGATAGGACAAGTACTTCTGGTTATCTTTCATTGGTAGGTTCAAATTAAGTTCATCTCTTGGTCATCAAAGAAGCAACCTCCTATTTCTCTCTCATCTACCGAGGCTCTATACAAAGGATTAACCAATACAACTCAAGACGCAATACAAATTAAGACACTATACTCGGATTTAGGAGTGAAATCATTTACTGCTCATATTTTTGGCGATAACATGGGTTCTTTGAATCTTGCAACTAATCCCATTTATCATTCTAGGAACAACCACATTGAGGTCCATTATTATTATCCTAGGAAGAAGATTACAAGCAAGGAGATTGCACTTTCAAATGTATCTACTCAACAACAATGTACAAACATGATGACTAAACCTTTGGATGGAGTGAAGCTTAGCGTGTTCAAATCTATGATTGTTCATTAGGAGATTACAAAGGATTGAAGACTCAAGTAAACTAGGCTTGAGGGGATCTATTGGTGCATATATGGCAAGCCTAAGTGTTTGGCCATAAACCTTGATATTCATTGGACTTCGAGTAAATTCATGAGCACATATATATATTTTTATCAATACTAAGGTTAAAAGGCATGTGATTTTTATCCAGTTATAAAAAGGATAATTGAAGAGATGATCTCGTGAATGTAATGTGAGTGATCTATAGATAGAACAATAAATGAACTAGCAAGAAGATAAGTCCTAAACTTCCATACACCAAACATGAGAGCATACATGAGCTTCTATATACTTGTATACCTCTTTTCAGTGTCCTTTATCACTTTGCTTGCAAAGTACAACAGTTTCATGTGGGATGTTTTCACATCCTTTTGTAGTAAGACCACTCCTACTGCTTCTTGTCCTGCACTTGGACATACATAGAAGACATCTTTCATAGGTGGGGTTCCAGGTATCTTTTTAACTTCTTCAGAACATTATTGATGAATGTCATCCTAGACAAAAGTATCACACAATGCAAGCTTTCACAAGAAAGAAATTATCTCTAGTAGAAGATGGATGAATTGTGATATGTAGCATACCTTTTGTACATGAGGACTTGTTTTGATATTGTTTGAGCTAGTAATGCCAATAGAGATGCTACCTTGGATGGATCTACTTGAATTCCTTTCTCTAAAATAAGGTGTCGAGAAGTACCACTTCTTTTTTAGAAATATAATACTTCTCTAGAATTAGTTGTCCCCCTAGCTCATGGAATCTTTGTAATCTTTCCTCAATCTTTTTACCATGAATTATTTTGCTACTATATGCACAAAAATCATCTATATACACTCTTATTGATGATCCAAATAAAGTTTGGACTACAAAATTCATGAATCTCTAAAATGTTGTAGGTGCATTAATGAGACCAAAGCGTATCACTCTATATGCAAAGCATCCCCATGGTGTGATGAAAGTGGTGTTCCTTTGATCTTTATCGACTATACATATTTAAAAATATCTTGAACATCCATCACATATAGGATATCGTTCATGGCTTGCTACTTCATTCAGTATTTTATCATGGAAGGGTAGTGGAAAGTGATCTCTTTTGGTTGCAACATTCAATGGTTTTTAATCCGCACACATCCTCCATTTATCATTCTTTTTAGTAGTAACAACAATTGGAAAAACCTGTTCTGAATCAGAAACAAGATAAATAAACTCAGCCTTGAGGAAATGATTTACCTTTGTCAATAAAGCTTTTTGTTATAGAGTCAAAATCCTCCTAAGCTTTTGCAGTGTTGGCTTGTTATCTTGTTTGATTCCAATACATTGTTGGATGGAAATTACTTGCTAGATCTCAATGTAGTCCTCCCCCTTGGTTGCAATCACATGCATATCCAAGGCAACCTCTATATCATACACTATAACTCTTAAACTTTCAAAGACACCAACACATTTAACTACAATATTATTTTCCATCTTGGCTTGGTACGTAGATGCTCATGTCATATCCAAGCCTAACCTATGCATTGTTTTTTATGTCATTAGACATATTTTTGCTCCACCATCCACATATACATTTGATTTTTCTTTTTCCCTTTTACACATGCATCTACTGTGGGTACAACATCATCACATTCATTTTCTGTTATAAGATTATTATCCTTGTTTTTTGTCCTCCTACTATTCACTATCTTAGATCATTCCCTCCTAGTTTTTGAAGATATTTGCAATAATTATGGCCAAGTCATATTTGGTTTTTTTGTGGAGATATCCTCAATAAGAACATAACATTCAATGCCCTTACCTAGAGGAAAGTCTTCCATCATAATCTTTCTTCTTCACCTTCTCTTTCTTTTACTTGTTTCTGCTTCTACAATTCTTCTTTTCTTTGTTTGTGTACCCAGGCTGAAATCTTGATCTTGAGACTTCTGTCCATCTTGCACCTTTTTCCTCTTGATTGGCATAGCATCCATGGTTTCTTGTTCCTTAGTCAGCTCCAAAATGTTTATCGAGCATTCTTCTTGCACTGGTGGAACACATGGAAGGCTCATTAGTTGTTGTTGTGCATATTGTCATGGCCTCTTAATAAGATACATATCATCTCAATTCCTATGAAGGTGAGATTAATTGTACATATTGTGACCATGTTCATTGTAATTGTAGCATACAATTTCTTTTGCTTTTCATCATTGTCCTCGATTCTAATCCCTTTGTAACTTATGTCAATTGCTCTAACTATTGTGTGAGCATTTGTAATAGGTCTTGTTGGGAGTCTTTTTCTCTCTCAATAGAGTTTTTTTGTATAACTTCTTGATCTAGAGCATCTATATGATTGCCTTTCTCCTTTTCATCTGTATAAGATGTGTGTTTAGACTTAGATTTTCTATATTTTAACTTGGCTATTCCTATTGCTTCATCAAAAGTGATCAGAGAATGAGATTCCATATTTTGTTTTAGTGAGTGAGAAACACCACCAATAAAGCTATCTATTTTTAAAAAAATGTGATGCCAATCATTTCTCATAAAATTATTTCATAATTATTCCACACAACTTTGAAACTTTGTTTCATAATTCGTAAAATCATCAAGAGAAACTTGCCTTAATGAGAGAATTTATTACCACAATCCCTCTGGAGTGTCCCTTTTTTGTATTATTTCAAGAAGTCTTATCGTACTATTGTCGAGCTATGTGTTTCTTCTTAAGGTAAGCTTGCAAACCATATCCTTGCTTCTTCCTTGAGAACTAATGGAAACACTCTCAGCTTTACATCCTCGTGGTCTCTTCCTAATATGAGATAGACCACCCCCAGATTATCAAATAACTCCATTGCATTCTCTTTTGGTTTCCCATGAAATTGAGAAAAAATCATAGCCATGCTTCCTTTCAAATGATAGCTTCCTCAAAATAAGATGAAGATCCAAATATTAAAGCTAATTGTGTAGTCTAATAGTGGAAGAATAAGTGGCTCCTTTGAAGCAAATATTTTTGCTTATTACTCTGCTCGAAAGTATTGAGCAATTCATTATTGAAAGTGGATTTTTCGGCTATATGAGATATCGAAACAGATAAAAGGCCTTGGTTGATATGGTTGGTTACGGTGCATTGAAAGATTGACTGATTATGATTACTATTTTGAGCATTCATAGAGATTTTCCTTAGTGGGTGCACCAAGTTATGAGAGGGAATTAAGAAAATGGCCTTTAAGACTTCTTCAATGTTTAACTAATAAATAGATAATGGAATTGAAGATTAGCGACACAAGGCTCCTAAAAAACTATTCACATAAAAAACACATATAGCACTACCAAGGCAAGGGTGGTTCGTGTTGCCTTGTCACACAAATACAATGGCACTCTTAGGATGAGGGTGATCCATGCTACCCTCTTAGTACACGTAAACACAATCAACACAAATGTAGTCTTAAGGTAGTGGTGATCCATGCCACACTCTTAGTACCAACACATAAGCACTACACAGGTACTCTAAAACATAGGTTATCCATGCCATCCTCTTATCACCAACACATAAAATACAAAATAATCACAAGAATGAGATTCTGACTAATAAGAGGAGACATGTAGTTACACAAACCTCAATGGGTTTGGGATGATGGGACATAGAGAAGGAAGATGGAAGAAGTAGACAATGAGAAAGAAGAGAGGGTATGGCGGATGGAATAAAGAAAGGTTCAGAGTAATAGAGATAGAAAGAACTAAAGAAATGAACTTAATTGAAATAAAAATGTTAAAGATATTGAGAATTACAAGTTAAGATCTTGCATAGCTCTTTCAATATAGGGACTCCTTCTCCTAGCTCCGAAGGCCCACTACATATGCAACATAGACTTACATACAACTCTTCTTGATTTTTGAGGGCACCCAAGGAGTCCTTTTATAGGCCTTTTAGTAAGATATGTGGGCATGATATTTTGAAATGAATCTTCTATATATTTTACATTTTTGGTAAAATGAGAGATGTTTACAAAGATCTAGAAGATTTTAGATTTAGGAGTGTGTGATATTTGTCCTATGTTTACATATTTCTTAGATATTTTGAAGATTTATTAAAATAATATGATACTGTTTCATGAAAATGCATGCAATGGATGCTCTCTACTGAAATTTGATTTTGAGTCATGATATTTTTGAGTTTGGGGCCCAAAAAAAAAAAGGAAACGTCTACTTTGTTGAAAATTCAAAAAGATGTGGTGGGGTTATGGGGACTTTGAAATGACTTGTGTTTCATTTTAAAGAGAGTGGGATAAAGTTTAAATACTTGAATATTCTACATTTTCCATCTCTCTTTTATATTTTCCTTCCATATTGATCATTTCTCTTTTAGTGCAGGGAGAGCTAGTCACATCTTAAGTGGTGGTGTCCACTTAACTTCTATGTTTCATATTTATTTTATAGAATCTATATCATAGAGAAATAAAATAAATACCATATTATATGTATAGTCTAACAATAATCTTATTCTATATATGTAATATGGTATTTATTTTATTTCCATATGATATGCATATCTATAAAATAAATATGAAAGATAGAAATCAAGTGGGCCTCATTGTTGAAGATATAGCTAGCTATCCCTAGAGTAAGAGAGAAATGGTCAATATAGAAGAGAAATATCAAAAAGAGATGGAAAGTCTAAAATAATCAAGTATTTAAACCTTGTCACACTCTCTTTAGAATGGAACAAAATTCTTTTCAAAGGCCCCATATTACCACTACACCTTTTTGAATTGTCAACAAAGAAGACCTTTTGATTATGGATATGTCTTCTATTTTGGGGCCCAAACTCAAAAGTATCATGACCCAAAGTCGAATTTCAGTGAAGAGGATCCATTGCATGCATTTTCATAATAAATATCATATTTTTCCAATAAAGAATCAAATATCCAAGAAATATATAAAAACAAGCCAAACACCATACCCACATGAGTCTAGAATCTTTCGAATCTTTGTAAACAACTCCTATCTCATCATACATATAAAATATCTAGAAGATTCACCTCAAAATATCATTCCCATATATCTTCCCAAAGGCCTATAAAAGGATCCCTTGAGTGCCCTCCAAAATAAAAAACAGTTGTATGCAGTTACATGTTGTAGGTAGTGGACATTACAAAGCTAGGAGAAGGATTCTACCTTATGTCCCTATATGGAAGGTGTTGGAGACCTCTATGTTGATATATTTAGGTAGTGATGTGTGTGAACACTCTAGGACCGCCGGGGCACTTTTTTCCCTCTTTAGGCGGTTTTTTCCCTCGGCGCGTATATATGCCTATTTGTTGATATATTTAGGTAGTGATGTGTGTGAACACACTAGGACCGTCGGGGCACTTTTTTCCCTCTTTAGGAGGTTTTTTTCCCCCGACTTGTATATACGCCTATTGCCCTAATGGGCTAATTATCTTTGTACATTCTCTAGTAATACATTCAGTATTGTGTGTTTGTGCTCCAAGCTTCTTCTTCTTCCTTGTGTTGTTCGCGTGCTTCCGCAGACGTCTATCTCCAAAAATTGGTATCAGAGCAGATCGTCGCTTCATCTAGGGCACCATCGACACTCCTCCGTTTGCAGTCTTAGAATCGCACGAATTTTGGTGAGCATACTCAGGGTGTTTTTGAGATCAAAACTGCTTCGCTTTGTGGTGTCGAAATCGCGATATGAGCTCGTTTCGGCCTTCGAACGCACTATCGCAATGCTTATGCAGGCTATTTCGTCTTTCTGTGCCAAAGGTATATACCAGTTTCTGTTCGCCAGTTTAAGCGTCTCGAAGTCTGCTACAGGTCTAGCAGAACTCGTCTGGGCAGTTCCGTTCAACTTTTTGAGATACAGTCAATTTTCTGCATCAAGGTATTTTAGTCACTGGCCATGGCTGAAAGCAGTGATGTATTCCGTATGTTGGCTGTTGAGGATAAGTTGGATGGTACCAACTACCCATTATGGGCTTATATGATGCGACATGTATTGGTTGCAAAAGGATTGTGGAACATTGTGCAGGGTGTTGAAAGACGTCCTGTTACACCTGTAATGACAGGTACTGCAAATACAAGTGTTGGAGCTGATGAAGATGGTGTCGAAGATGATATTCCGTAGATTCCTGTTCGTGCTGATGTTTTTGTTGCACCTACTGCATAGCAGATTTGCTGGGATGGCAGAGATGCCCAGGCACATGCATTGATAGCTTTGTCTGTCAAACATGCCATTATTCCTCACATTCGCTCTTGCAGAATAGCAAAGGATGCTTGGGATACACTTACCACTTTGTACCAGGCTAGGAATGAGGCTCGTGTTGCTTACCTCCGAAAACAATTGGAGAGTGAGCACATGAATGAAGGTGATTCTATGGATAGTTTTCTCACAAAGATCAAAGACCTGAAGGAACAATTGATTTCTGCTGATGAGGTTATACCAGATAGCTCACTTGTGCAGACCGTTCTGAATGGTCTTCTTGATTCATATCAGAGTTTTGCCTCTACTCTTCGGTTGATGATGAAAGGCAATCCAAATGCCTTGTCATTTGAGGAGTTAGTCTATGTTCTGTTGCAGGAAGATCAGTCCAGGCAGAACAGGTCCATTATGCGTGTTGCAGATCAAGCTTTCCTGGCTAGTCAGAAGGGCAAAGGAAAATGGGGCTCTTCTACTAGTAAGCAGAAATCTGCAAATGCTGCACAATCAAAGAACCAGGATAAAGATGAGAAGAAATCAGAAAAGCAGAAATTGTTTTGCAAGTATTGTAAAGGAAATGATCATATCATAAAGAACTGTCCAAAACTAGCTACTAAAGAGGCAAAGAAGAAAGAGGCTGGAATAGTTGTTGCAGAGGCCTCTACACCAAAAACAGAGTCTGCAAATCTTGTGCAAGAAGAAGAATGGGCGTTTACTACTATCTGCAGTTTTGACCCATCTTCTCATGATCAATGCATGTCTACAGTAGACTCAGATGTTTGGTACTTTGACAGTGGGGCGACCAAACATATTACCTCGCAGCGCAGATTCTTCTCTTCACTCGAGCCTACCCCTACAAGGAATACTATCACATGCGCCAATAACTCCTCTTATCCTGTTATGGGAGTTGCTAAGATCATTCTGACTACTGCTGATGGTAGTTCTTTCACCTTGTGAGATGCTTTATTTGTGCGAGGGATCAAGAAGAATCTGTTATCAGTTTCTGCATTAGGCAAGTTTGGCTTGGTTGTGAAATTTGTTGATGACAGATGTACAGTTCATGATGTGTCAAATGATGATGTTATTATTGCTTTTGGCATTTTTTGTCATGGGCTGTATAAGCTCATAGACTATGAAAGATCTGTGAATGATTTGGCATGTGCAGTTCATGATTCTTAGGCTATGTCAGATGCAAAGCTTTGGCATGCACGCTTTGGTCATCTGAATTTTGCTAGTTTGCTACGCCTACAGAAATATGAAATGGTGTCCTCTTTGCCCAAACTTGAGGCACCTGGAAAACATGTTTGTGAGGGCTGTATTTTGGGCAAAATGCAGAGTTCATCCTTTCCAAAAGATGGTTCAGTTCGGGCTACGTAGAAATTGCAGCTTGTACATAGTGATGTCTGTGGTCCTATGTAGACACCCTCTTTTGGAAATTACCTTTACTTCGTGACTTTCATTGATGATTTTTCCAGGCATGCATGGGTATATCCACTCAAAGCAAAGTCCGAAGTGTTCATGTGCTTCAAACAGTTATTGGTTTTGGCTGAAAATCTGTCAGCATGTAAAATGTGCACCTTCCGTTCTGATCGAGGGGGGGAATATATGTCTTCAGATTTTAATGCATTTCTGGCTGAACATGGGATAAAACACTAGTGTACAGTGCCGTATACACCTCAAAAGAATGGAGTTGCTGAACGAAAGAATAGGTCACTCATGGAGATGGCGAGGTGCATGGTCAAAAGTCAGGCTTTACCACATAGTTTCTGGCTTGAGGTTGTCATGTGTGCAGCATATGTACTGAACAGGTGTCCCACTAAAGCGCTGCAGTCTATCACTCCATATGAGGCTTGGCATGATCGCAAGCCATCTGTTGCTCATCTGCGTGTTTTTCGTTGTTTGGCATATGCACTAGTGCCTGAACAACATCGTAGAAAATTGGATGATAAAGCAGTAAAATGTATTTTTGTTGGGTACAGTTCTGAAAGTAAAGGCTATCGTCTGTATCATACACAGACAAAACGCATTCTGGTTAGCCGTGATGTTGTTTTTGTGGAAGATGCAATTCAGCCATTGCTTTCATGTACTAAGGAGACATCTGTTAGCTCCAAAGACATGTATGATACTTCGATGCCTCTTTTTACAGGTGCACAGTCTAGTGCTGGTCCTAATGAGGAAACTTCTCAGCCTTTGCAGGTTTCATGTGATGGTGCAGATCATTCCATTTCTGATGCAGATTTACATGATGCACTTTTTGATGAGAGAGCTGATATTGAGCAAGAAAAAACTATGCCAAAATGGTTGGTGCAGACTTTGCATGACAGCAAATTAGATGCACCTTTGTCATATCGTACTCATTCAGGCTCTCATAGTGCCTCCTTTGCATCAGATTGCTATGTTATGGCTGTATCTAGTCTCTGTGATGAAAATGAGCGTTTTTCTTTTGATGAAGCACAGAATTCAAAAAATTGGATGGCTGCTATGCAATCTGAATATGATGCTATAGGTACATGGTCTTTATGTGACTTGCCTCCTGGCAAGAAGGCCATTGGCACTAAGTGGGTATACACGTTGAAGCGTAAACCTGATGGTACAGTTGACACGTATAAAGCTAGGCTTATTGCAAAGGGTTATGTGCAAGAAAGAGGCATTGATTTTGATGAGACCTTTGCACCTACATACCGTATGACTACTGTTCGGAGCATTTATGCACTTGCAGCCCATCATGGTTGGAATGTACATCAGTTGGACATTGAAACAGCATTTCTGAATGGTGACTTGCATGAAGAAGTGTATGTTTTTCAGCCCCATGGCTTTGTGCAGAAAGGGCTTGAAAACCAGGTGTGCAGGTTAAAGAGGGCATTATATGGTTTAAAGCAAGCACCACGTGCTTGGTATGAGAAGATACATTCCTATTTGATTGCACATGGTTTTGAGAACAGTCCAACTGAAAGCACCTTATATGTTAAGCGTGCTAATGATGTGCTTCTGATCATTGTTGTCTATGTTGACGACATGCTGCTCACTGGTCCTATTGAGAAGCATATTGTTGATTTTAAGGCTGATTTGCATGCCTCATTTGAGATGTCTGATTTGGGGCATTTGCATCACTATTTGGGCATTCAATTTATGCAAGTTGATGGTGGAATGGCTTTGTGTCAAACGAAATATATTGACACATTATTGCAGCGTTTTGGCCTTGAAGACTGTAAGCCTATTGCCACTCCTATGGAGACAAGTTTACGATTGAGTCTTCATGATGTTGGAGATGCATTTGATGTTGTTCTCTATCAGCAGGCTGTTGGATGCTTGATTTACTTATGCATTACTCGGCTAGATATTCAGTTTGCTGTCTCACAGATGAGCAGGTTTATGCATTGCACAGGAGTCACGCATTGGAAGGCAGTTAAGCGCATCTTTCGCTACTTGAGTGGTACTCGACTACTTAGGTTGTTTTATCCCAAGGGGGGATCACTACCACTAGACTTGCATGCTTTTTCTGACTCGGATTGGGCTAGTTGCTATGACACTCGTGTGTCCACCAGTGGTTTTTGCTTCATGTTTGGTAGCTCATGTATATCTTGGTTGAGCAAGAAGCAGCCTACTGTGGCCACTTCCAGTTGTGAGGCTGAGTATAGGGCAGCTTTCACAGCGACTGTTGAGCATGTGTGGCTCAGACGCCTTATGGCTGATTTGGGTGTTGGCCAGTCTTCTGCCACCACCAACTTCACTGACAGTCAGAGCGCATTGGCAGTTGCGAGGAACCATGTGTTCCATGCTCGCACTAAGCACATTGAGGTGCATTATCACTATGTCAGGGAGAGGTTCTCTGCTGGGGAGATCAGCTTGGCATATGTGCCCACGCAAGAGAACATTGCAGACCTCTTCACGAAGGCTCTGCCTAGGGAGAAGTTTGAAGCTTTCCGCACAGCTTTGGGCTTACTTCCTTTTGTGGAGTGATTTCCACATAGCTTGGCACTTCCTTATACATGAGTGCCAGCTCCTTGTTCACCGCATCACTCCCAGGGGGGATTTGTTGATATATTTAGGTAGTGATATGTGTGAACACACTAGGACCACCGGGGAACTTTTTTCCCTCTTTAGGAGATTTTTTTCCCCCCGCTTGTATATACGCCTATTTCCCTAATGGGCTACTTATCTTTGTACATTCTCTAGTAATACATTCAGTATTGTGTGTTTGTGCTCCAAGCTTCTTCTTCTTCCTTGTGCTGTTCGCATGCTTCCGCAGACGTCTATCTCCAACACTATTGCCATAATGGGCTACTTATCTTTGTACATTCTCTAGTAATACATTCAGTATTGTGTGTTGTGCTCCAAGATTCTTCTTCTTCATTGTGATGTTCGTGTGCTTCCGCAGACGTCTAACTCCAACAATTGGTATCAAAGCAGGTCGTCGCTTCATCAAGGGCGCGATCGACACTCCTCTATTTGCAGTCTCAGATTTGCACAAAATTTGGTGAGCATACTCAGGGTGTTTTAGAGATCAAAACAGCTTCGTTGTGTGGTTCCAAAATCATGATCTCATCTCGTTTCGGCCTCTGCATGCATTATCGCAATGCTTGTGCAGGCTATTTTGTCTTCTTGTGCCAAAGTATATAACAGTTTTTGTTCGCCAGTATAAGTGTCTCAAAGTCTGCTACAGGCGTAGGAGAATTCATTTGGGAAGTTCTGTTCAACTTTTTGAGATACAGTCAATTTTCTGCATCAAGGTATTTTAGTCACCGGCCATGGCTGAAAGCAGTGATGTATTCCGTATGTTGGCTGTTGAGGATAAGCTGGATGGTACCAACTACCTGTTATGGGCTTATATGATGCTACATGTGTTGGTTGCAAAAGGACTGTGGAACATTGTGCAGGGTGTCAAAAAACATCCTATCACACCTGCAAGTGTTGCAACTGCAGGTACTGAAGCTGATGCAGAAGGTGTCAAAGATGATGTTATTCTGCATATTCCTGTTCATGCTGAAGTTTCTGCTGCACCTACTATAGAGCAGATCCGTTGGGATGGCAGAGATGCCTAGGTACATGCATTGATAGCTTTGTTTGTCAAACGTGCCATTATTCGCTCTTGCAGAATAGCTAAGGATGCTTGGGATACACTTACCACATTGTACTAGGCTAGGAATGAGGCTCGTGTTGCTTACCTCCGAAAACAGTTGGAGAGTGAGCACATGAATGAAGGTGATTCTATGGACAGTTTCCTAACAAAGATCAAGGACTTGAAGGAACAATTGATTTCTACTGATGAGGTTATACTAGATAGCTCACTTGTCTAGACCGTTTTGAATCGTCTTCCCGATTCATATCAGAGTTTTGCTTCTACTCTTCGATTGATGATGAAAGGCAATCCAAATGCCTTGTCATTTGAGGAGTTAGTCTCTGTTCTGTTGCAGGAAGATCAGTCCAGGCAGAACAGGTCCATTGTGTGTGTTGCAGATCAAGCTTTCCTAGCTAGTCAGAAGGGCAAAGGAAAATGGAGCTCTTCTACTAGTAGGCAGAAATCTGAAAATGTTGCACATTCGAAGAACCAAGACAAAGATGAGAAAAAATCAGAAAAGCAAAAATTGTTTTGTGAGTACTATAAAGAAAATGATCATATCATAAAGAACTGTCTAAAACTGGCTGCAAAAGAGGCAAAGAAGAAAGAGGCTAGAATGGTTGTTGCAGAAGCCTCTACACTAAAAACGGAGTCTGCTAATCTTGAGCAAGAAGAAGAATGGGCGTTTACTACTGCTTGCAATTTTGAATGAGCAGTGCATGTCTGTAGTACATTCAGATGTTTGGTACTTTGACAGTGGGGTGACCAAATATATTACCTCGCAGTGCAGTTTCTTCTCTTCACTCGAGCCTGCCCCTACAAGGAATAATGTTACATGCACCAACAACTCCTCTTATCCTATTATGGGATTTGGTAAGATCATTTTGACTACTGCTATGGTAGTTCTTTCACTTTGTCAGATGCTTTATTTGTGCTAGGGATCAAGAAGAACCTGCTATCAGTTTCTGCATTAGCCAAGATTGGCTTGGTTGTGAAATTTATTGATGACAGGTGTACAGTTCATGATTTGTCAAATGGCGATGTGATTATTGCTTCTGGGATTTTATGTCGTGGGCTATATAAGCTCATAGACTATGAAAGATCTGTAAATGATTTGGCATGTGCAGTAAATTATTCTCAGGCTATGTCAAATGCAAAGCTTTGGCATGCAGGCTTTGGTCATCTGAATTTTGCTAGTTTGTTACGCTTGCAGAAATCTGAAATGGTGTCCTCTTTGCCCAAACTTGAGGCACCTGGAAAACATGTTTGTGAAGGCTGTATTTTGGGCAAAATGCAGCGTTCGTCCTTTCCAAAAGATGGTTCAGTTCGGGCTACTTAGAAATTACAGCTTGTACATAGTGATGTCTATGGTCCAATGCAGACACCTTCTTTTGGGAATTATCTTTAATTTGTGACTTTTATCGATGATTTTTCCAAGCATGCATGGGTATATCCATTGAAGGCAAAGTCTGAAGCATTCATGTGCTTCAAACAGTTTTTGGTTTTGGCTGAAAATCTATCAGCATGTAAAGTGGGCACCCTCCATTCAGATCGAGGGGAGGAATATATGTCTTCTGATTTTAATGCATTTCTGGCTGAACGTGGGATAAAACACTAGTGTACAGTGCCATACTCACCTCAACAGAATGGAGTTGCTGAATGAAAGAATAGGTCACTCATGGAGATGGCGAGGTGTATGGTCATGAGTCAAGCTTTACCACATAGTTTCTGGCTTGAGGCTGTCATGTGTGCAGCATATGTACTCAACAGGTGTCCCACTAAAGCGCTGCAGTCTATCACTCCATATGAGGCTTGGCATGACTGCAATTCATCTGTTGCTCATCTGCGTGTTTTTGGTTGTTTGGCATATGCATTAGTGCATGAACAACATCGTAGAAAATTGGATGATAAAGTAGTTAAACGTATTTTTGTTGGGTACAGTTCTAAAAGTAAAGGCTATCGTCTATATCATCCACAGACTAAACACATTCTAGTTAGTTGTGATGTTGTTTTTGTGGAAGATGCTATTCAGGCATTGCTTTCATGCACTAAGGAGACATTTGTTAGCTCCAAAGACATGTATGATGCTTTGCTGCCTCTTTTTCCACGTGGACACTTTAGTGTTGGTCCCAATGAGGCAATTTCTCAGCCTTTGCAGGTTTCATGTGATGATGCAGATAATTCCATTTCTGATGCAAATGTACATGATGCACTTATTGATGAGAGAGCTGATATTGAGCAGGCAAGAACTATGCCAAAATGGCTAGTGGAGACCTTGCATGACAGTAAATTAGATGCACCTCTGTCATATCGTACTCGATCAGGCTCTCATAGTGCCTCTTTTGCATCAGATTGCTATGTTATGGCTGCATCTAGTCTTTGTGATGAGAATCAGCCTCTTTCGCTTGATGAAGCACCAAATAATGATGCAATAATGAAGAATGGTACTTGTTCTTTATGTGACATGCCTCTTGGCAAGAAGGCCATTGGCACTAAGTGGTATACAAGCTCAAACGTAAACCCGATGGTACAATTGAAAGGTATAAGGCTAGGCTTGTTGCAAAGGGTTATGCGTAGGAAAGAGGCATTGATTTTGATGAGACCTTTGCACCTGCGTGCCGTATTGTTGGAACATCAAGCTTACACTATGCTTGAGGTGGATTTGATCTACATCAAAGACTATCGCGTCGAAAGAATATCCGTTGGAGAGTTCTTTTTCATATGCTCATTTATTGTATTTTTTTGAGATATTTTTGATGGTTCATTTACCGTTGTAAAAGCCTTGAGCTTTACACATGTAAAGGTAGAAAGATAGAGCCCGAATCCCACCAATTTGTGGTGGTTGAAGTTGCATTCAATCAAGCAATCAAGTCACCTAAAAGTAGATCAATCAAGATCTTCACTTTTCCTAGATTGTAGGAAAGTGAATTGATTCCCTCCAACAATCATTCCCACCTTCATTTGAATTCAAATTCAACTTGTAAAAGTCGTGGAACACTCCTAGAGGCTATATAAGGACTTGAAATCACTTGTACATTACATGGAAGCAATATACATACACTTGTGACCATCATTGTCTTGCTCCTTCAATTTTCTGCATCATCTTCTTCGCCAACAGTAATCTTACAGAGGCTGCTTCTCTCTCTTCAGAGCTCCAAATTGCATGCAACTAAACTCATTGGAAAGGTATAAGTGTCTAAATTATGCCTGTAAATTTTCAAAGCATTTCGTTCAGCAGATTTGGAGAAATCTGAGTTTTTCTGTCTCAGGGTCAATCTCTGCGTATTCCTGAAAAATAGGAAGTACCACCGGTGAATGTCACATTCATTCCTATAGCATATTTTGCTTATTCCTTATACTTTTGTGCATTCCATACACTCAACCCTATGTGTATCACTCCCATAAAAGGATTTTTCCTAATTGTAATCACGCTGGTCGGTATGGGCATTTGAAGTTCAGTGTCTCTTTCATAGATAGTAAGTTTTTTGAGCTAGTTGACCCACGAACCTATCTGTTTTGTATCGACTCATTCTCCTTGATGCTCCAAAGTACATAGTGTGTTTCTTTGCACTTATAGCATGCCTATAAGGTCTATTTGAGTCTCCATAAGCTCAGGGGCTGGTCTTGTGCCGGTTGGCTTGACCAAACTTCGTCGCCTCGAAATGCACTTTTCTACCTTCTACAAGCTTCTCCAAGTTCTTTCAGTGGTATCAGAGCTAGATCAAGATGGGTGACGGCTTTCCCTCAATGATCGATAAGCTTGATCGACACAACTACGTGGCTTGGCAAATCAGAATGTAGGCCTATTTGCAAGGTAGAAATCTTCATGGAATTGTAGCAGGTGATGAAGCTATGCCTATTCCAAGATCCATATGAGGACCTACGCAAGAGGAGACAGATAAGCTCACACTTTGGTATGCAAGGGATGCTCAAGCAAGGTCTTACATACTAAACTCTATCTCTGACTTTCTATTACCACATATTAGAGGATGCAAGACATCTCAAGAGACTTGGGATGCCCTGGAGACTTTCTTTTCTGCTAGTACCAAAGCTAGAAAGAATCATCTTTGGAACGAGTTCAACCAAATGAAGAAGACACCTAAACAAACCATCACAAAGTTTGTTACCAAGGTCAAGGAGGTTGCGGATCAGTTAGCATCCATTGGAGAGCTGATTGAAGAAGAGGTTATCATGAGGAAAATTCTCAACGGCATTCGAAGTGATAAGCAATGGCAATCCTTCACGACGGCTTATGATCTCATCATGGATGTGCAAACTCCAAACTTCAACATCTTTCTTGGACAACTCTTCAATCAAGAAGCCAACAATAGCATAAAGGAAGGTAACTCATATCATGGTAATTCAACTAGTGCTCTATATGCAGATAAGAAGGATAAGAAACAAAAAGGCAAGAAGAAGGAAGAAGGTGAAGAAGAGACTTCAAGCAAGAGCAAGTGGAAAGGGAAGAAGAAAGGACCAAAGCAAGACAAAGCCAAAGGTCAGAATGTTCAACCTTGTGCCATATGCGATAAGACCAACCACAGCACTTAGAATTGCTGGTTCAATGGGAAGACCCAGAAAGGAAGTGGAAGAGGTGGATATGGCAGCAATAGAGGCAGAGGTGGACACAACTTCAACAATAACAATAGAAGCTATAATAGAAGGGACTACAACAATTATTCAGAAGATCAACCACATGAAGACTCATTGCTTCTTATGAATCTAAGCCACAAAGAAGGTAAAGAAGATAATCATTTGTTCTACATAGATTCAGGATGTTCGAATCATGTTGCGGGCAACATTGCTCTTCTATCTGATTTGGAAAGTCCAAAGCATAGACATGAAGTGCAAACAGGGGATGACACGAAGCACAATGTGGAGAAGATTGGTAATGTCAAAGCTTCCAATGGCAGGACAAACATTCTGAGTAAGGTTCTCTATGTACCTACTATCACTAAAAACCTAATAAGTGTAGGTCAAATAGTTGAAAAAGGCTTGCAAGTTAGGTTCACCCCACATGGAGCTTTTGTGGAAGATCCATGTCAAGGCTTCAAGAAGATAGCCCGAGGTGAGAAGCATGGTAGGTGCTTTAGTTTTGAAGTAGGAGAAACTAGGAACATAGCTCTATTCAACTTTGGGTCTCAAACCCTAAGTGAGCTTGAAGTGTGGCATAAGACACTTGCTCATGTGAATGAAAGAACCTTGAAGGATATATGCAGGGATCAAAGTGTTCTAGGACTGCCGAACATATCAAAGCAACACATGATCAACAGGTGTGATGCATGTCAGATTGGGAAGGCACAAAGACAACCATTCAACCACAAAGGCTACATCCACAACAACTTATTGGACTTAGTACATACAGACGTATGGGGACCAAGTCAAGAACCTTCATTGGAAGGATCAAGGTATTATGTCTCATTTATTGACGACCATAGTAGGTGGACTGTTCTATACTTTATCAAGAGTAAGAATGAAGTGTTTGATTGCTTCAAGAAGTATCTTGCACATGTGGAGAATCATACAGGTAGATCACTAAAGAAGCTCATATCTGATGGAGGGGGAGAATACTTCTCCAAAGAGTTTGATGAGTTCTTGCAGGACAAAGGTATCAAAAGGGAAGGGACTACTAGGTACTCTCCTCAACTAAATGGAATTGCAGAGAGGAGAAACAAGACATTGGTTGGATCAGCCCGAACAATGCTTGAAGAGAAGAAGTTACCACATTATCTATGGGTAGAAGCTATTTCAACTGCAGTGTACCTCGTCAATCAACTACCATCAAAATCACTTAAGGTATGACTCCTTATGAAGCATGGCAGGGAAGAAAACCTAGTCTTGGACATTGCAAGTTTTTTGGTCATTTAGCTTATGTTCATGTACCATCACAAATAAGAGGTAAGCTAGATGAAAGGGCAACAAAGGAAGTGTTTATGGATATGATTCAACTCAGATGGGTTAGAGGTTCTTCAATCCTTCAACCAAGCAATTCACTACAAGTAGAGATGTTGTGTTTGAAGAACACAGGTCTTGGTATGATGAAGACAAACAAAAGGTAACACTACCATATGATCTTGATTATGACTCTCATCAATTAGGAAGCAAGCATGATACACAGGTCAAGGATCCAAGAAGTGATATAAACGATGACCAAGATGAAAGAGAAAAGGATTACAAGCTATGGAAGTCAAGAGGCAAAGCAAAGATGCAAGAGGTTGGAGAATGCTCCAAACAAGCACCTAGAAGATCAGCAAGAGAGAAGAAACAACCAGAAAGGTATGGATATGATTCCACATTTGTTACGAAGCATTCAATATACTTGGCAAAAGACTCTATTTCAGAGGAACCCTCAACCTATGAAGAGGCAAAGGGAAACCCTAATTGGGAAAAGGCCATGAACGAAGAGATAGATGCATTGAAGGAGATGGACACTTGGGATTTGGTTCCAGTGTCGCCAAATCAAAAGGTAATTGGTTGTAGATGGGTATATAAAGTTAAAAGAAATTCAGATGGATCAATTTGCAGGTACAAGGCAAGATTAGTTGCCAAAGGATGCTCACAAACTGATGGTATAGACTATGAGGAAACATTCTCACCAGTTGCAAAGATGACTACAATCAGGACATTGATAAGTGTAGCTGCTGCAAGTGATTGGAGACTCCTCCAACTTGATGTGAAAAATGCATTCTTAAATGGTTGGATAAGTGAAGAGGTATACATGTCACAACCACCAGGTTTTGAAAACCCTAATCATCCATCTTATGTTTGCAGACTTAAGAAAGCATTGTATGGATTGAAACAAGCTCCTAGAGCTTGGAATTACAGATTGCTTACATATCTTCAAGATCAAGGGTTCAAAGCTAGCAGCTCAGATCCTTCTCTATTCATCAAAAGGGATCACAATGAGGTTATCTATCTATGTGTATATGTAGATGATATTATTGTGATAGGTGATGTTCTAAATGGCATTCAAAGGATCAAGAGACACATTCAAGAGGAGTTCAAAATCATTGACCTAGGTGAACTCACATATTTCCTAGGTATGCAGGTGATATACACAGATGAAGGAATGTATTTGACTCAAAGAAGATACATTCAGGATCTTCTTCTCAAGTTCAAAATGAAGAACACTAAACCTGTAGGTACACCTTTGGAGATGAATCATAAACTTAGTGTTTATAAAGGTGAGAAAATTGAAGACATTAAAGAGTATCAAAGCTTGGTAGGTAGCTTGATATATGCTACTCATACAAGGGCAGACATCTCATATAGTGTGGGAGTGCTTAGTCAGTTCATGCACTCACCGAGAAGACCACACATGGATGCGGCTAAGAGGAGGAGCTAAGGATGATAGAAAAAGTACATCTGGTTACTTAGCATTTGCAGATTCGAAGCTAGTGTCATGGAGTTCCAAGAAGCAACCAACAATTGCTTTATCTTCAACTGAAGCAGAGTACAGAGGCTTGACCATAGCAACTCAAGAGGCAATATGGTTAAAAGCATTGTATACAAATTTGGGAC
Organism: Ceratopteris richardii; assembly: GCA_020310875.1. Taxonomy (NCBI): domain Eukaryota; kingdom Viridiplantae; phylum Streptophyta; class Polypodiopsida; order Polypodiales; family Pteridaceae; genus Ceratopteris; species Ceratopteris richardii. Next base: position 76,297,216 of record CM035413.1, read on the forward strand.
TTGTGAGTTCCAAACCTCACATATTTGGAGATAATGTAAGTTCCATGCATCTAGTAGCAAATCCTATTTTCCATGCGAGAACCAAGCACATAGAAATCCATTACCAATTCATCAGGGACAAGCTCATGGCAAAGGAGATTGACATTTCTTTTGTTCCAACTGAAAAGCAAGTAGCAGATATGATGACGAAGGCACTTAATGGAATAAAGCTTTGTAGATTCAAAGTTATGGCAGGTATTCAACCTATCAGAGAATGAAGACTCAAGCATACTTTAGCTTGAGGGGGAGCTGTTGGAACATCAAGCTTACACTATGCTTGAGGTGGATTTGATCTACATCGAAGGCTATCGCGTCGAAAGAATATCCGTTGGAGAGTTCTTTTTCATATGCTCATTTATTGTATTTTTTTGAGATATTTTTAATGGTTCATTTATCGTTGTAAAAGCCTTGAGCTTTACACATGTAAAGGTAGAAAGATAGAGCCCGAATCCCACAAATTTGTGGTGGTTGAAGTTGCATTCAATCAAGCAATCAAGTCACCTAAAAGTAGATCAATCAAGATCTTCACTTTTCCTAGATTGTAGGAAAGTGAATTGATTCCCTCCAACAACCATTCCCACCTTCATTTTAATTCAAATTCAACTTGTAAAAGTAGTGGAACACTCCTAGAGGCTATATAAGGACTTGAAATCACTTGTACATTACATGGAAGCAACATACATACACTTGTGACCATCATTGTCTTGCTCCTTCAATTTTCTACATCATCTTCTTCGCCAACAGTAATATTGCAGAGGCTGCTGCTCTCTCTCTAGAGCTCCAAATTGAGTGCAAGATGAGTAATTGGAAAGGTATAAGTGTCTAATTTATGCTTGTAAATTTTCAAAGTATTTAGTTCAGCAGATTTGGAAAAATCTCAGTTTTACTGTCTTGGGGTCAATCTCTACGTATTCCTGAAAAATAGGAAGTACCACCAGTGAATGTCGCATTCATTCCTATAGCATATTTTGCTTATTCCTTATACTTTTGTGCATTCCATACACGCAACCCTATGTGTATCACTCCCATAAAAGGATTTTTTCTAATTGTAATCACGCTAGTCGGAATGGGCATTTGAAGTTCATTGTCTCTTCCATAGATAGTAAGTTTTTTGAGTTACTCGACCCGCGAACCTATCTGTTTTGTATGGACTCATTCTCCTTGATGCTCCAAAGTACATAGTGTGTTTCTTTGCACTTATAGCATGCCTATAAGGTCTTTTTGAGTCTCCATAAGCTGAGGGGCTGGTCTTGTGCCGGTTGGCTTGACCAAACTTCGTCGCCTCGAAACACACTTTTCTACCTTCTACAAGCTTCTCAAAGTTCTTTCACGTATGACTACTGTTCGGAGCATTTGTGCACTTGCAGCCCATCATGGTTGGAATGTACATTAGTTGGACATTAAAACAGCATTTCTGAATGGTGACTTGCATGAAAAAGTGTATGTTTTTCAGCCCCGTGGCTTTGTGCAAAAAGGGCATGAAAACCAGGTGTGCAGGTTAAAGAAGGCACTATATGGTTTAAATCAAGCATCACGTGCTTGGTATGAGAAGATACATACCTATATGATAGTACATGGTTTTGAGAACAGTCCAATTGAAAGCACCTTATATGTTAAGCGTGCTAATGATGTGCTTCTGATCATTGTTGTCTATGTTGACAACATGCTGCTCACTGGCCCTATTGAGAAGCATATTGTTCATTTTAAGGCTGATTTGTTTGCCTCATTTGAGATGTCTGATTTGGGACATTTGCATCACTATTTGGGCATTCAGTTTATGCAAGTTGATGGTGGAATGGCTTTGTGTCAAACGAAATATATTGACACATTATTGCAGCATTTTGGCCTTGAAAACTAGAAGCCTATTGCCACTCCTATGGAGACAAGTTTACGATTGAGTCTTCATGATGCTGGAGATGCATTTGATGTTGCTCTCTATCAATAGAATGTTGGATGCTTGATTTACTTATGCATTACTCGGCCAGATATTCAGTTTTTTGTCTCACAGATGAGTAGGTTTATGCATTGCCCATGAGCCAAGCATTGGCAGACGGTTAAGCGCATCGTTTGCTACTTGAGTGGTACTCAACTACTTGGGTTGTTTTATCCCAAGGGGGGATCACTACCACCAGATTTGCATGATTTTTCTGACTCTGATTGGGCTTGTTGCTATGACACTTGTGCGTCCACTAGTGGCTTTTGATTCATGCTTGGTAGCTCATGTATATCTTGGTTGAGCAAGAAGTAGCCTACTGTTGCCACTTCCAATTGTGAGTCTGAGTATAGGGCAGCTTTCACAGCTACTGTTGAGTGTGTGGCTCAGATGCCTTATGGATGATTTGGGTGTTCGTCAGTCTTCTGCCACCACCATCTTCACTAACAGTCAGAGTACATTGGGAGTTGTGAGGAACCCTGTGTTCCATGCTCCCACTACTAAGCACATTGAGGTGCATTATCATTGTGTCAGGGGGAGGTTCTCTGTTGGGTAGATTAGCTTGGCATATGTTCCCACATAGGAGAACATTGCAGACCTTTTCACGAAGGCTCTGCCTAAGGAGAAGTTTGAAGCTTTCCGCAAATCTTTGGGCTTACTTCCTTTTGTGGAGTGATTTCCACATAGCTTGGCACTTCCTTATACATGAGTGCCATCTACTTGTTCACCGCATCACTCCCAGGGGGGATTTGTTGATATATTTGGGTAGTGATGTGTGTGAACACTCTAGGACTGTCGGGGCACTTTTTTCCCTCTTTAGGAGTTTTTTTTCCTCGGCTTGTATATATGCCTATTGCCCTAATGGGCTACTTATCTTTGTATATTCTCTAATAATACATTCAGTATTGTGTGTTGTGCTACAAGCTTCTTCTTCTTCCTTGTGCTGTTCGCATGCTTCCGCAGACGTCTAACTCCAACACTCTAAATCTCCAAAGTTTTGATCTATACTGATTTAAGAGCACCTCTATATCAGTTATTGAACAGACTTTACACAAATGTTACCTTCATTTACCAAATCTTTGATTATCATAATCACTTCTCTGAGTGAAAATTTTTCTTTCTTCAAGAAGTCTGCTTCAGAGATTGACTTCATTACCTGCACATATCTTCAGATTTCTTTAAACTAATGATGTACATATCTCCATGCTACCTTTGCACAATCATATCAACCATTAGTCCTTCAAAAGAATCATTAAAACTTTAATTTGATCCTTAAGATCAAAAGTATGTTAGAAACTATCTTCCTAAACAAGGGACTTTGACATAGCTAACTTCTAAGGTTGATTTCTCACAGCACAGATCCCATTTTGCTAAATTCTTTTAGTCATAGCTTCCTTACCTTCTAACTTAGATTTTGAATGCTGACTCGACAAAAACTTTACACTATGCACTGAGATCTAAGCAAAACATTGACACGAAAAAATGTGTGACTTGAGAGACCTACCTGTAGACTTTACATACACATGTTCCCATTGATCATACTCACATCATGAAAGGAATTAGGCCATGAAACTTTGAACATAGCTTTATTAGGTACTAGATTAGATGTGTACAAAATATTTCTTGATCCACATGATTAGTCTGAGCGAAATCAGAGAAAAATTTGTGTCTAATTTCTGAAGATGGCTCTCTACACATCTACCTCATTGACATTTGGCTTCTAATGACTCTCTCTCTTATTTCTTTACATCATTGACTTATCTACATATGTTTCTAGAATTATCCCATGTTTATTGCATTACTCTTTATCATCCTAAGGATCACCTATACTCATAGTACAAGAATTTTCACCTGTAATGTACATATGTATACAATCTACCTTTCTGAAATCTCTTCACTTTCTCAAATGACTTCTTTCACTTCAATCTGACCATTGACTTGCTTCAAGCTCTTTATAATCATCAATTTGTGATTGCTTTGTTCCAACAGAGGGATGCCCTCAATCTTTTCTTATTCCAGTCATTACACCCTCTCTTCTTCTCTTAGTGCCTACTTCTTCCATCTTCCCTCTCTCTTTCTGATCATCCTAAACACATTGAGGATTATGGAACTACCTGGCTTCTCTTTTCAATGAGGGCCTTATTCTTCTGAGTGTTTAGTGTTTTATGTGTTGGTACCAAGAGGATGACATGCACAACCCTTGCCTTACGAGTACCCATGTAGTGTTTATGCCTTGGTACTAAGAGAGTGGCATGGATCGTCCTTGTCTTAAGAGTAACTTTGCATTGATTGTATTTAAGTATACTAAGAGAGTGGCATGGATCACCCCCATCCTAAGAGTGCCATTGTATTTATATGATAAGGTACCATGGACCACCCTTGCCTTGGTAATGGCATGTGCATTTTTTTGTGACTGATTTTGTAGGAGCTTGGTGTCCCAAAACTTCAATTCCATTCTCTATTTATGAGTTGTGAGAGTGTTAGAGGCCATTTCCTTAATGCCCCTCTCATAACTTGATGCCTCCATCAAGTAAACTCTTTATGAATGCTCAAACCGGTAACCATATTCAACCAAATCTTTGAATACATCCTAGCTAACCATATCCACCAAGGCCTTTTATTTGTATCAATATGTCATATAGTTAAATAATGCACTTTTAGCAACGGATTGCTTGATAATTTAGAGAAGAGTGGTTAGCACAAATCTTTACTTAAAAGGATCCATTTATTCTTCCATCCTTGGACTACACAATGAGCTTTGATGTTTGGGGCTTCATCTTATTTTGAGAAAGCTATCACTTGAAAGGAAGAATGTATTCAATATTCTCTCAAATTCATGGGAAGCTAAAGGAGGATGCAACAGACTTCTTGGACAATCTGTAGATGGGCCATCTGATATTAAGAAGAGACTAAGAGAATGTAAAATTGAGAGCATTTCCATTAGATCTCAAGGAAGAAACAAGGATATGGTTTGCAAGCTTACCTCAAGAAGCAACACATAGTTGGGCAGCAGTATGAGTAGCCTTCCTAGAACAATACAAAAAGAGGGACACTCTAGAGGTATTGTGGCAATAACTTCTCTCATTAAGGCAAGTTTCTCTTGATGATTTTATGAATTATGAAGGTACGTTTCAAAGTTTGTAGAAGAAGTGGAAGAGAAGACTAGGAGAATATGAATTGACATAATAATTTTTAAAAAGAGATATGTTTATTACTGAACTTTTTCCCTCACTAAAACAAAAGATGGAATCTCATTTTCCAAGCACCTTTGATGAAGCACTAGGAATAGCCAAGTTAAAATATAGAAAATGGAAGTTTCAACATGCATCTTATACATATGAATAGAAGAACGCCAATCACATAGACATTGAATCTCAAGAAGGCCTACAAAATAACTGTTGAGAGAGGGGAAGATTCCCAACAAGACCTATTGTAGAGGCTCACACAACAGTTAAAGCAATTGACATTGAACCCATTAGGGAGTCGACAAAATAGGTCACAAAGGGAACACAACAAATGTGTTCACGATATGTATAATTTTCATCACCCTCGTAGGAATCTAGATTATATGTATCTTATTAGGAGGCCACCACAATATGCACAAGGACAACAATCATTCAACCTTCCAATATTCCACTAGCACAAGGAGAAGAACAGTTGATTAATATTTTGGAGCTGATTGAGGAGCAAGAGACCATTGATACTATGCCAATCAAAAGGATAAGGATGCAAGATAGAGATAGGTCTCTAGATGAAGATTCGTGCCTAGGTACACGGACAAAGAAAGGAAGAGTTATAGAAGGAGAAACAAGTAAAAAAGGGATAAGACCAAGAAGAAAACAAAGGAAGACTTTTCTCCAAGTAAGGGCATTGAATGTTATGATCTTATTGAGGATATATCCACACATAAACCAAATATCACTTGGATAAAATTATTGAAAATACCTTGAAAAAATAAGAGGGAATGGTCCAAGGTAGTGAGCACTAAGAGGATTAAAAATATGGACATTAATCTTGTAAGAGCAAATGCATGTGATGATGTTGTATCTAGAGTGATGCCCTTTGGTCTCATTAATGCACTTGTAATATTTCAGAGATTCATGAATTATGTAGTCCAAGCTTTCTTTGGATCATCAATAGGAGTATATATGGATGCTTTTTCTATTTATAGTAACAAAATAATTCACTGTTAAAAGGTGGAGGAAGGATTAAAAAGATTACATAAGATAGGGGGTCAAATAAATCTAGAGAAGTGTAACATTGCTAAAAAAGAAGTGGTACTTCTTGGACACCTTATTTTAGACAAAGAAATCCAAGTAGATCCATCCAAGGTAGAAGCTCTATTGGCATTACTATCTCTAATAATAACAATAAAAGTCCTCATATTTGTATAGATGGTATGCTATATGTCACACTTAATCCATCTTCTATTAGAGATAATTTCTCCTCTATAGAATCTTGCATTGTGTAATACCTTTGTCTAGGATGACATTCATCAACAATATTTTGAAGAAGTTAAAAACGTACTTAGAACCTACCTATCTTAATGCCGCCTATCATAGAAGATACCTTTTATGTATTTCCAAATGTAGGAAGGAAGCAATAGGAGTGGTCTTACTATAGAAGGATATAAAAACATCCCACATGCAATGGGTGTACTTTGCAAGAAAAGTGATGAAGATAGTGAAAAGAGGTATACAAGTATAGAGTAGCTCATGTATGCTCTCATGTTTGGTGTATGATATTTTAGGGCTTATCTCCTTGCTAGCCTGATGCAAATAGAGTTCCTACTTTGGATGGATCTACTTGGATTCCTCTTTCAAAAATAAAGTGTTCAAGAAGCAGCACTTCTTTTTTAGCAATGTGATACTTCTCTAGGTTTAGTTGTCCTCCTAGATCATGCAATCTTTTTAATCCTTCCTCAATCTTCTAAGAGTGAATTATTCTACTACTATATATACAATAGTCATCCATATACACTTTTCTTCATGATCTAAAGAAAGGTTGGAATACATAATTCATGAATATCTCGAATGTTGCATGTGCATTAGTGAGACCAAAGGGCATCACTCTATATGAAAAGCATACGCATGTTGTGATGTAAGTGCTCTTCCTTTGATCTTCTTCAGCTATACGTATTTAAAAATATCTTGAATATCCATTGTATATAGTGTATCATTCATGGCTTGCTACTTCGTTCAATATTTCATCTTGGAAGGGAAGTGGAAAGTGATCTTTTTTTATTGCATCATTCAATGGCTTGTTATCCACAGAAACCCTCCATTTACCATTGTTTTTAGGAGTAAAAACAACTGCAGATACCCATTTTGAATTGGAAATAGGATAAATAAAACTAACCTTGGGAACATGATTTAATTTTGTCAATAAAGCTTCTTGTTGTAGAATCATGATCCCCCTAAGCTTTTGCACCACTGTCTTGGTATCTCATTTTATTTCAATATGGTTATTGATCATAGATACTCTATAAAAGACACCACAAGGAATGTAGGAACAAGACCCATTATAGATGAGTTTGTTTAATCATCATCAAGACGTTCAATCTATTTAATGGGTGATTTATATTATGGGTATGACCAATTATAATTAGTGATAGATAGTTGTGACATAACCACAATGAAAAATCTTCTAGGCTTAGTGGGAATGTGCACTTTACCTCAAGGAGCTACTAATTATGTTGCTTATATGATGAGTGCTATGAATATGATCTTACATGAATTTATCCCTCATATAACCATGCAATTCATTGATGATATTCCAATTAAATGGAGTGAGCATCATGTAAATGACATTACTTTAGATTCATTTGGATGTCGTAAATTTTCTCTAAACCATATCTATGATTAGGAACGAATTTTTTAATGATTTGAAAAGATAGGTCTCACATTTTCCATAAAAAAGTTTGTTTCTGGTGTCAAAAAAGTTTTTATTGTTGGACATTTATGTGTTCATTATGGTAGAAATCCATACCCACAAAAGGTTGATGCCATTACAGAGATTTCTGAAACATGTAAGAACGTGATCAAGATATGAAGATTTCTTGGTGCTTGCATCTTTTATGTTATTTGGATCCCACACTTTGCTCATGTTGCCGATTGTCTCTATGTTGAGGAAGAAGCAAAAATTAATTATAATAAAAAACACATAGAAGCTATGCGTACATTAAAGAAATTGTTGCTTGAAGCTCCAATCCTTAACCATGTAGACTATTATGTTAACAAACCTATTATATTGACTGTTGATACTAGTTCTATTGATATAGGTTGAGTCAAAAGTCAAGATGATAATGAAGGGCTATAATAGATATGAAATTAGTTTTGAGGCTAAAATTATACATGAAACACAACGAAAGTATCCACAAATCAAACAAGGACTATAGGGTATGGTAACAACTTTGAAAATGGACAAAGAATATCTCATCGGTGCAAATGTCAAAGTTGAGACTGATTGTTTACCTCTCCTTGGAATCATACCCAATTTTTCATCTCTTGATATAGTCATGCTTAGATGGATGTCATATATTAAGTTCATAAATCTTGAGTTAGTTCATATTTCAGGTAAGTCAAATTCAATTGTTGATATATTGTCAAGAGCTAGATTCGATGATGATCTTGAAAGTAACCTAATAAATAATATGAACTTAATTGACCATGTTCCACATATATATGAGTATGAGGAATTTCATGAGTTTACATACGATGATGAATGAAGAGACATATGAGAGTACATAAGTACACTGCAACCATTACCTAGTTGGGTTATGACTAGATTCCATAACATTAAGAAACAAGCATATAAATTTTTCCTACAAGATAATTATCTTTGGAGTCATGTTAAAGATAAGGTTAAGAACCTAGGAAAACGAGGTCTTTAATTGAAAGTAATGAATGAAATGCATGAAACATTATGGGCATGTCATAAAGGATTTTTTGCAACATACGTGAAAATTAGAATTACCTATTATTGGCCTAGGATGTATGTTGATATTAGTAACTATGTTTCTACATGTTCTACTTGTCAACTTCATTCGTCAGTCAAACATAGAGAGCCTTTGGATCCTATTTATCCACCTTGTATTCACTGTAAGTGGGTAGTAGATCTTGTAACTATGCCTAAAGGTATTGAAAAAATTTGTTAAATCATACTTGCAAGAGAGGACTTAACTAATCAAGTAGAGAGATGTGCACTATGATCTAAGAACACTTACAATGTTTTCAAATTCTTGCTTGAAGATGTCATAATTCACTTTGGGTACATAGAGAAAGTAGTTACGGATCATGGAGAGTTAGATGTGAAAGAAACTAAAGAATTCTTTGAACATCATGGTATTCATTTGTCTCTCACTATTGCATATAATCGAGAGACCAATGGTAAAATAGAGAGAGGGCATCTACCTATTGTGAAAGCCATATCTAAAGCATGTAACAATGTGATTAAACAATGGCCTAGATTCTTACCTTTTGCACTTTGGGCAGATAGAAAGCACCATAGGGCATATCCCTGTTGAACTCATGTATTGTCGAAAACCGTTGTTTCCAATTCAGCCTCATATTTCTGCATGATCAAATCTACCTTGGTCTAAAAACATATCTATTGATTATTTTTCGAGTTTGCGCATTAAATAATTAGAACAAGGTAAATTAAGACTCAATGATATCATTGAAAATTTGAGAGAATCTAAAATGAAGAACAAGCTTTGTTTTGATAAACTCATTGATTGCATCCTAAGCGGATTCAAGTAGGAGATTGGGTGCTCATTTATGATAGTACATTTGATTCAATATGATATATGCAAAAAAAACTCACTCAATGATGGATGGGAATATACATTTTATGAAAAGTCAACAAGAATGGTAGGTATGCTCTTTGTGAAGTAAATGGTGTTGCATTAAAAACTTTGACTATAGGTAAAAGGATAAATCTATTCAAGAAATGTGATAATGAAGAGTACATTTTCGATGAGGACATTGAAGAAGATGATAAGAATGAGACTGACTCATAAACAAGAGTATCCACTTAAAAAATAGAAAAAAAAAATAGAAAAAGAAAAGAAAAAATAAAATAAAAACATCATTTCTTTTTCAAGTTCACGTTGCTTTTTTTCTCAAGTTCATTCTAACCTTTTTTTTTCCAATTCTTGCTTGTTGCCAATTTCAATTCATGCATGTTTCTTTCCAATCTTTGCATTGCATTGACTTTTGTCAAAAGGGTAAATGATGATTTCTCTACTTGTATAAAAGTGTATCTTAAGTAGTAATTTATCTACTAAGAAGTCAATTATAATCTAGGATTATAGAAAGATAGAGCATCTAGATTTTGAGGTTTATTTTGGTAACATGATTTTCATATATAACAATGCATATGTATCCTAAAATTGAAAGCATACTTGTTGAAGTCCTAGCTCCTGCTACTGCATGTTTCCAAATCCTTAGTTCACCTCACGACACTCGTATCGGAGTTTAAAGGAATGTTCTCCATCATAAGAAATGGTTGTACCGTGTATTCAGATTCTTTCCCTGACATAAAAAAAGATAAGTTATCATTTGTAACTAGGAAGTTTACACTTTCTTCCACCCCAAAAAAGTGAACATAACCATAAAGTCGTTGAATCATGACTATAAAAAAAAAGGAAGCTAAGGAGGCATAGAAGAATAAAGCGCAGGGTATACAAGTAGATTTATGCATTAATGTAGTTTAGTTAGATTTCTTTACATGTAATTAGAGAAAGAGCATATTCATATTTATGTATGAAAGAAGTTGATCTCAAATAAGCTAAGGATGAAAGATGTCTCTTGAAAATCCTAAATCTTTTTTTGTAATCAGATTTAAGGTATATTTCTTTATGAAAAATGTACAAATTTTTCTTCAAGATGAGAGACACTGGTGCTTTAAACAACTCAATACATTCACTTCCACTTCATATTGATGCTTGTTTGTTTTCTTTCTCTATATGTTGTTAATGTTGCTTATTCATTTATATACATATTGCCTATTTGTTCATGCATATTCATGTTACCTATTTCAATTCTTTCTTTCATGCAAATTTTGCTTCATGTCGCATTGCCTACTCATTCATGCATATGATCAATATTTCCTTCTATGTTTTTTATGTTGTTTATAAAAGAATATGATGCTTGGAACTTTTTTTTTTCAAAGAGACTAGAGTGGTGCTTCTAAAGGAATCGTAAGTTTAGCGGGGGGTGAATGTCATCAAGATTTTCTCTCCTATCTCACTTGTGAAGGCCTATAGGAAACGTATTCAATGAAGGTAGCCTAAATTCCCTGAGAATTCTAAGATGCGTCAAGGATGTCAAAGGGAGTTCACATGCAAATTTTGGAAGAAATGAAGCAAACCTAGGGTAGCGGTGTTGGAAGGATTTCTTCTCTTCGACTTACATTCAAAAAAATTAAAATCTCCTTAGAAAATTGGTGATCTCTAAACCTCTCAAATATGTTCTATCTAATTTTCTAATTTGAATAATATCTTTCGTTAGTACCTGCAAGCAAAAAAAGACATGGATGGGGTGGGTTCTGAACATAGAATGAAGGGATACTGGAACCCTTATTTGAACCCTCTACTTTATCTCCATTTGAACCCTTCATTTCATGTCCATACATATGTTTATGTGAACAATATGTTAGTTAGTATGTGTGGACAGGATCATATCAAGGTATCTATGCATGAGTGGTAGTGAATTTAAGTATGAATATGTACATGTGTCTAACCTTGTGTTTGTATGGGGATGTATGTCTATTCATGTGAGTGCTTATATGTCAAGTTGTGTGTAACCACATGTGTAATACGTATATGTGTTGTGAACCCTGTATGTCTTAAAATCCAATCCCTATGCATGTGTGTATCTTGTATTTATGTGTGTGAATATGAATGTATACCTATGCATGAAGATCAATATATATGTGCATATATACATATGTAACTATACATGAATGTGTATGTGCGTATAAGTGTGTATGTGTGGTTATGTGCTATGTGCATATGTGAAAGCCCTATCTATATGTGAGTGTGTGACTAAATTCGTACGTAGGTACCTATGGGTGTGATTTTGTCCACTCACAAACATGTATGTGATTACGCTCATATCTGAATATGAAAGTGAGCATTAATGAATGCTTGCAAATGGGCCTATGCATGGATGTGAGTATTGAGTGTTCAAAAATGAGATAATCTATATGTGCATGTGCGTATGTGCAAGTGATCATGAGAGTCTATGTGTTCTATATGGCATATGAATATATGTGGGTTTGAGTGTATATGTTATTATGCATTGGTATGTATAGTGTGAATTTATGTCTATGAATATAGTTTGTGTGAGCATGTATGTGTTTTCTTGTCTCTAAAATATGAATGTGAATGCATGTTCTTATGAATATGTATTAAGAAAAGGTATGTGTATATCTATATGTAAGCAAGTGCACTTATTTATGTATGTATTCATGTGTCTATGAGTGTGAGTGATGCATGTGATTGAGAGTTTTGTGCCTATATGTATATGTTTGTATATGTATACTTAAGTGATATGTGTGTGTGTATCTATGACTATATTTGTGTGTTTTTATCTATGTTAATATGAATATATATTTGTGCATATGTGTTTGTCCATAATGTATCTTTGGGTACAACTAACCCTATTTGTTATGTGTTGAAATGTGATGTATGTGTTAATATGTATGTGATCATGAATGCTCATATATGTTAAATACTTTTGTGCGCGTCTATATATATGAGTGTAATTCTATATCTATATGTAAGCGAGTGCATTTATTTATGTATGTGCTCATGTGTCTATGAGTGTGAGTGATGCATGCGATTGTGAGTTTTGTGCCTATATGTATATGTTTGTATATGTATACTTAAGTGATATGTGTGTGTGTATTTATGACTATATTTGTGTGTTTTTATCTATGTTAGTATGAATATATATTTGTGCATATGTGTTTGTCCATAATGTATCTTTGGGTACAACTAGCCCTATTTGTTATGTGTCGAAATGTGATGTATGTGTTAATATGTATGTGATCATGAATGCTCATATATGTTAAATACTTTTGTGCGTGTCTATATATGTGAGTGTAATTATCCCTATGAGAATGTGTGCATGATGTAACTAACCCTACGCATTTATGCGTGCCCAAATATATGCCCATATTATTTGTCTAGTTTAAAATATTCAATTTAATAAGTGAAAAAGAAAAATGAAATAGAAAAATATAAAAGATAAACAACATAAGAATAATACGAGTAAGTGCATGCACTCAATGTTTGAGTGTTGTATTTGTTTAAGTGTGTATATGAGTGAGTTCGAGTACATGCATGGGTGAGATGAGCTGTATGAGTCGTGCGTGGTGTGTGTTAGTTTGCATGCGCTTGTATGAGTTAACTAAGAATTGCATCTGCATGTGTGTGCTAGAGATGAAGTGTGTGTGTAAATGCGTGTGCATGTTTATATGTGTGCACATGAGTATCTATATATGTTGAGTTTTTCTTTTGTTTCCAATGGAACACAGGGTTCCTCACAACTGCCAATGCGCTCTGACTGTCAGTGAAGATGGTGGTGGCAGAAGACTGACCAACACCAAAATCAGCCACAAGGCGTCTGAGCCACACACACTCAAGAGTAGCTGTGAAAGCTACCCTATACTCAACCTCACAACTGGAAGTGGCCACAGTAGGCTACTTCTTGCTCAACCAAGATATACATGAGCTACCAAGCATGAAGCAAAAACCATTGGTGGACACATGAGTGTCATAGCAACCAGCCCAATGTGAGTCAGAAAAAGCATGCAAATCTGGCAATAGTGATCCACCCTTAGGATAAAACAACCCAAGTAGCCGAGTACCACTCAAGTAATGAAAGATGCGGTTAACCACCTTCCAATGCATGACTCCTGGGCAATGCATAAACCTGCTCATCTGTGAGACAGCAAATTGAATATCTGGCTAAGTAATGCATAAGTAAATCAAGCATCCAACAACCTCCTGATAGAGAACAGTATCAAATGCATCTCCAGCATCATGAAGACTCAATCGTAAACCTATCTCCAAGCATTTACTTCAGCAAGTAGTGGAGGTCAAAAGAGAATCTAATAAAAAAAAAGCTAAATTCGAAGAGGAGTGGCTACTCAAAGTAGTGGAAAAGCTATGGAGAAGAGCTCTCAAACTCATCATGAGAGTTTTTGGTCACTTGGCTATAAAAAAGGCAAGGGAGGACACCCAAGAATATAGGAAGAAGGAGTGGAAGTCCCCTCATAGGTAGTTCATTTGGTTTGATTCATTTAGTTCTCTTCACTCTCATAGACTATGTCCAACTACATACCAATTTCTGGGTAGCCTGATTGTGAGAGTCATATCTCTCAATATATGTATCCGGTTTTAGATTTTAAACATTCGTTTGAAAGCTTGTCTTGAGTAATTCCTGTATCTAGAAGAGTTTTATCAAAATTGTTATGCTTTGTGAGTTATTCAATTTTTAGTGAAGTCCAGTTTTCAGCCTAACTGAGTGGACAGGCAGCCTGTCTTGAGGCAAAGAGTTGCCAAACCAAAACTACTCCAATTGCATGTTTGATAGTTCATTTGAAAGCTATAAGTGTATAATTTGAGTGATCAGAGTTTCAAACTCATTGCATTTTTCAATTGATACGAGTTTTCATTTGAAGGTTCAGCTGTTGATAAAAGCCTTGATCCTAAGAAGGTCTTCTACACTTTCTGCTGTGAATAGGAGAGAAATTCTCCAACAATTGGTATCAGAGAATTGGAGCTTGAAGAGGCAAAGCATTGGAATTGAAGTGAAGCAACGGAGAACCTACAAATCAAGGGGGAGCTTTGTAAAGTCAAGAAAGAGTGCTACAACATATTTGAGGTAAACTTCAATCTTGGAAGTTTTCAATGGCTAATTTAGGACAACAAGTGGAGACTTTAGACAAAGATAATTTTCAGTCTTGGAGGTATAGAATGACAAATTACCTTAAAGATAAAGGTTTATGGATTCTAGTTACTGGAGATGATCCACAACTGGTGGACCTTCAAGATCCGAACATTACTCAAGCACAAAGGAGACAATTTGCTAATTGGGAAGAGAGGAATCAAAGGGTGATGTTCCTCATTTCACAAGTTATTTCTAACACTATGATTGGTCATGTGCAAAACTTAGAGACAATGAAGGAAGTTTGGGAAGCATTGGAGAAGGTGTATGCTACCTCAACAAGGTCTTAGAGGATGCAAGTTTAACAACATGAAGAAAAGCTCAAACCAAAGCATTAGTGAGTATACATGAGCTTCGAGATCAGCTAGCATCAGTTGGATGCAAGATAGAAGAGGAAGAAATCATCCAAATAGCCCTCAATGGATTGAGGAGTGAAGAGAAGTGGAAGCTCCTCATCACAAATATTCTTTATAGAGACACTCTACCAACATTCGATGAGATTATACCGAATCTTGTGGCTCAAGAGGTTGATCGACAAGGAGAAGGAAACAAAGGTAAGGACACCCATAGCCAAATGTTATATGCAGGTGGAGGTAGAGGAAGGAACTCAAGAGGAGACTCGAGAGGAAGAGAAAGAAGCTACAACAACACAAATTCCAGCCAACACAACTCGGAGGACAACAAGGACAACTAAAATGACAACACACATGGAGGAGGTCGAGGAAGAAATAGAGGAAGAGGTCGAGGTTCATACAATCCTCATAAAGTTATAACATGTTATCATTGTGGTAAACTAGGACATTATAAAAATGATTGTTGGCAAAAGAATGGAAGGCTGAATGGAGGCAAGCAAAGGAGCCAAAATAACTATGCGAGTACATCAAGTGAATGAGACAAGCAAACCATGCTTGCCATGAAGCATGAGTACAACCCGAGAAGTGATGATAAAAAATGGTTTATAGATTCACGTTGTAGCAACCATATGACATGCCAAGGAGATTTATTCACAAAGCTACAAGCTCCAAGTGGAAAATGATGTGTGGAGACCGGTGAAGAAACTCAACATGCAATTGAGCATGTTGGAGATATCAAGCTTGGAGACAAGAACGTATTGACTAATGTTCTTCATGTTCCTACTATTGCAAAGAATTTGATTTCAGTAGGACAAATGATAGAGAAGGATATCATGCTATCTTCAATGAAAAAGGCTGCTTTATAAAGAATCCAAAAGAAGGATTCAAGGTCGTTGCTCAAGGAAAGAAAGAAGGTAGGATGTTCACTTTGGACATTCAATAATCACATGGAAAGGTGATGTATATTTAGTTTGGAAACAAGAGGATTGTTGAAATTGATTTGTGGCACAAAAGGTTTGGATATATCAACATTTCCAAGCTCAAGGTGTCATAATCTCTAAGACGAGGAATCAGAAGTAGAATCCAAAGAGTTCCACTCATCAAGCATCTATGCATACTATTATATACAGGTACTCAGTTTTAGTCTTTGCTTCACTTTCCCATGACTTTGCTCCTGAAAGCTCTTGTTTGTTAACTAATCCTACTCATATAATCACGGTCTTTCTTGTATTGCAAGCAATCATAATAGTTGTAGGTCAACCTGAATCTACTTAATTCGCTTAAATTTATACAAATTCTAGCATATCTATCACATGCAAGATGAAATACATATTTACTATACATTATAAAAGAAAAGAAGTTATAATGGAAGCATTTCACTTGTTTAATGTTCAACAATTTGATTGATGTCACTTGTATTCATCATCATGAGCATTTCCACTCCAAAATCTCGTCTTCTTCTTTTTATTTGGTTTCCTATATCTATCTTAAAGTAAAAGCAAAGAATATCAATTATATATATTTTTATTTACAAAATCATTTTTAAACTTTGTGGAACCTTATTGACTAGGGTTCTTCCTTCGAGACAATCTCCTTTGATATATGCTCACTAAAAAAGCTCTGCTTGTAAAGAAGCCACGTCTGAATCGCATCAACCAACAAAACATTCCGAAATAGGTTAGATATGCAAATAAGCCATCTCATTTGCTAGTCCATCCATTGATGGTCTGATTGATATACATAGCTCTTGGAAAATTTGAAAATCCATGATTCAATCATTTGGGAATAGTTATCTTTATTCATACTTTTCTCAAATGCATCATATGAGGATGCACTTGATGAATGGAGCGCACATATATATAGAGTTTTGAATTTTAATATGCTTAAACCATCATCAAATATTCCCTTCAAGCATGCACTTTGATTCATTTCATGCTTGAAATCGTTTGAAAGGATTTCATCATTTCCATTATGATTATCTAAACTTTCATCTTCATTGCAATTGAGCTTTTGATTAGATTCATAAGATTTATACTTCGAACGAAATGGTTCATCATTCTCAGATTATAGTCTATGCTCGTATTTATTATTCAATCCGTCATGGTTTCTCTCTACTTGAATGCCATCAATTATAGAATCTGGTTCTACCTCTAATCTTTTGGGGGATTCTTCATCATTGTTATGATCCCAAACCATCTCTCCTTCGACATGAAGCGAATTCATATCCTCATAATCAAGAAAATCTTGATCTATCTTGCTTATGCAAGTCATACTTGTCAAGGGAGCACTAGACTGTGCTTTCTAACTACAATAGACAAGATTTTGGAAATACACTTCTAATTATAAGAACACCCACAAAGGAAAAAGGATACAAGAATATGTGATTGATACAAGACATCCCATAACCAGGGATTGATAGGTATGAATAACTCGACTAGAGATGATACAAGAGATCCCACAAACCTGGAACATAAGTATGAAACAAGATATCTAGATTACAAGAGCTCCCTTCTGGGAGATAAACTAGATACACAAAAGAACTTGATAAGATCTCATACTACGAGATTAAAAGAGGAGAAGATAAGATGTCCAAGAACTAGACTAGATAAGACTCGAACAAGGAACGAGACAAGAGCTGGAACTCGAACTTGGAGAGTACTTACTTGGTGGTCACGACTCCTTGAGCTCCCAAGACTTGTATGCCAAGAACTCCTTATATAGGATTTCAAGGGCGGTTGCCAAGGGCAGTTGTAAGCTGATGATATCATCAATGATGTTAGCAATCAGAATAGGACCTTTGGTTGTCATAATTTAGCAAATAGACAGTCGATCTTAGGGTTTTGACACGCTCTGGATGTAATGGAACCATTGGCATCTCCTAATTCTGAACTAATCATGAGATATAGGATTCACATTTAATCTGATGTTCAAGATAGTTTCCTTTGTCCATGATATCACTTCTCCCTCAAGCGATGAGTTCCATGAGAAGTGATCATGTTCTTGTTGGAGTTAGACGTCTGCAGAAGCACGCAAACAACACAAGAAAGAAGAAGAAGCTTGGAACAACACAAGAAAGAAGCCGGGGGAAAAAACCTCCTAAAGAGGGAAAAAAGTGCCCCGATAGTCCTAGTGTGTTCACACACATCACTACCTAAATATATCAACAAATCCTCCCTGGGAGTGATGCAGTGAACAAGGAGTTGGCACTCATGTATAAGGAAGTGCCAAGCTATGTGGAAATCACTCCACAAAAGGAATTAAGCCCAAAGCTTTGCGGAAAGCTTCAAACTTCTCCCTAGGCAGAGCCTTCATGAAAAGGTCTGTAATGTTCCCTTGCGTGGGCACATATGCCAAGCTGATCTCCCCAGCAGAGAACCTCTCCCTGACATAGTGATAATGCACCTCAATGTTCTTAGTGCGAGCATGGAACACAGGGTTCCTCCCAACTGCCAATGTGCTTTGACTGTCAGTGAAGATGGTGGTGGCAGAAGTCTGACCAACACCCAAATCAGCCATAAGGCATCTGAGCCACACACACTCAATAGTCGCTGTGAAAGGTGCCCTATACTCATCCTCACAACTAGAAGTGGCCACAATAGGCTGCTTCTTGCTCAACCAAGATACACATGAGCTACCAAGCATGAAGCAAAAGCCACTAGTGAACACACGAGTGTCATAGCAACCAGCCCAATCAGAGTCAGAAAAAGCATGGAAATCTGGCGGTAGTGATACCCCCCCTTGGGATAAAACAACCCAAGTAGCCGAGTACCACTCAAATAGCGAAAGATGCCCTTAGCTGCCTGCCAATGCTTGACTCCTGGGCAATGCATAAACCTACTCATCTGTGAGACAGCAAACTAAATATATGGCTGAGTAATGCATAAGTAAATCAAGCATCCAATAGCCTGCTGATAGAGAACAACATCAAATGCATATCCAGCATCATGAAGACTCAATCATAAACCTGTCTCCATAGGAGTGGTAATAGGATTACAGTCTTCAAGGCCAAAACACTGCAATAATGTGTCAATATATTTTGTTTGACACAAAGCCATTCCACCATCAACTTGCATAAACTGAATGCCCAAATAGTGATGCAAATGCCCCAAATTAGACATCTCAAATGAGGCATGCAAATCAGCCTTAAAATCAGCAATATGCTTCTCAATAGGACCAGTGAGGAGCATGTCATCAAAATAGACAACAATGATCAGAAGCACATCATTAGCACGCTTAACATATAAGGTGCTTTCAGTTGGATTGTTCTCAAAACCATGTGCAATCAGATAGGCATGTATCTTCTCATACCAAGCACGTGGTGCTTGCTTTAAAGCATATAATGCCTTCTTTAACCTACACACCTAGTTTTCATGCCCTTTCTACACAAAGCCACAGGGCTGAAAAACATACACTTCTTCATGCAAGTCACCATTCAAAAATGTTGTTTTAATGTCCAACTGATATACATTCCAACCATGATGAGCTGCAAGTGCATAGATGCTCCGAACAGCAGTCATATGACATGTAGGTGCAAAGGTCTCATCAAAATCAATGCCTCTTTCCTATGCATAACCCTTTGCAACAAGCCTAGCCTTATACCTATCAATTGTACCATCCAGTTTATGCTTCAGCCACTTAGTGCCAATGGCCTGCTTGCAAGGAGGCAAGTCACATAAAGACCAAGTACCATTCTTCATTATAGCATCATATTCAGATTGCATAGTAGCCATCCAATTTTCTGAATTTTGTGCTTCATCAAACAAAATAGGCTCATTCTCATCACAGCAACCATATCATAGCAATCTAATGCAAGAGAGGCACTATTAGAGCTTGAATGAGTATGATATGATAGAGGTGCATCTAATTTTCTATCATTCAAGGTTTGCACCAGCCATTTTGGCGTAGTTCTTGCCTGCTCAATATCAGCTCTCTCATCAATAAGTGCATCACATACATCTGCATCAAAAATGGAATTATTTGCATCATCACATGAAGCCTACAAAGGCTGATAAGTTTCCTCATTAGGACCAGCACTAGACTGTCCACCTGTAAATAGAAGCAACAAAGTATCGTACATTTCTTTCGAGCTTAGAGATGTCTCCTTAGTACATGAAAGCAATGGCTGAATAGCATCTTCCATAAAAACAACATCATGGCTAACCAGAATGCGTTTAGTCTGTGGATGATACAGACGATAGCTTTTACTTTCAGAACTGTACCCAACAAAAATACATTTTACTGCTTTATCATCCAATTTTCTGTGATGTTGTTCAGGCACTAATGCATATGTTAGACAACCAAAAACACATAGATGAGAAACAGATGGCTTGCGGTCATGCGAAGCCTCACATGGAGTGATAGACTGTTGTTGGCTTAAATCACAAGCCTACACATTTGTCTTGAAAGATATCTTGAAGACACTACATATGTGATGAAGCATAGGAACTAGTGCTAGTGGTTAATTACCACTTTATCACTTTGTAAAAGTTAAATTGACTTGGAATCTTTTGAACACACCTACCAAAAAGGATTCATGGAAGAGTTAGCTCTTTGATTGAAGAAATATCTCCTAGGATATAGGAGCTTGATCATAGGGAGCCAAAAGTTTGAATTTGAATTCATATTTTTACTCACTCTCTATAAAAGTGGTCATGAAAAAGTCACGGTTAGAACTCATCACTCCCGAGCTTCTCATTACTGATTCTGAGTGTGTGTGAGGCCTAAACTCTTGCCCACACCTATCTACACCATTAGGACATGATTTTCATGCCAATGACATTGTATACAAGTGTTTATTAATACATACATTCACATTGTTCATTTCTGAGTTCTCTGTCATTCTACTCAAAAGTCTGTCAACTTGTGGAGTGCATATCTCGGTCAAATCGTCACCAAATTCAATGATCTAAAGGTTTTTGGATTCAGCTTGAAGTTATCTACACGCTACCAAAGATTGAAGAGATTCTATTCAGCCATTTCAGATAAATCTATGTCGAGGTGATCACTGGTCATTGTCTACTACAGTCCTAAAAAATCGGGGGTATAGCTTTATTTGCTAAATTGATTTCTTTGAGCATAGTCAATCATTTTACTTCATTTCACTTGGAATAGTTAGATTACTAAGTTAATTAGATACCGCTAAAAGGAATTTTTCCAATTCCTACTGTGCTAGTCATACTGAGCAAAAGATCCAACTGGTGTCAAGACATAAATAGAAGGTTTTCTTGAGATCTTCAATTTCAAAGTTATCTGTTTTGGCTCAATCATTGCACACATCAGTTCCAAAGTACATAGGCCATCTTATGGTGTCATTGGAAAGCTAAGGAGGTCCACTTATCAAGTCTGAAGCAAAAGAGGGCTGGTACAAAGCAGGTTTTGGCAGTACCTACTCAATCTCTTGGAGTGTCCATCCATCTTTCCCAACAGTGGTATTAGAGCAAACTAAGGTAAAATGGGAGATGGTTTTCCTTCATTTATTGATAAATTGGAGAGGAAAAACTATCAAGCATGGTCTCTAAGGATGAATACCTACTTATAAGGAAGGAGTCTCTATGGATACATCTTAGGAGATGAGGAATTGCCCTCATTCAAAGCAAGAGGATTTTCAACAAAGCAAGAACATGAAAAGCTCAACACATGGTGTGCTAAGGATGCATTGGCAAGCTCTTATTCACTCAACTCCATCTCTGATTTTCTTTTGCCACACATTAGAAAGTGTAAGACATCCCAAGAGACTTGGGAAACCTTGTCATCTTATTTTTCCTCCAACACAAGGGCTAGGAAAAATCCGTTGTGGATTGAATTCATAACATTAAGGAAGCAACCTAAGCAAGCTGTTTCAGAATTTGTGACAAGATGTAGCAGATCAATTAGCAAGCATAGGAGAAGAGATTGAAGAAGAGAAGATTGTGAGGCAAGTGATCAATGGGATCAAGGCTGATGACAAATGGGAAAGCTTCACCACTGCCATGGACATGCAAATTCCAGATCTTACAACTCTCATGGGACAATTGTTTACTCATGAAGCAAAGCTCAACAAAAATGGAGATACATCCAAAGGTAATAACTCTTCTGCCCTATACACTGATAAGAAGTCTAGAGATAAAGGCAAGAGCAAGAAGGTGGAAGATGAAGGCTCTACCTCCCAAGCCAACTATGCAGGGAGAGGTAGATCATCAAGAGGAAGGGGCAGAGGAGGTAAGCAAGGTAGGGGGAGACCCTATAACTCCTCACCATGCAACATTTGTGGTTCATCAAATCATACTACAAATGAGTGTTTCAGGAATTACAAGAATCAGAGAGGAAGAGGATACCAAAGAGGTGGATACTCACAGTCAAGAGGGAGATTCAACCATCATCAAGGCTACAACAATAACTACAACAACAATTACAACAATAACTACAATGGAAACTACCAAGGAGGATTCAAATCTAGAGAGGACTACAACTACTACACAAAGGAGCAGGATGACTCTATTCTGATCATGAACATGACTTCAAAATCATGTACAAATGATGACCACCTATTCTACATTGACTCAGGATGCTCAAATCATGTGGCTAGCAATGTAGCACTACTCTCTGATCTTGAGGAACCAAAAGGTAAACATCAAGTCCAAACAGGTGATGATACCAAGCACTCAGTAGTTAAAGTTGGAAATATTAAGACTTGTGATGGAAATCAGAACTTGTTGAGGAGGGTTCTATATGTACCAACCATTACCAAAAACTTGGTGAGTGTTGGACAGATTGTGGAGAAAGCTTTGCAGGTTAGATTCAACCAATATGGAGCATTTGTGGAGGATCCAAGGCATGGGTTCAAGAGGATTACTAAAGGAGAAAAATCAGGTAGACTTTTCAATTTTGAGTTAGAAGACACAAAGAACATTGCACTATACAGTTATAAAGATCAAACACTTTCAGAGCTTGAGATTTGGCACAAAAGATTAGGGCATATAGGGGAAAGAACCTTGAAGCAAATATGCAGGGACCAATGTGTGCTTGGAATACCTAATGTATCCAAGCAACATATGATTTACAAGTGTGGTGCTTGTCAATTTGGGAAGTCTCACAGGTTACCCTTCTCAAGGAAAGGTTACATGCATGAAGACTACCTAGAGCTTGTCCATACAGATGTATGGGGACCAAGCAAAGACCCCTCAGTCTCAGGATCAAGGTACTATGTATCTTTTATTGATCATTATAGCAGATGGACTGTATTGTACTTCATGAAGCACAAGGATGAGGTGTTTAATTGCTTTAAAAAATATCTTGCACTTGTTGAAAATCAGACAGGAAAGAATTTGAAGAGGCTAAGGTCAGATGGAGGAGGTGAGTACTTCTCCAATGAGTTTGAAAACTTCTTGCAGGATAGAGGCATCAAAAGAGAAATAACCACAAGGTAACTCCTCAACAGAATGGGGTAGCTGAGAGAAGAAATATTGTTGAGACATCTAGGTCTATGTTGAATGAAAAAAAGTTACCTAACTATCTATGGGCTAAGAGTGTTTCTACTGCCACTTATCTCATAAACAGATTACCATCCAAATCCCTTGATGGGATGACACCCTATGAAGCATGGCATAGTAAGAGACCCTCACTTGACTATTGAAGGATATTTGGATGTGTAGCATATGTACACATTCCTTCTCAGATAAGAGGTAAGCTAGAACCTAAGGATGAGAAGTGCATCTTTATTGGATATGATATAAATCAGAAAGGATACAGGTTTTATAACCCTTCCAATAAGGGATTCATGGTGAGTAGAGATGTTGTCTTTGATGAAAATGATTCTTGGTATGAGAATGAATGCAAGAAGTTTAAACTACCCTATGATTTGGAAGAGGAGTTTCCAAGTCTTGCAAAGGAGGAACCTACTCAGAATGAAGACTCAAGTTCAGATGATGAAGATACCATCAACCTTGAAGAGTTCAAGGCATGGAAGTCCAAGGGCAAAATAAAGATGAAGAAGCTTGAAGACATAGCTGAATCTTCAACTCAATCTATCAGAAGATCACAAAGAGAAAGCAAAAAACCTATCAGATATGGGTATGATACATCTCTTGTTACTAAACATTGTTTATCTTGCCAAAGATTTGTTAATTGAAGAACTAGGATCATATGAAGAAGCCATAACCAAGACAGAATGGAAAGAAGCTATGGATAAGGAGATTGAAGCACTCAAGGAGAGTGATACATGGGAGTTAGTACCAAAGAAGGATTCCATGAAGGTAATAGGATCTAGATGGATCTATAAAGTTAAAAGAAATTCTGATGGCACAATTAATAGGTACAAACCCAGATTGGTAGCCAAGGGTTTTGCACAAACCCAAGGCATTGACTATGAGGAGACATTCTCACCTCTGGCCAAGATGCCAACAATTAGAGTGCTGGTTAGTGTGGCTGCATCAAAAAATTGGAACATGTACCAATTAGATGTCAAGAATGCTTTCTCGAATGGCTGGATTTTAGAGGAGGTATATATGTCGCAACCTCCTGACTATGAGGACCCTAAGAAGGTAACATTTTTTTGCAAATTGAAAAAGGCTTTATATGGATTGAAGCAGGCACCTAGATCATGGAATTACAGGTTAACTACATACCTCCAATATCAAGGTTTTGTTATGAGCAAGGCAGATACTTCTCTATTCATCAAGAGAAGTAATTCAGAGGTAATATACCTTTGTGTTTATGTTGATGAGATCATAATTACAGTTAATGATGTCAATGGAATCAGACAAATCAAGAGTCAAATGATGAAGGAGTTCAAGATCAATGATCTTGGTCTATTGAAGTATTTTCTTGGGCTTGAATTAGTCTACACTAATTCAAGGATATACATTACTCAGAAAAGGTACATACAGGATATGTTGAAGAAGTTTCATTTGCAGGATGCCAAAATAGCAAGTACTCCAATGGAGGTAAACCTCAAACTAAGTGCCCATGACGGTGATGAAGTCAATGACATTACAGGTTATCAAAGTATGGTGGATAGCTTGAACTATGCTACTTTAACAAGGATAGATATTGCATATGGAGTTAGTGTGCTAAGTTAGTTTATGCACAAGCAAAGGATACCTCACTTAGAGGCTGCCAAGAGAATCTTGAAGTATCTCAAGGGTACACAGAACCATGGTTTGTATTTCCCTTACACTTCAGATATCGATATCAAAATTTATTCAGATGCAGATTGGGCAGGATGCAAGGATGATAGGAGGAGCACTTCTGGATATATTTCATTTGCAGGTGATAAGCCAATATCATGGTCTGCAAAGAAGCAACTAACTGTTGCATTGTCTTCTACAGAAGCAGAGTATAGAGGGCTGGCTAATGCCACACAAGAAGCCATATGGATCAAACTTTTGTATACATAATTGGGTTTATATACTAGGTCTCCAATAATCTTTGGAGATAATACAAGTTCTCTTCACCTTGCAGCTAATCCTATCTATCATGCTAGGACCAAACATATAGAGGTCCATTACCATTATGTGAGAGAGAAGTTGATACGCAAAGACATTCAACTAACCTATGTATCAACCAACATGCAGTGTGCAGATTTGTTGACTAAAGCTTTGGATGGAACCAAACTTTGCAGGTTCAAAGCAATGGTTGGATTACAGGACATACATGAAGATTAAAGATGAAGACCAAGCCAAAATGTTTGGCTTGAGGGGGAGCTATTGGTGTAAATCACAAGCCTACACATTTGGCTTGAAAGATATCTTGAAGACACTACATATGTGATGAAGCATAGGAACTAGTGCTAGTGGTTAATTACCACTTTATCACTTTGTAAAAGTTAAATTGACTTGGAATCTTTTGTACACACCTACCAAAAAGGATTTGTGGAAAATTTAGCTCTTTGATTGAAGAAATATCTCCTAGCATATAGGAGCTTGATCATAGGGAGCCAAAAGTTTGAATTTCAATTCAAATTTTTACTCACTCTCTATAAAAGTGGTCATGAAAAAGTCATGGTTAGAACTCATCACTCCCGAGGTTCTCATTACTGATTCTGAGTGTGTGTGAGGCCTACACTCTTGCCCACACCTATCTACACCATTAGGCAATGATTTTCATGCCAATGACATTGTATACAAGTGTTCATTAATACATACATTCATATTGTTCATTTCTAAGTTCTCTGTCATTCTACTCAAAAGTCTGTCAACTTGTGGAGTGCATATCTCGGTCAAATCTTCACCAAATTCAATGATCTAAAGCTTATTGGATTCAGCTTGAAGTTATCTACAAGCTGCCAAAGATTGAAGAGATCATATTCAGCCATTTCAGAGAAATCTACGTCGAGGTAATCACTGGTCATTGTCTGCTACAGTCCTAAAAAATCGAGGGTATAGCTTTATTTGCTAAATTGATTTCTCTGAGCATAGTCAATCATTTTACTTCATTTCACTTGGAATAGTTAGATTACTAAGGTAATTAGATACCGCTAAAAGGAAATTTTCCAATTCCTACTGTGCTGGTCATACTGAGCAAAAGATCCAGAAGGTATTAAGACATAAATACAAGGTTTTCTTGAGATCTTCAATTTCAAAGTTATCTATTTTGGCTCAATCATTGCACACATCATTTCCAAAGTAGATAGGCCATCTTATGGTGTCATTGGAAAGCTAAGGAGGTCCACTTATCAAGTCTAAAGCAAAAGAGGGCTGGTACAAAGCAGGTTTTGGCAGTACCTACTCAATCTCTTGGAGTGTCCATCCATCTTTCCCAACAACTGCAACGCTTTAGTGGGACACCTATTCAGTATATGATGCACACATGACAACCTCGAGCCAGAAACTATGTGGTAAAGCCTGACTCTTGACCATACACCTAACCATCTCCATGAGTGACATGTTCTTTCGTTCAGCAACTCCATTCTGTTGAGGTGTATACGGCACTGTACACTGGTGTTTTATCCCACATTGAGCCAGAAATGCATTAAAATCAGAAGACATATATTCCCCCCCTTGATCAGAACGGAGGGTGTCCATTTTACATGCTGACAGATTTTCAGCCAAAACCAAACACTGTCTGAAGCACATGAACACTTCAGACTTTGCCTTCAATGGATATACCCATGCATATCTGGAAAAATTATCGATGAAAATCATGAAGTAAAGATAATTCCCAAAAGAAGGTATCTGCATAGGACCATAGACATCACTATGTGCAAGCTGCAATTTTTGAGTAGCCCGAACTGAACCATCTTTTGGAAAGGACGAATGTTGTATTTTGCCCAAAATATAGCCTTCACAAACATCTTTTCCAGGTGCCTCAAGTTTGGACAAAGAGGACACCATTTCAGATTTCTGCAGGCGTAGCAAACTAGCAAAATTCAGATGACCAAAGCGTGCATGCCAAAGCTTTGCATCTGACATAACCTGAGAATCATTTACTACACATGCCAAATCATTTACAGATCTTTCATAGTCTATGAGCTTATACAACCCATGACATAGAATGCCAGAAGCAATAATCACATCGCCATTTGATAGATCATGAACTGTAAACCTGTCATCAACAAATTTCACAACCAAGCCAATCTTGGATAATGCAGAAACTGATAACAGTTTCTTCTTGATCCTTGGCACAAATAAAGCATCTGACAAAGTGAAAGAACTACCATCAACATTAGTCAAAATGATCTTATCAACTCCCATAACAGGATAAGAGGACTTGTTGATGCATGTAACAATATTCCTTGTAGGTAATATGTTTGGTCGCCCCACTGTCAAAATACCAAACATCTGAGTCTACTGCAGACATGCAATGCTCATGAGAAGATGGGTCAAAACTGCAGACAGTAGTAAACGTCCATTCCTCTTCCTGCACAAGATTAGCAGACTCTGTTTTGGGTGTAGAGGCCTCTGCAACAACCATTCTAGCCTCTTTCTTCTTTGCCTCTTTAGAAGCTAGTTTTGGACAGTCTTTATGATATGATCATTCCCTTTACAGTACTTACAAAACAATTTCTGCTTTTCTGATTTCTTCTCATCTTTATCTTCCTTCTTCAAATATGCAGAATTAGTAGATTTCTGCTTACCAGTTGAAGAGCTCCATTTTCCTTTGCCCTTCTAACTAGCCATCAAAGCTTGATTTGCAACTCGCATACTGGACCTGTTCTGCCTCGATTGATCTTCCTACAACAGAACAAAGACTAACTCCTCGAATGATAAGGCATTTGGATTGCATTTCATCATCAACCGGAGAGTAGAAGCAAAACTATGATATGAATAAGGAAGACCATTCAGAATAGTCTACACAAGTGAGCTATCTGGTATAACCTCATCAACAGAAATCAACTGTTCCTTCAAGTCTTTGATCTTCGTTGGGAAACTGTCCATAGAATCACCTTCATTCATGTGCTCACTCTCCAACTATTTTCGGAGGTAAGCAACACGAGCCTCATTCCTAGCTTGGTACAATGTGGTAAGTGTATCCCAAGCATCCTTAGTTGTTTTGCAAGAGCAAATGTGAGGAATAATGGCACGTTTGATAGACAAAGCTATCAATGCATGTGCCTATGCATCTCTACCATCCCAGCAAATCTGCTCTGCAGTAGGTGCAACAAAAACTGTAGCATGAATAGGAATATGCATAATATCATCATCTTCGATACCTTTTGCATCAGCTTCAGTACCTGCAGTTATAACAATTGTAGGTGTGATAGGACATTTTGCGACACCTTGCACAATGTTCCAGATTCCTTTTGCAACCAACATATGTCGCATCATATAAGCCCATAACGGGTAGTTGGTACCATCCAACTTATCCTCAACAGCCAACATACAGAATACATCACTGCTTTCAACCATGGCCGGTGACTAAAATATCTTGATGCAAAAAATTGACTGTATCTCAAAAAGCTGAATAGAACTGCCCAGACGAATTCCGCTACACCTATAGCAGACTTTGAGACGCTTATACTAGTGAATAAAAATTGGTATATACATTTGGCACAAAAAGACAAAATAGCATGCACAACCGCTATGATAGTGCATTCGGAGGCCAAAACGAGCTTAGATCGCGATTTCGGCATCACAGAGCGAAGCCGTTTTGATCTCGAAAACACGCTGAGTATGCTCACCAAAATTCATGCAACCGGAGGAGTGCCAACGATGCCCTAGATGAAGTGACGACCTGCTCACATACCAATTGTTGGAGTTAGACGTCTGCGGAAGCACACGAACAACACAAGGAAGAAGAAGAAGCTTGGAGCACAACACACAATATTGAATGTATTACTAGAGAATGTACAAAGATAAGTAGCCCATTAGGGCAATAGGCGTATATAAAAGCCGGGGGAAAAAACCTCCTAAAGAGGGAAAAAAGTTCCCCGACGGTCCTAGTGTGTTCACACACATCACTACCTAAATATATCAATAGTTCTCTAGTCTCGACTTCATTGGATCCAAGGGATATGTGGAATTGTGAAAATGATCATTGGAGAAATAATCCTAGGATCTGCACGACCTATTTCAGAGGGATCTAAAGAGAAAGCTTTTCCATGTTCTTGTATGATCTTCACAAAATATTATTTTTTTGCAAAAAGAAAAAGGCCATTTGAATCTATTTTGACTAGTTTTAGTATTTCATTAGTAATGGATCTCAAAGAATTGGTTCATGAATTACTTATCTAATGATTTCAGTACTAAGTTTGGGAAGTGGTTGTGTTAGTGGCTTCACTTTCTTGTTTACTATTTTGTATTTTGTTTTGACTAAAGCATCATGTTTTTTGTTTAGTTTTGTGCATTTATCAATATTGAGAGCATACTCTTGGATTGTAGCATACTCATCAAGGGAAGAAAGAAGCATATGGGAGTTAGAATTATGTTGGAGACATAATTCTAACTCCTTGAGAGTAGAGAAACAATGACATGTCTCAATCACATGCTCAGTGTTCTCATCTAGTAACATGTATCCTTTGGTTTTTAGGTATTTTTTATGGTTTTTAATTATTTTTTTAGGTATTCTTTTATTATGCAAGACATTCAATGCTGACGAAGGAAAATAAACAAAAAAACTTTCAGTATTTTGTACAAAGTTTTGCAAGACATCAATGGATCCAAGATCCACTATTATCTTGCTCGATGGTGCCGCTTACTTGAAATTCTGTTCCATATGCATCAGAGGGATTTTCCTCAATGATCATTGATTTCATGGGTGATCTATGCAAATTGTCATAAATTGCACATACTTCAAACCATCACAAGAATTAATCCTAGCAAATGCATTACTGTCATCTAGCACCTTAGTTTCCATTATTTGCTCATAGATAAATGGTTGACCCAAGATAATTGGATACGAGCAATCATCATGAATGAAGAAATTATGTTCTTCTTTAACATTGCCAATAGTGATTAGCAGATTTGTACATGCACCAAGCAAGTATCGAAAGGTATTATTTGCTACCTTCATTTTCCAACCATGGTCTCGATTGATTGGCCATTCCCCTTCATTATATAATTCTCTTGATACTACATTAATTTTGGATCCTGAGTCAATTACAGGTGCATGTGGTTTGTTGATATCTCCAATTTTTACAATAGTTTCAGTCGTACCTCATGCCCAATGTTTTTGTGTAAAATGACTTTTTGGGCTTCCATTAGTTTTCTCTATATGTCCAATCATAGGTCCTAAATAGTTTTTTCAAGAATAAGGTCTATCATATTCAGATTCATTTACCTTAACTTATTCAAATTCATTTACCTTAACTATACTTACTTAAGGTTCCTCATTTTCTTTATTTTTTTCCATTTCAATATCCTTACTCTTCATTTCAATCGGCTCTCTTCATCTCCTTATAGAATTCATAAAATTATCTTTTACATTTGTATGTGCTAATGCTAATAATTCCTCCAATGTTAGAGTTACATATGCTTTTATTATTTTCTCATCCACCACTTTCTTAATATCTATCTGTATCTCCAACTAAGAAATGAATTGGAAGGTAGGTTGTTTCTTTCCTTTTTCACCTTCCTCTTGAGTGGGTTGTTTTTCCTCAGTTTGTTTTTTTCCTTTCTCTTCACTCAAAGGTTTCCTTTCCATTTTCTCCATAGCTTGTTTTACTTTTCCTTTATTAGGACTCTTCCTCTCTTGTTCTTTTTTCTTAGTCTCTTGCTCAGGCTCTAGTTTTGCAGGTTTATTTCTCGGTTCATTATTCTCAGTTTCTTTCCTAGACCTAGTAGTTCGTTTAGCCTGATCGTCATTCTCTTCATCTCTCTTCCTTTTCTCATCAATATTTATTTCATGAGCAAAGACAAAGAAGATATCTACAAACCCATTCCAATAGGTCTTTGCACTAATAACAAAACTTGAGGAATATAAAGTTTCCGCTGACAACTTACCTCTACTAGAAAAATCATATATATGAGTCCAAAGCTCACTATCTTGATAAACTATCTTGATCATCTCCATCAAGTCTAAATGCATAGGTATTCTAGATCTTTGAAGATTAATATAATTTTTTTAAACCCTCTTTCCAAAATTTCATCCTAATGGTCTCTTGCTCACGTAGGCACAAATTTGTCGGTCTATTTCAGTGACCCAATTCTTATCCATGGCTTCCTTAAACAGATTTCATATCTAGTATGGATGATCAAACTCATCACACCGGGTGCACTTGCGAGGCTAATTATAAGGTCTTCTTCTTTGCTCTAGAATCCTAGGATCTTGCTCTTGCTCGCTCGGTTTAGACTCTTGAACGCTTTTCAAGGTTTCTATCTTACCCACTAAAGTTTCAATATGTTTTGCTACAGAATTTACTTTGGTTTCTAACAATGTCATCTTTGGGTCCTCTTTTCCTAACAATGTATGTTCAACTTCAATCTTAATTTTTGCATCTCTCTCATTAATTCTAGGGCTTGGCTTAAATTTCAATCCTATCTTTGAGCTATTCTATGGACAGTTGCATGCACATTCTCCCATGTTTTAGTAAGTCCGCTTGTAATTGTTTTGTCTTCTAACATGGGTTCTACTTGAAGCTTATCCAGTTCTAAAGTTGTATGATCGATTTCAAGAAATTGATTGAATTTGATTTCGAACTCAATAATTATGTACTCCATTTATCAGCTATAGAGTCATCTACCCACCTTAAAAATGTGGCCCTATTATTTTTGCTATAGTCCTCATGACAGAACTCTACAAGGAGTTGGGTCTTAAAGTTAACTACCCTGAGCTGAATGTGTTTCTTAGTAAAGTCATGTTTGGGGTAAGTACCCTGAGTTGAATGTGTTTCCTAGTAAGGCCACGAGAGATATGACTGAACGTATCTTTCTTTTGATCTTTTGTCAATCCATATTGCACACTGATATGCTAATAGTACCTAAGATATGAAGTAGTGTTCAATCCATTAAATTTCCCTCTATCTATTTTAATTGAATCTATTATTTTCCAAATTCTTTGTTCTTCGAATTGTGTCACCATATTTTTTATTCAGATACAATTGAAACAAGAGAAATGTAAGTATAAAGTTCTTGCAGAATCCCTTCTATCTCGTCTTCTCGTGATTTGTCCATTCTTGTGCAATTGCAAGGCATGTATGAAAGTGTGCAACAAACAAGTAAAACAATGTGCAAATGTTTATGTGAAAAGACTCTTTTAATATGTTTATAATGAAAACAAACATGAAATTCAAGTATATTGTGGTCGTGATTCGAAACTAAGACCGTGATTAAGTTGGGTGCATCAAATAAAAAGGACATTCAGCCAAGAAAAATATTGGTCAAGAAGGTAGATGTGGGAGAAACTATGGGAAATGTTTATAAGGGAATGACATGAAGATAAAATCCTATGGCAAGATGCCAATACAAGTGATCTTGGTGATTTTTGACCTTGTATAGAGCTTCAATTGTTCATTGCTTGATTTTATGGTTGTCTTGTATTGATCATATGTTAGCTTGATTATGAATTTTCATATACCTGCATAAAAGGGTTAGAGCATGCATGCATGTATGTCTACATGTGTATATAAAGTATGCATTTGTTCCTTCACATATGCGCTTATATGCATGGGCATCTATGTGCATGTGTGTGCTTCCTTATGTGTGTTGCATGTGCATGCCTAAGAATGCATGTGAATGCCCGATCATGTATGTTCATATGTGAGTATAAAATTTGTATTTCTCCATGTGCATCTAAATGTGCATGTGTTCCTATGCAAATCTGTGTGCCCATGTGCAAAAATGTGTGTGCTTCAATGCATGTGTGTATGTGATGTTATGCCATGTCTTTATATATGTGCATGTACATGTTTTCGTATGTGCTATTATGAGTGCAGTTATTAGCATTCTGTGCAAGTATAAGTATTCACTCATGTGCATGCATATGTTTTGATTGTATTTTTGCATCTAAATGTGGATATATGAATAATTAAATGTGTGAATGTGGATTGAGTGTGTGTGGTAATAACTGCATATACGAGTATATGTACCATGTGTGATATGTGTATGTATTCATGTTTGCATGTGAACATGTATTATGTGCTTTATAATATAAGTGCAATCGTGCATGTGAGTATTAATGTGTGTGATATGTGCATATGCATGTCTATGTGCATATGCATGTCTATGTGTGCTGGTATGTGTGCATTAATATCTATGTGAGCATGATTAAATATATGACTTTCTATTTATATGTGCACATGTACATGACTGCGTTTGTATGCATGTGATATGCTAAAGTTGTGTGTATGAATAGGGTTTACTTATGTGATATGCTAAAGTTGTGTGTATGAACAGGGTTTATTTATGTGTGCATTTTATGTTTATATGGTCCACCTCTTACTCTTTTCTGTGGAGCATCTCACTGTTATCTTCGAAAAAAAAGAGGATGAAACCTTTCCTAAAACGAGGAGAGAACGATGTGAACAGAAGGTGTAGGAAGAAGTCTCTGGGTCCCGATTTCTGCTGACAATTTACTTAACTATGCATACATCTGTACTTAGCATTACTGCCTTTTTATGGTTTAGGTCAGTATTCCTTTCTTCTGTCTAATTGTCCCTTTTCTGATTTCCCCTATCTGTACTCGTTTCCCTTGTCTAGTACTCTTTGTAGCTGGAGACAACGATGGGTTTTCCTCTCCCCCTAAATGAAAGAGTAAGTCGACTACCGAACTCAAAAAAGAAAAAAGTAACGAGGGATGTCTCGATTTCGGTGCTCTAGCGTTTACGTGGAGCATCTGTCGCTCTAAGGGTTTCACCCTCTGTCGATCTCACACGCCATGACGTTAAGTGCTTCCCTCCGACCGCTGACGTGCACTTCATCCTCCCACGTCCCAAGCAGGGGAGGTAATGGTGCTACAGGATGCTTTAGTGAATGGATTCACCTTGTCGGTTATGCTCATGCTTTGTGCTCAGCTAATGCAGGCCTCAACACTTCTCACTCAGTAGCTCTCAATGATGATCCCATCTCCGGTATAGAGAACTCTAATTCAGAAAAGTATACATATGCAGAGACCGTTCACACCATGGGTATTGGTAACCCCTCTGTATATGATCTGGGCAAGACATAGGCCGATGATATGAAGTTCTACCTAAACGCAAGTGGATGTCGACATCCATAATGGATAGATCGACTGTTAAATTGTTCGAAGTGAAGCTATCGATGTTTCCATTTTATTAAAAACATGAAGAATCTTATCTAGCATAGATGCTGCCAACAACATACTGCTGCTGAAGATTTATATGACTTCGATGTTGCTGTCAATGATGCATGGCTGTCAAGAATCATAAAGTAGTTGCAGTCATTATTTGTATTCTCATGGACTATTAGTTCATGTAATATTTTGCTCATGGGTGCAACTATATATAAAGATCTGTCAACTTTTTATCCATTCAATTACGATGTTTTATGACTATGAAGTCATGCATACTCTGTTCGTGGGACAAATCCTAAATGTAGATGTCAAATCATATTACAGTGTGAAGTTAATGGCCTGGAGTTATTGTCAAAATCTATGAAGGTTGTCGCAACCAAGATTCATGAATCTGTCGTGCTACTTTTAGAGCTTCTTATCACATGTACAATGATGGAGTGGATGTCGATACTTATAAAGAACGATTGCGAGAGTATATGAAGTGCTGCAGATACATGAAAGTTGCAGCTGAGATCTTTTTGAGACTTATGCAAATATATATGTATCACATACTATGTACACAAGCATGGCGCCGTTATTGACTATGTTTTTTATTGCTGCAGATGAAGTGTCTTGAGATCTCCATAGTCATTCACATTGACTAATCTATGTTAAAGTGCATCTAGATTCATTTCAGGAGCATATACTGTCAGCTGGAAGTTTTCCTTTCTTACAGACCCTTTTGAAATGGGATGATCAGAGGCTGCTCTGTGCAAATGAAGAAACTTGGTATTTTTGTTAGAGAGGCAGGGCACAACAGAACGGGTGTTTCATGGAGCAACAGAGTTAAACTCCTATGTGGCTTCAAAGTAGAAGCGACATTAAGCATTAGTTTTGTCCGAATGTTAGAATCTTAATGGAGACATTGCCGCAGTCTCGCTGGACCTGTGACACTTGTCAGAGGTTTGAGGGAAGAAGTCAGAGAAGGTGTTCCATCCATGTCATTCGATAATATCCACTGCCTCCTACAATACTGTTACAGGCAGCTGCAAGAAAGTTTGTAATTTGACTTCAAGACAAAGATAACAGGAGAAAGAGGAGGATCTAAACGCAATAAACCATGTTAACTAAAACTTGAGAAGGGTCTTCTTTGTTCCCTCTGTTTGGCATTTTCAGCGACGAGGAGATGTCTGGTTCTTAGAAACCAAGAAGAGGAAACAAAGAAAGGTTAAGATAACCTAAGAGAAATTGTATAACCCAGTTTCGTTTCGGATGAGCAGTTCAGCCTAAGCCTATCTATCGGCATCGTGGCAGTGATTTCCAGCATACAATCTCGAAGCACTGATATCAGGATACATCTAGAAAACATCACAATCGCTTAAAGATGAGCTTATCACACGACTGCAATGAAATATGTATGTATGTATGTGTAGATGCACATAGGGATGAGTGAGCAGCTCGGCCAATTTCCTGAAGAAAGTACGTGCTTGTGAGTGGTGGCCAGCTGCACCATGCCACAGCTCGCAAGTCGACCTTCAACCAAAGCATACATTTTAGTACTGCTGCAAACATACATATCAAGTCCCAAACAACTGCTTACACAGCTTGTGATAGGACAAATGTACTATTCGGGTCAAGGTTTATATCAACTCATCTTGAAACTTGCCTCTAACCGTGTTATCTTGCGAAGAAAAGTGATAAATAGAGTAGAGAGTTGGGATGGATTGGAGGGCAACAATTGTTTTCCATGAACCCATACAGGGAGAGTCTCTTTGCTGACAAGCCTTGAGCATGAAGATTGACTTTTCCTTCAAACTTTATAGTTCGAAAAGCATTGGATATATTGAACGTGAAGAGTGAGAATTGAGTTAGTGCAAGAGGAAGCCACATTACCTTTTATTATGAAAATTTCCAAGGATATTGGTCGTAAAAGATGTGTTACATTTATGTCTTTGGATCCTGCAAAGAAGTGTTGCTGGTGGAACAGATAAAGTTACAATAGTTGGTCTTCTTTCAACAGATGCAATACTGATTCTTATGGTTCTTCTGAAGAGTCGGAATGAAGAATTGCAAGAGGCTTCCACACGTTTGCTTTGTTTGCTAAGGTAATGTGCATAAATATTTCTTGTTATGTGTTGAGAGGTTTTGTACCTAAGCCTATTTAAATATCAATGATCTTGGAGCGACTTATATTTGATGGTTTAATACCGGCATGAAGGCAATTTGAAGAAAAGAAGTTTTTAGTCATTGAAATGAATTTTTGAATATTTGAAACACATGAAGATGCAGAAAAACCTTGAAGAATTCATTGCCTGCTTGATTTTGTGCTCTCTAACAATAAAGATGGACTATGTTGTGATATAGATCACACCTTCAGTGATCCACATATACATTTATGTATTGTGCATGTAATTTTATGTGATGTGCATTTGCGTGGTTGGCTTGTGTCACATATATTCCACTTGTAGAGCAAATGTGCATAAGAGTAGGCTTTGCATCCGGGAATCACTGTATATTACATTTGGCTATTTTCATATTTGTTAACAATGTCCTTTCATGAATTGGTGCCCTCATGTCTAGTGTATATGAAGAACACAAAGACAAAGATGGATTTTTGTATGTAACCTACAGTGGTGAGAACACTTTTGGTTCTCTATAGAAAAATATCCAGTGATCTCTTATTTTAGAGATTCTTAGTTCCTGAATCTTAATAGGGTAAGCTGTTCGAATTGTACATATACACTGATGTTTTTGTAAGAACTACTAGAGGATTTTTGGGAATGAGAAGGAAGCTTTTAAGGCATCTTTCTTGCGAACAGGACATTCAAGGAAGAGCATGATCTAGCCACAAGGACAGTGGAAGCTGCAAGAATATGCCAAAAATACCTAGATAGAGTTCTTGTAATTGTGAAGAAAGCTCCAAGAAGTGATATTCTAGATAGTGACAAGAAGTATCTGGTGCCATCAGACCTCAATATAGGACAATTTGTGTTTGTAATCCATAAGAGAATCAAGCTAGAGGTTGAAAAGGCTCTTTTATAATACATCGAAGAACTAATTAAACTGAGCTCCAAGGAAGGTGAACCAACAAATAATTTATCTTTATATAGTCCAATAATTAGGTCATGGATATTTATAATCATTATAGGGCAAGCTCTATCACATATAATAAAAGCTCTTTCTCTTATTCCCTCCTTTTTTCAAACTCCACAGCATATGTGGTGAACCCGACATGAAAGGAGGGGGTGAGTAAATTATAGAGCCGACAATGCAAAGTTTAGCATAATCAAAATGGAAGATCTTCTAGCCCAATTCCTAGGCTTTCAACAAGAGGAAAGATGACAAACAACTATCCAATTGCTTCATGAGTGAGTAACCAAGCGATGCAGGTGTCTCATTGGGAAGAATGTATCCAAGTTCTGCAAAGAATATGAACTGAAGGCAAAATTCCTAGGCGTCGATTTGT
Source organism: Ceratopteris richardii (assembly GCA_020310875.1). Taxonomy (NCBI): domain Eukaryota; kingdom Viridiplantae; phylum Streptophyta; class Polypodiopsida; order Polypodiales; family Pteridaceae; genus Ceratopteris; species Ceratopteris richardii. Next base: position 76,335,547 of record CM035413.1, read on the forward strand.
CATTGATGACATATGAGGAGCTATGCGAGAACTTTGTCTATGTGTTATGCGTGATCAACTCATGTGAATAAACAAACAACATGATCACACTACAAATTGACGTTCCTCAAGGAGTTTATGCTAAAGGACATAGATAAAATGACTCGTAAATCCTTCATGAGGTGGGTTAATATGCCTAAGGACCAACCAATTTTGGAAATTAAAAGAGAGTTTGAGAGACAAATTTAAGATATGCATTCTTATGTGAATGGAGATTATGATGAGTCTACTCTATATGTAGAAGAAATGGATCATGGGAAGGAGAATGCAATATTCATTGAAATGTATAAAAAATATGAAATGGGTACAATACCTAATGAAAATCAACAAGAAATGATTGAGTTAAATGACTACATTCAGGTAGTTGGATACAAATACTATCCGACAAATGAAGATCCAATTGATTCAAATGAATGTATTGAGATATTTGGACGTGATGAAACATTTGAGCAAGAATCAATGATCGAGAAAATGTATGAAGAATGTGGTTTAAGTACATCCTTTGAAGAGAATGACCAAGAAACGATGGAGATGGATACATAATTTTATGATGACATTTTTAATAAAGAAACTCATTTGTCATCAAACTACATGCATAGTCTTAGGAAGTGTCAAAATTTTTATGAGTATTGTCATGGATAAAGGAAACCATCTTGAACCTCAAATTCCATGTGAATCCTATATCTCATGATTGGTTCAGAATTACGAGAAACCAATGCTTCCATTCGTTTGTAACATTCCAAAACCTTAAGATTGATTACCTATTTGCTAAATTATGATATCCGGAGGTTCTATTCGCATTGCTTATATCATTGATGACATCATCAGCTCGCACCCGCCCTTGGAAATTGCCCTTGAAATCTTATATAAGGAGGTCTTGGCCCAAGGAGCCGTGACCACCAAGTAAGTACTCTCCAAGTTCCAGTTCCAATCCTTGTCTTGTTTCTTGTTCCAGTCTTGTCTAGTCTAGTTGTTGGACATCCTTTCTTGTCCTCTTGTAATCTCATAGTACGAGCTCTTGTCGAGTTCTTTCTTGTATCTAGTTCATCTCCCAGAAGGGAGTTCTTGTAATCCAGATATCTTGTTTCATACTTACGATACAGGGTTGTGGGATCTCCTGTATCATCTCTAGTCAAGTTATTCATACCTATCAGTCCCGGGTTGTGGGATGTCTTGTATCAGTCACGTATTCTTGTATCGTTTTTCCTTCACGAGATTCTTGTAATTAGAAATGTATTTATTAAATCTTGTTTATTGTAGTTAGAGAGCACAATGTAGTGCTCCTCAGACATTTTGGCAAGACTAGCTTCTATCCAAGTCCAGGCATCATGGAGAATGCTTATGAACAGATTGTAGCATCACTCCAAAGTCTCCAACAACAAGTCGAGGACCTAACTCATCGAGAGACACAAGTCTAGATGGGATATCCAATGCATGTAGGTGCACTCCTCCACGAATTATAAGAACGAATGGGGAGTCTTCAGACAAATCAAGGGAGTATGCAAGTAAATCAATGGCCTAGTACATTCTTCATGAGGGAACCCAAGATCTACATGCTAGAAAAGTTCGATGGGGATCACACGAAGTTTCGCGGATTTCTCCAACAAGTTAAATTGTACATCCGTATGCAACCTGATAGATACCCTGACGAGGCATCTAGAGTCGGGTTTATTGGAACCTTGCTTTGTGGCCAAGCATTATTGTGGTTTGCCCCAATCTTGGAGAAGAACATGGCAGTACTTCAGAACTGCGAGGGATTTCTTCGAGAAGTCACCGCCACATTTGGAGATGCAGACACAAGTCGAGTGGAAGAAACAAAACTTTGGAAGTTACATCAAGGTAATCGCCCTGCCTCTACCTATGCATCAGAATTTAGGAAGTTGATATATGATCTCACTTGGTATGAAGATTATTCCATAAAATAATTTGGATGGGGTTTAAGAGATGATGTGGACCTTCTGCTCACGATGCGAAAGCTTAAGACATTGAATGAATACATCATGCAAGCTATTCAATGCGATAACCGACTTTTTGAAGGGAAAATAAGAAAAACAAGTAGAAGGAAGACCTCGCCAATGGAAACCCTTCTAGACCACTCCTAAAGATGAGTCTATGCTTGAACCTATGCAAATAGATGTAACTAGGTTCCAACCTCTAACACCAAGAAGTTATGCACTGGGCATATTGCATTTAATTGTCCCAACAAGAGAACAATCTCCAGAGTTGTAGCCAACCTTGTAGAGTAGGGAAACGAAGAAGTCTAGTTGTAAAAGAGATCGTACACCTGGACCATGATATAAGGAAGGATCTCATAATTTGAGCTACACCCATAGAAACATGTCTTGCACCTGTCAAGTTAATCATGCCCAAGAAGTCCCTTTCCCTTACATCTCTAGTAGATTCAGGAGCCTCCTCATGTTTCATCGATGAAGGATTGGTTAAGAAACATGGAATTCTTGTACTTCAAAAGAACAAACAAGTAGTAGCTGAAGTAGTAGATGGACAACCTCTAGTATTTGGGAATATAACCATGGAAACCACACGATTAAGAATACACCTTGGTGACCATGAATCCCACATATGTTTCAATGTAATATCGAGGCTAGTACATCTTGTTATCATTGAAATGCCCTGATTAAAGAAGCATAATCCAGATATCAATTGGGAAAAGAATAAAATCACTCATCGAGATATCTAGAAGAACCCAACGTATGTCGAAGCCAAGACCTTCATACATGCAGTAAGGAAGGAACCAAAATATATGATCTATACCATATCAGCTCAAGAATCCAAGAAACATGATTTAGTGTAGCTACCCAATCAGTTCAAAGGCTTTGAAGATGTTTCTGAAAAGAAGAATGTAGATATCCTCCCAAAGCATAGACCTTATGATTTTACGTTAGATCTTCAAGAGGGAGCGCAACCACCCTTTGGACCAATCTATAGACAATGCCCAAAGGAAATTACATAACTATGCAAGAACACTGATGAGAATCTAGCAAAGAGGTTTATCAAACACTCAATGTCTCCAACAGGAGCTCCTATTTTATTTGTAAAGAAGAAGGGTGGGACTCTCTGGATGTGTGTAGACTATCATGGATTAAATAAAGTCACTATAAAGAACAGATACCCTCTACCACTCATATCATACCTCTTGGAACGCCTTGGAAAAGCAAAGCTCTCCACAAAGATTGATCTTGGAGGAGCTTACAACCTTGTCAGGATCAGAGAAGGAGAGGAATGGAAGACAACATTTCAAAAAAGGTATGGGCACTTTGAATATGTAGTTATGCCATTTAGTCTCACAAATACTTCAGCTGCCTTTCAACATATGATGAATGATATATCTTGAGAGTATTTATATGACTTTGTGGTAATATCTCTTGATGATATCTTGATATTCTCTGAAAATCTAGAGGATCATGAATATCATGCAACGATAGTTCTAGAGAAACTAAGAGAAAAAGGGTTATATGCAAAATTGGAGAAGCGCTCTTTCCATCGGGCAGAAGTGGAGTTTTTAGGATACGTTGTATCAGAGAAAGGAATCTTTAAGGACCCTAAGAAGATCAAGACAATCCTTGATTGGCAACCACCTTCCCGTGTTCGAGATGTATAATGTTTTTTAGGGTTTTCTAATTTTTACAGGATATTCATCAAACATTACTCCAAGATAGTGACACCTCTTACCAAGCTTATAGGAAAATCAAAATTCTCATGGACCGAAGGAGTAGAAAAAGCCTTTTAGACCTTGATATTAGCATTCACCAATGCTCCAATTCTAGTCCATCCTATTTCTAGCAAGCCCTTCTTCCTAGAGACAGATGCATCAGACTCCGCCTTAGGGACCATTCTATCCTAATATGGAGATGATGGACACCTACATCCAATTGCATATCATTCAAGGAAAATTTCCCCTCTAGAGGTTAATTATGAAATCCATGATAAAGAACTACTTCCATAGTAGATACATTTGATACCTGGCGTCACCATCTAGAAGGAGAAGCTCACGAAGTTATTGGGTATATAGATACAAGAACTTAGAGTATTTTATGACTATCTGCATCCTCAATGGAAGGCAATCTCGATGGAGTAACTTTCTATCCAGGTTTGAATTTATCATCACCTACTGTCCAAGACGTCAACAATGTCAGTCAGATGTCTTGTCCAACAGATCTTACCTTGCACCAAAGAAGGATGAAGAGGCCTTCGATCAACAAGAGAGTGTATTACTCAAGCCTGAGCATCGTTAGGAGCTATCTCTTCAAGCCATCATGAAGATTCAGCCTTGGCTTTTTTGATCCATAAGAATCTACTACAAGACGAATTGTTTTTTAATGTTGAGAAAAAAACTCAAGAAGGAGAAGTAAACAAATTTTAGGAAAAGGACGGGTTACTATTTTGTAAGAACCTATTGTATGTCCCTCCAAGAAAGCCCAGGATCCGAGTACTTCAACAATATCATGACAATCGTGCAGCAAGACATTTTGAAGTAAATAAAACAATAGAACTCATATCAAGGGACTTTTGGTGGCCTCAAATATGGAAGGAAGTCTAAGAATATATCCGAACTTGTGACACTTGCAATAGATCTAAGATACCACGACATAAACCTCATGGCCTCTTGCAACCTTTACCTATTAGGCCATTGGCTTCATTGTCTATGGATTTCATCACAGATCTACTAAAGTCAGAGAAGTAGGATGCCATCCTTGTTATTTTGTGGATAGATCTACAAAGATGACACACTTCATTCCAACTACCAAGGCAATCCTAGGTGCAACCATTGCTAGACTTTTTCTCAGATACATCTTTAGGCTTCATGGATTGCTTGATGATATTGTCAATGATCGAGGTCCACAGTTCATATCCAGCTTTTGGAATAGTCTTTGCAAGCTCCTTGGTGTTCAAGTTAAACTATCTACAGCAAATCATCCATAGATTGATGGACAAACAGAACTGGTGAATCAAGTCCTAGAGCAGTATCTCCATTGCACCAACAACTATCACCAAAATGATTGTTTTGAGTTGTTACTCTTTGCAGAGTTTGCCTATGACAATAGTGTTCATGCATCTACTAAGCAAATTCCCTTCTTTGCAAACTATGGATAACATCCAAGGATGGATATACAACTCTCAAATCATGTCAAGAACCCAGCTGCCAAAGATAAGTCCCAATACCTCATGGAAATTCACAAAGAACTCAAGGAAGAGATCCATAAAGCTCAAAAACATTATAAGTACTATGCAGATCAACATTGTGTTCAAAATCCATCGTATCAAATTGGGGATAAAGTATGGTTACTCAGAAACAATTTGCAAACTTCAAGGCCTTGTGCAAAGGTTCAGTTTTTCATGTGTTCATGTTGGAACCATATCAGATTTCACCATTGACGTGGGAGAAAGCTAGTCCTTCACCAACTATCGAGATTGATGATCATGAAGAATTTGAAGTCGAGCATGTCCTAGATTCGAGAATATCCCAAGGAAGATTGGAGTACCTTATTCATTGGAAAGGGTATGACATCAGTGATCGTACTTGGGAACTTGTAGAAAACCTTCCGAGAGCACAAGGTTCAAGAATTCCATAAGAGAAATCCAATGAAGTCGAGATCAGAGAACATGAATGCTCCTCGTGGAACTCGTCGCTTGAGGGAGAGGTGATATCATGGACAAAGGAAACCATCTTGAACCTCAAATTCCATGTGAATCCTATATCTCATGATTGGTTCAGAATAAGGAGAAACCAATGCTTCCATTACATCTGGAACATGTCAAAACCCAAAGATCGACTATCTATTTGCTAAATTGTGACATCCAGAGGTCCTGTTCTGATTATTGACATCATTGATGATATCATCACCTCGCAACCACCTTTGGGAACCACCCTTGAAATCCTATATAAGGAGGTCTTGGCCACATACAGACTCAGTCTTACCAATATCAGTCTTGGGAGCTCAAGAAGTCCTGACCACCAAGTAAGTACTCTCCATGTTCTAGTTCCACTTCTTGTCTTGTTCCTTGTTCTAGTCTTATCTAGTCTAGTTCTTGGTCATCTTGTCTTGTGTTACATCCCCAAAATTAAAGGACATCTGGATGGGCGCCTATAGTTAAAAGTGTTCGGTCAAATTTGAACTGACGGGCCAGTGTGAATTGGGCCACCTCCTCAATTGAGCCTATAAATAGGACCCATGGGCTCATTTGTGAGATATCTCTCGTGTGAGGCACTTGGAATCTTGGCCCTTTGGCAGAGCCTCGTCACCCGTACTGGTGGGGGACTGGTGGTATGGGATGCAAGTCCCTTGGAGGTGGTTGTCCGCTTGGCTACAGGCTTCCAAGCTCGGGGATGAGCCCATATTAGCTCTACGGTTGGGAGGTGAGTCTGATGTTCGCCCTTCTATTGTTTGTGAATAGGGCTTGTGTCTTGTCTTATCCAGCAGGGAGGATCTTGGAGGTTATAACATTGCTATCAGAGAAGCTCTCTGCTCGCATGCAAAAGGAAGGACAACGTGCACAAAACCATTAGAGCTCATGGAGCCGTGATGGCTCAGTTTGACATTCTTCTCACCCTCTTGCATGGGGTGGTATGGGACGCTTCCAGCAAGAGGAAGGAGCAAGGGGAGCACATGCAAGCTGATGGTTGGAGAACATAGGTAAGTCCCTCTCTTCTTGTGTTTTCCATGTAAGTAGGTGGTTGGATGACTGGAACTCTCCAACTGCATGCTTGCTAGAAGCCATGGCTGCTGCCTTTCTTCTACTGCAGAGAAGGAAAGGAGGCAACATGCGCTGCCTTGTGTGTGGTTGGGTAGAGAAAGGGGGCTGTGTGGGAGCCAACTTAAAAGGAGAGAGGCAAGAAAGAAGCATACATCGAATATTTGCTTGTTGGATGCCCTTCAACCTTATTGGGCAAAGAAAATTCGATGAGCGCTGCTGACTTTTGTCCATGACGCATGCCTAGAGTGAAACCCATCATCAGCCTATAAGATGCATTTGGTTGGCATGAGGAAATCACATGTACACTGGGAAATGAAGGGGCTGGATGGGAAAAGATGAAAGGAATGGGATGTAGCTTGTAAAGAGGGCTGGACAGCCACTATATCTATTGGTTGCCCCCTCTTTGCGCTCAAGCCCAGCCTAATTCTTTTTTTAGCAGCACCTCTATATGAGTGCACAAATGTGCATGGCTGTAATTCATCCATCAGTTGATGGAAAGAAGGCAGTCATCTTCCTTAAGCAACAAGGCATCATTAGGACAGCTGTAGTAGATGGGCAATGGTTTTCTTTACCTTGCGCATGCAATTACTTGGGCTGCAAGGCAATTACTTGAGTTGCAAGGCAATTACTTGGGCTGCAAGGCAATTACTCGGACAACAAGGAATCTTCCATTTGGGATCTTCTGGCATAAATTTGGTGGACCTATCTCATTGAATTGAGTCCATCATGCATGCATTCTCCTTCATACATTCTATGTGGCTGGTTATACTTGGGTGATGTGTACAATTAGAAAGTTTTGAAAACTTTCTAAATTAATTAAGGATGTAGCTAGAAAATAGTGGAGGTGGGAGGATATTGATTCAGGAACATACGAATGAAAAGCTCCGCTAAAGTGATAAAGATTCTCGTACTCAGTGTACAATTTTTTGGTTTGATGCAAAAAGATATTTTTGCACACTACACAAAGCATATTCTTAAATTTCCAAGACGGAATTAATTTTTGAAGATACAAAATATTTTTGGGTTCAAAAACTTTCATGATCATTCAGCGACAGGGTTTACATCAAATCAAAAGTTTCCACATGTACAAAGACTTTTTCTCTATAAATACTGCCAAAATTTGTGAATGTCGGTTTCTCGCTTTGAGCATTCTTCTTCTTCTTAGTTCAAATGGCTTCTTCTTCTCATCGTCCTTCCAATCATGTAACCTCATGTGAGGTTTACAACAAAAGAGAGGATTCTTTGCGAAAACCTCTTTCTGTGAAATTAAATGAATGGGTAACTATGCTTCGTAGCGGCAGAGTTGCCCATAAGGTCAATCGTGCCAAAAGAGACGACACAAGGAACCACTGGAAGGGACGTATTCTCAGTTTCAAATTGAAGAGATGTGGTTGGTTTGCACGAGTACAACATGTGTACACCGCTAAGGATCTTGTTCTAGAAAATGATCTGCAATTTCCTTCGTACTGTAAGTGAAGTTTTACAATGCTCTTCGATCATTCCAGTTGTTTTTGTATAACAACACATATGTTTTTGTATTGTAGATATCTTTCCTTCCAATATTGTGGAATGGCAACCTGTTGAATGTTTAACAGGAACATTGAGAGTTCTTCATAAGGAATATGTAGAACTTATGTATGCAGACAAATCTGTTCAATTTTTCAATAGCATAGAGTTATTTGTCCATTATGCAGATTATCAAGTGCCATTAAGGAGGAGTTCTTATGGAAATCTTGTACATGTACCTGCTCCTTCCATCTCTTCATTAGATTGGGATGCTCTTGATCATTCAAGAGTTCCAAGTTTTTTATGCAAAATGAAATCTAACATCCAAAAGGCAATGTCAGCGGGTCGAATTTCGAGAAGGATAAAGATTCAATGGTTGTTTTGCCTATTTATGTCTTTGTAGCATGCTTTAAAGACATGTTATTACAAAAAACAAAAGCAATATGGTTGAATAGAAGAGTCTCTGTTTCAAAGATTGATGATGTTTTAGGTAGGGAATGGGATAGCAAAGAAGTTCAAAAGCTTGGTGACATTATTTTATGTAAGTTAGTCCAAATTCTCTTTCAATCTCATATCAGATATGTTCACAATCTCTGGTTTTAGGATATGACTATAGAAGATGGAAAAAGAAGCTTGGACTTTGGATAACCTTGGACTCAGAGGAGAGCTGTCCAGAATTTGAGTTAGAAGGATTGATTCATCTAGATTTTCAATCAAGGAAAATAATTGTCATTGCAAATTGGAATCTCAAGAATGTAAAGGAGCTCCTAGAATACCTTGATGAGGCATCATCAAAGTTTAGATTATCAATTGATGATGCAATAGTTAACATTAGATCAGAGAAAACATTATCTTGCATAACTTGCTTATCACCAAGGGTGATTAAGTTTCAACGCTTAAGATTGTAACAAGTTAACCCTTGACATCCTATTGATACATAATGTATCTCCCTCTTATAGAAGCTTCTATTGATACTTCCATCGATTTTTCTTTGCAAGATGGTGACAAAGAATGTGTGTTAAATTAGCATTTTAAATGTCTATATTCATATTGGCATTTTTTTGTTTAATTTCAAGATTTTGATGAGGTTCTTATTGTACAATGATAAGAATATAAACCAAGATATTCTTAGATAATTTTTAGGACCCTTATTTCATACTTCCATTGATTTTTATTTGTAGGAGTGAATTGATGACTTCAATTGATCCCCATGAAGAATAACATTTTGTCTGGAAGGAGCCTCCTCTCCCTCAGCTCTAGCAATCCATGCTCTTGTGCCTGGACTTTGCATGCAGTATAAGCAAGGGTACTTAGAATTTTCCCCTCCACTTATACCAAACATGCATTTGAGCGTCTTTAGGTCTCCACTCAAATGCCACTCAACTTTAAAGTTCTCGTAGTCTTTGACATTCAACAATTCTTCCGCATGATGCCTTTGGATAACATTTGGAATGTTTATCTGTGAGAATAACTATTTAAGTGTTTTATGGCTCTTAGATGGAACTTGAGCACAACAAACCCACCAAAACTCCATTTCTAATTGTACTTTGAGAGATGGAGTATCCAATTTCCCAAGGCTATAGTCCAAAGCTTTGTTCATCAGTGCAATACTTATTCTCTCCATCTTTTGATGTTTTTTAAGCTCAGCTTCATCACGTTTGATTAGATATCTATCCATACGTTGTTAAATGCATTGTAAGTGAAATGTAACTTTTGTTTTCCTACTTCGTAAGGCATGTTATCGTGAATATGTTTATATTCACCAAATACTGATGTGATCTTTTTATTCAACGAGAGCCGAAACTTTCCTACATGATGGGGTCTAGGCAATCCAAAACTTCTAACTTTGTTAAATTTTAAAAATTCACACAAAACTTTTGAAATTGCTCTATAACCTTTCCTATTCACTCCCACGCTATCACAAATCTTCTGAATTTGAGATGGTTCTAGTAGCAGATTCATTTCTATCATGCATTTTTGGAAAACAAAACGTTTCAAGCATGTGTTTTCATTCAGTTTCAATATTCTTAAAACATCAATTTGACTCAAAATTTAATTACAGAAATGTATGTGCTCAAAACTACTCGACATATTGATTTGTCACATGATCTCTTACAATTTTCATTCTTTTCTTTTTCTAGCCAGATTTTTTAGTCAAATCTAAAAAAGGTTTTACTCGTTTTGACCGCATTCTCAAACCTATAGGAGTTTCTTTCATTTTTTTTAAAAGAATCTAACTGAGAAGATAAAGTGGATAATTTGTTTTCTAGCTCCCTCATATGAAAATCCCTTTGATGTAGTGTGTTTTGTAGAGAGTTTATGTATTGTACATAATTCCTTGAAATCTCCCAAAGCCTTGAACAATAGCCTCCTAAACCAGCCTCACCATCTCCTACAAATCTAATTAGATAATGAAGATTATGAAAATGGGGATACCTTCCAGTTTGTGGATCAATTGGATAAATAGATCCATCTGTCCATATGTCGATATGTTTCTTGCCTTCCTTTCGTGAACCATCCACTTCAGGAGGATGAAGATCCCTTTAGAATACTTTTCTTGTCGTTGCATACTCATGACTAACTACAATGTTGATATGGAACTTATCACAATGATTTCGGTTGTTTGAAAGCTCAGCGAGAGTATTTGGGTTAAGGTTCTCCATGGTTTGCTATGAAAAGTGACCGGCAAGTGTCTAAAATGACATGAAAGAGAGAAACAGGCCTACTATGAAAAGTAGAGTAAAAAAGCTCAAAACATCATCAGCACACATTATATAGGTCCGTGAACAAGAGAAAAATTTGAATTTTGACCAATGCCCGATGAGCACAAACTTTGAGGCATAAGATATCACACAAACTTTTCATGATTATCACACGAGTTTCTCTCTCTCCAAAATTTGCATAAGATACGTTTTAAATGAACTTACACAGAATTTCTTAAAGGATTTGAAAACTTTAATGCAAATTAAGCACAACTAACTGAAATCCTTACACGGCCCTTTTTTGACCGTTTTTCACCCTAATGCAGATTTTTAACTCCATTAGATGAGCCATGGATGCTGTTCATGGTCAGGTGGGGTCCTTTGCCCATGACTTGAGCATATCCATGGTGTGCTCAAGATGAAGGGCATGAGTACACTCACTTCCTCTTTGATTAGGAAGTAGCCGGAAGAGACCCTGGATGCATATTCACTGGGATTCTGAGGATCTTGGGCATTGACCCAAATCCTCGAGGATCTATTGGATCCTATAGCTACTGAGCTGAAGTGGGGATGCTGAAAGGAGTACTTCTTTGAAGTGTTTTGAAGACCCACTGGTTGCGACTGCAGGCATGAGAGGTATTGATTAGGGCGTGACCCTAATAATCCAAGGAAATCCTTGGGGAGGATTTTGCCTACCAAGGTTGGACTACAGCTAGATAGTCGAGGAGACCAATGGCGAGGGCCATACCTTGCAAGGTCTACAAACTTCGTGGAAGGGATTTCCACTTGACGGCTAGTGGTTGATAGAGGATCCGGATCATCCTTGTGAAATAGGCCGTATTTGCCATGAAACCACTTAAAATGGGACCTCTGCACACGCTTTTGTTGTATATACCTTGTGGGAGGCATTAGAAGATGGTTGCCATGAAAGAGAGGATACTAGGTGCCTCTATATCACTGTTGGAGATTGCCATGTGAGAGAGGTTCTTCCTCCATGACCACTGATGGGATCTACCATATGATGGAAGACTCATTCCTTGGGTTGAGCCACCAATGACATCTACCTTGTGATAAGGACTATGGTCTTGTGTCATGTAGGGGTACTTGTCATGAGGTTGAGGAATTTATTCCGCAATAGAGCACTGGGGAGAGATGTATCCACATGGCATGATTGGATGCGATGCATCGTTTGCACGTCATTTTTGTTTGATTGGCAGAACATTCATGGATTCTAATTTATTCTTCTTCTGCATTCTTTTTACTTATGAGCACATTGATCTTTGTTTTGGCATGATGTGGATGCACTCTACCAGAGGGGCTGGTGGGTCTCTGATCACCTTGGCAGATATGCCAAGGTGGTCTTATGAGAGACCTTACAGAGGGTGTTACCTAAGGGTGTCTATTACCCTTGGATTTATGAGGATGCTCTCTTTAGCTCCATAGAGATCTCGACTATGTGTGTCTTTCTCTGAGAGGGGGCTGCTATATGATTGCCATGTTTGGGATCACGTAGTTAGTCCAAGTCACTTTTGTGACCCGATAGTCATGGGTCCGGGGTACCTATATGATTGGTCACAGTGAGAGAATGATGGTAGGAAGATATTCCAGTATTATTGGACTGCTTCTCCGATAGGCAAAGATAGGCATGGACTAGGATGGGGATATGTTGGCAGTTATGCCCCATCATACTTGATACACCTTGGCCCTAGTAGGCTTGCATTTGTTCATCAGTACAGGATGTATTTGTTCATCGTACAGGATGTATTTGCTCTTCAGTAAAGGATGGGAGACCTTCTCTATGAAGTGTCCATTAGAATGCACATGGTATCAGGCTAGCATGAGCTAGGCACAAGGTACATGTGTATATGCGAGATACCCCGTATGTGATATTTGTAGAGATACATGTATTGCCATTCTAGTATAGATTGAGCACGGGATACATGGATAGGATGGAGCCCTCCAACTTGAGGTATCCATCGGGATGCATGTGGTGCTATAGTTGTGATGGTTTAGCATACAACACATGCATTGTCTCTTGTTCAGAGTCTCGATAACGGATCGCTAGCACCACTATGGACTCTATCATGAGATAGTTCTTGACCTTGTATGGATCAAGATGCTATTACAGTCATCAAGAGACGAGTCCAGTTATGGAAAGGGTCCTAGTCATAGTTCTAGTGGGCTTTGCTCACCTTCATGTGGAATTGTTATGTCCATTGGAGTTGTGTTGTTTGCTTGAAAGGGAGTAGTGTTGCCTTCCCAAAAGGGAGATTCTAGTATTTCAGCGACTCCTGACATCTGGTTTCCTTTGGATGTATTGTTTATACTGGTTTCCTTTGGAAGTATTGTTTATACTGATCGAGAGATCATTTAGATCGAAGGATTGACCCTGGATTGTGGAGAATATGTTGGTGGTGTGATGATCATACGTCAGATGATGTCGCTTGATCATAGATGGTATATCCATCATGAATACCTATGTAGACATGACCATTGTGGAGCCGGATATATTACAGAGGATGTTGCCCTTGATGGAAGCCCTCTTAGTTCCTCAATTGTGATGGTAGCCCCTTGGGTTTTTGACCCAAGAGCCGTTGCCCACAAAAAGTATGCCCCATTGTTATGTCTACATATGGTATGGTTTCACCCAGCATTTACCTCTCATTTATGGTCCCATTGGGTGAGTGACTTTCTCCGCTTGATGTATGCTCATGATAGTATTCAATATCGATTGATGTACAGCATGTTGATGTTGATATTTAATCATGAGCTAATCTCTTTCTCAACCACGAGACCTAGAGGCATGGATCCTTAGTTTGTAGTAGAGACTCCTTCCTGGAGGAAGGAATTGTTATAGAGGGAGGAGAACACGACGAAGACAACCTTGCATTATGTTGTCTTCCTTGCACTTCATTGTTCTCCATACTATTCACACGATATGTGTGCACCTAATGGTCTTGGTAGGGCATGAGGATATACCTTAGGATAACCCTAGATCGTGAGACAATTCAAACTGACATGTGCATGGTGTTATCTTCTCGATGGTGATCCGTATTTGATCACTGATCGTTGGTGTATCTTACAAGTCTGATCTATCTTGAGGAATCAATGACATCCTAGTTCTGTGATAGTTGACAGGTTGGTGACTTGGACAAGTATCTTGGTCCCATGATAGTTGCCCGCGAGGCAACTTGGGTAGGTATCTTGGTTCCATGATAGATGCCTTGCATCTCAACTCGGATAGGATGATTTTATGTGACACTCATGCATGAGATCTGAGCTTGGAAGATATTATCAGACATGTTTCACTAGAATCCGACTTGGTTTTAGACAGACGGGAGAGGAAGTCCCGAAGACTTCTTATCTTGAGTATCTGATTAGTGGAGGCACCGACTTGAGTCTGTTTTGACTTGGGAGTCAGTCAGGTTGTCGATGGATTGGACTCTTGGTTTTAGCCAAGAAATTACTGAGGACAACAATTAGAAATAAGGGGGGAAATGTTACATCCCCAAAATTAAAGAACATCTGGATAGGCGCCTGTAGTTAAAAGTTCCCGATCAAATATGAACCGATCACCCAGTGTGAACTGGGCCACCTCCTCAATTGAGCCTATAAATAGGATCCATGGGCTTATTTGTGAGATATCTCTCGCGTGAGGCACTTAGACTCTTGGCCCTTTGGTAGAGCCTCATCACCCGTACTAGCGGGGGGTTGGTGGTATGGGACGCGAGTCCCTTGGAGGTGGCTGCCCGCTTGGCTACAGGCTCCCAGGCTCAGGGTTGAGTCTGTATTAGCTCTACGGCTGGGAGGTAGTCTGATGTCCGCCCTTCTATTGTTTGTGAATATGACTAGTGTCTTGTCTTGTCCGACAGGGAGGATCTTGGAGGTTATAACATCTTGTCCTCTTGTAATCTCGTAGTATGAGATCTTGTCAAGTTATTTTTCATATCTAGTTGATCTTCCACAAGGAAGCTCTTGTAATCCAGATATCTTGTTTCATACTTATAATCCCAGGTTGTGGGATCTCCTGTATCATCTCTAGTCGAGTTATTCATACCTATAAGTCTCGGGTTGTGGGACATCTTGTATCAGTCACATATTCTTGTATCTTTTTTCCTTTGTGGATGTTCTTGTAATTAGAAGTGTATTTCCGAAATCTTTTCTACTGTAGTTAGAGAGCACAGTCTAGTGCTCCCCTGACAAGTATGTCTTGCATAAGAAAGACTTTAGTGATATTGAAGATCAAGATTTTCTTGATTATGAGGATATGAATTTCCTTCATGTTGAAGGAGAGATGGTTTGGGATCATAACAATGATGAAGAATTCCTCGAAAGATTAGAGGTAGAAGTGGATTCTGTAATTGATGGCATTCAACTAGAGAGAAATCTTGATGGATATAATAATAAATACGAGCATATACAACAATTTGAGAATGATGAACCTTTTCGTTCGAATATGAATCTAACCAAAAACTCAATTTCAATGAAGATGAAAGCTTAGTTAATCATAATGGAAATGATGAAATTCTTTCAAACGATTTCAAGCATGAAATGAATCAAAGTGTGTGCTTGAAGGGACTTTTTGATGATGGTTTAAGCACATTAAAATTCAAAACGTTATATATATGTGCTCTCCATTCATCAACTGCATCCTCATATGATGCATTTGAGAAAAGTGTGAATAAAGATAACTATGCCCAAATATTGAATCATGGATTTTCAAAATTTCCAAGGGCTATGTATGTCAATCAAGCTATCAAGGGATGGAAAAGCAAATGAGATGGCTTATTTGCATATCTAACCTATTTCGGAATGTTTCGTTGGTTGATGCGATTGAAAGGTGGCTTTTTTACAAGCATATCTTTTTTGGTGAGCATATATCAAAGGAGATCGTCTCGAAGGTAGAACCCTAGTCAATAAGGTTCCACAAAGCTTAAAAATGATTCTGTAAATAAAAATATATATAATTGATATTCTTTGCTTTTACTTTAAGATAGATACCAGAAACCAAATAAAAAGAAGACGACAAGATTTTGGAGTGGAGATGCTCATGATGATGAATACAAGAGACGTCAATCAGATATGCTTCCATTATAACTTCTTTCTTTTATAATGTATAGTAAATATGTATTTCATCTTGCATGTGATAGATATGCTAGAATTTGTATAAATTTAAGCGAATTAAGTAGACTTAGGCTGACCTACAACTATTATGATTGCATGCAATATAGGAAAGACCGTGATTATATGAGTAGGACAAACTAGAGCTTTCGGGAGCAAAGTCATGGGAAAGTGAAGAAAAGATTTAAGCTGAGTACCTGTATATACTAGTATGCAGGGATGCTTGATGACTGGAACTCTTTGGATTCTACTTTTGATTCCTCGTCTTAGAGATTATGATTGAGATAGCTTCACATACTAACGAGCTATATATGTACATGTATGTGTTGTTAGTGCATTGCGATGGGAAAGTAGGTGAGTGGATCAAGGCCACGAACTGATGTTAGTTTTGTCATATGGCCTGAAAATCATATTATCATGTACCTATATGTGTTGATAGGTAGGTGGAGTCACTTTGGCAAGGTGGTCAGAGCCACAAGCTGATGTCGATTTCGTATGGGGCTGGTGTTGTGTATTGTGCGCCATATCGAATCGATACATGAGTGGGATAAACTTGGTCTGGTGGACAAGTCCATGAGTCGCACCCGATTTCGGCATAGGCCGACCTATGTAAATAAAAGAATATATAAAATAAAATAAAAGCAAAAAGGTTGAGTTGTGATGAAATGCAAAGAAAAAGAAAAATAAAGTAACAAAAGAGAAAAATAACAAAAAGATCTAATGGGGGTTTGTTCAGTGAGAGATGAACAGGGAATACAAATCGTAGTTCCATAAATCAAGTTAGTAGGGATTAGTATATGCATGTGCTTGGGATGAGCTATTGAATCTATTCATATGATTGTTAGTCTGATTGTAATTGTTGTAACATAAAAGCTTGAATGTGGTAGTTGTATCTACTTTATTCTCAAAGTTTGTACAAAGTTCAATGAATTTTCTTGAAATAAGCATGTGCTTGTTGTTTCTTTTAAAAGTGATTTACATCCACCTATAATTTTTTGATACTCGTTTGTGTTTGATGTTTTGCTTGCAAGTTGGCATCTGGAGGATGCTCAGGTTCGGAGGGGGTGGATGTGGTCGTGATTTGAAACTAAGACCGTGATTAAGTTGAGTGCATCAAATAAAAAGGACATCGAACCAAGACAAATATTGGTCAAGAAGGTAGATGTAGGAGAAACTATGGGAAAGATTTATAAGGAAACGACATGAAGATCAAATCCTATGGAAGGATGCCAATACAAGTGTATAGAGCTTCAATTGTTCATTGCTTGATGTTATGGTTGTTTTGTATTGATAATTTATTAGCTTGATTCTGAATTTTCATGTACCTGCATAAAAGGGTTAGAGCATGCATGCATGTATGTCTACATGTGTATATAAAGTATATATATATTCCTACATATATGCGCTTCCATGCATGGGTATCTATGTGCATGCGTGTGTCCTTATGTGTGTTGCAGTGCATGCCTAAGAATCCATGTGCATGCCCGATCATGTATGTTCATATGTGAGTATAAAATTTGTATTTCTCCATGTGCATCTAAATGTGCATGTGTTCCTATGCAAATGTGTGTGCCCATGTGCAGAAATGTATGCGCTTCAATGCATATGTGTGTATGTGATGTTATGCCATGCCTTTATACATGTGCATGTACATGTTTTCATATGTGCTAATATGAGTGCATTTATTAGCATTCAGTGCAAGTATAAGTATTCCCTCATGTGCATGCACGTGTTCTGATTGTATTTTTGTGCCTTAATGTGGACATATGAATAATTAAATGTGTGAATGTGGATTGAGTATGTGTGTGGTAATAATTGCATACACATATATGTACCGTATGTGATATGTGCATGTATTAATGTGTGCAGATGAACATGTATTATGTGCTATATAATATAAGTGCAATTGTGCATGCGAGTATTAATGTGTGCGTTATGTGCATATGCATGTCTATGTGCATAATGCGTGCTGGTATGTGTGCATTAATATCTATGTGAACATGAGTAAATATATGTCTTTCCATCTATATGTCCGCATGTATGTGACTGCGTTTGTATGCATGTGATATGCTAAAGTTGTGTATATGAACAGGGTTTATTTATGTGTGCATTTTATGTTTATGTGTGCCATTACATCTAAGTGCTCTTATTCTTTTTTGTGGAGCATCTCAGCTATTGTTTTCGGAAAAAAAAAGAGGAGGAAACCTTTCCTAAAACGAGGAGAGAACCATGTGAATAGAATGTGTAGGAAGGACTCTCTGGGTTCCGATTTCCGCTAACAGTTTACTTAACTATGCATTCATCTGTACTTACCATCACTGTCTTTTGATGCTTCAGGTCAGCATTCCTTTCTTCTGACTAGTTTTTCCCTGTCTAGTACTCTTTATATCTAGAGACAATGATGGGTTTTCCTCTCTTCCTAAATGAAAGAGTAAGTCGACTACCGAACTCCAAAAAATAAAAAAGTAATGAGGTATGTTTGGATTTGGGTGCTCTAGGGTTTACGTGGAGCATCTGTTGCTCTTAAGGGTTTCACCCTCTATCCATCTCACATGCATGTCTAGGTGGTGTTAGTTAAGTTTGTCATGATGTTAATTGCTTCCCTTCGACCGCTGAAATGCACTTCATCCTCCCACCTCCCAAGGAGGGGAGGTCATGGCGCTACAGGATGCTTTACTGAATGGATTTACCTTGTCGGTTATGCTTATGCTTTTTGCTCACCTAATGCAGGCCTCAACACTTCCCATCCTGTAGCTCTCAACGATGATCCCATCTTTGGTACAGAGAACTCTATTTCACCAAACTATACATATGCAAAGACCGTTCGCACCATGGGTATTGGTAACCCCTCTGTATATGATCTTTGGCAAGACATAGGCCGATGATCTGAAGTTCTACCTAAACGCAAGTGGATGTCGACATCTATAATGGATAGATCGACTGTTAAATTGTTAGAAGTGCAGCTATTGATGTTTTCATTTTACCAAAAAGATGGAGAATCTTATCCAGCATAGATGCTGCCAACAACATACTACTGAAGATTTATATGACTTCGATGTTGCTGTCAATGATAAAGTAGTTGCAGTCGTTATCTGTATAGTCATGGACTATTAAGTCATGTAATATTTGCTCATGGGTACAACAATATATAAAGATCTGCGAACTTTTTATGCATTCAATTACAATGACTTATGACTATGAACTCATGCATACTCTGTTTGTGGGACAAGTCCTAAATGTAGATGTCAAATCATATTACGGTATGAAGTCAATGGCCTGGAGTTATTGTCAAAATCTGTGAAGGTTGTCACAACCAAAATTTGTGAAGCTGGCGTGCTACTTTTAGAGCTTCTTATCACATGTATAATGATGGAGTGGATGTCAATACTTATAAAGAACGATTGCGAGAGTATATGAAGTGAAGGATACATCAAAGTTGCTGCTGTGATCTTTTTGAGACTAATTCAAATATATATGTATCAATACTATGTACACAAGCAAGGCGCTGATATTGACTATGTTATTTATTGCTGCACATGAAGTGTCTTGGGATCTCCATGGTCATTCACATTGGCTTATGTATGTTGAAGTGCATCTAGCTTCACTTCAGGAGGATATACTATCGGCTGCAAGTTTTTCTTTCTTGCAGACCCTTTTGAAAGGGGATGACGAGAGGCTGCTCTGTGCAAATGAAGAAAGTTGGTATATTTGTCATAGAGGCAGGGCACAGCAGAACAGGTGTTTCATGGAGCAAGAGAGTCAAACTCCTATGCGGCTTCAAACTACAAGCGGCATTAAGGATTAGTTTTATTTGAGTGTTAGAATCTTGATGGAGACATTGTTGCAGTCTTGGTGGACCTGTGGCACTTGTGGGAGGTTTGAGGGAAGAAGTCAGAGAAGGTGTTGCATCCATGTCATTTGATAAAGCCCATCGCCTCCTACAATACTGTTACAGGCAGCTGCAAGAAAGTTTGAAGAACTAAAACTGTAATTTGACTTCAAGACAAAGATAATAGGCGAAAGAGGAGGATCCGAACGCAATAAATCATGTTAACTAAAACTTGAGAAGGGTCTTCTTTGTTCCCTCTGTTTGGCATTTTCAGTGAAGAGGAAATGCTGGTTCTTAGAAACCAAGAAGAGGAAACAAGTAAAGGTGAAGATAACCTAAGAGAAATCGTATCAGACAAAGATGAGCTTATCACACGACTGCAATGAAATATGTTTGTATGCATGTGTAGACGCACGTAGCGATTAGTGAGCAGCTTGGCCAAATTCCTTAAGAAAGTGAGTGCTTGTGAGTGGTGGCCTGCTGCATCATGCCACAGCTAGCGGGTCGATCTTCAACCAAAGCATTCATTTCAGTACTGCTGCATACACATCAAGTCCCAAACAAGTGCTTACATAGCTTGTGATAGAACAAATATACTATTTGGATCAAGGTTTATATCAACTCATCTTGAAACTTCCCTCTAACCTTGTTATCTTGCGAAGAAAAGTGATAGATAGAGTAGAGCGTTGGAATGGATTGGAGGGGAACAATTGTTTTCCATGAACCCATATAGGGAGAGCCTCTTTGATGACAATCCTTGAGCACGAAGATCGACGTTTCCTTTAAACTTTATAATTTGAGAAGCACTACATATGTTGAACGTGAAGAGTGAGAATTGAGTTATTGCAAGAGGAAGCCACATTACCTTTTATTGTGAAAACTTGCAAGGATATTGGTTGTGAAAGATGCGTTACGATCGGTCTTCGGATCCTGCAAAGATGCCTTGCCGGTGGAACAGATAACATTGCAATAGCTGGGCTTTTTTCAGTAGATGCAATACCGATTCTTATGGTTCTTCTGAAAAGTCTGAGTGTAAGAATTGCAAGAAGGTTCCACGCATAAATGTGCATAAATGTTTCTTGTTATGTGCATAAATGTTTCTTGTTATGTGCTGAGAGGTTTTGTACCTAAGCCTATTTAAATGATATCTGTGGTCTTGGAGCGACATATATCTGATGATTTAATACCGGCGTGAAGGCAATTTAAGAGAAAAAGTTAGTAGTTATGAAATCGATTTTTGAATATTTGAAACACATGAAGATGTGGAAAAATCTTGAAGAATTCATCGCCTGCTTTTTTTTGTGCGCTCTAACAGTAAAGATGGACTATATTGTGATATAGATCACACCGTCGGTGATCCACATATACGTTTATGAGCTGTGCATGTAAATTTATGTGATGTGCATTTGTATGGTTGGCTTGTGTCACATATATGCCATTTGTAGATCAAATGTGCATAAGAGTAGGCTTTGTATCTGAGAGTCACTTTATGTTACACTTGGCTATTTTCATATTTGTTAGCAATGTCCTTCCACCAACTGGGGTCCTCATGTCCAGTGTATATGAAGAACACAAAGACAGAAGATGATTTCTATATGTAACGTGCAATGGTGAGAACAATTTTGGTTTGGTATAGAAAAATATCTAGTGATCTCTAATTTTAGAGATTCTTAGTTCTTGGTTCTTAATAGGGTAAGCTGTTCAAAATGTATATATGCATTTACTGATGTTTCTGTAAGAACTGCTAGAGGATTTCTGGGAATGAAGAGAAAGTTTTTAAGGCATCTTTCCTATGAACAGAACCTTCAAGGAAGAGCATGATCTAGCCACAAGGACAACAGAAGCTGCAAGAATACACCAAAAATACCTAGATAGAGTTCTTGTAATTATGAAGAAAGCTCCAAGAAGTAACATTCCAGATATTGACAAGAAGAAATATTTGGTGCCATCAGACCTCAATATAGGACAGTTTGTGTTTTTAATCCGCAAGAGAATCAAGCTAGAGTCTGAAAAGGCTCTTTCACAATAGATCTAAGAACTAATTAAACTGAGCTCAAAGGAAGGTGAACAACAAAGAATTTATCTTCATATAGTCCAATAATTAGGTCATAGATATTTATAACCATTATAGGGCAAGATCTATCATATATAATGAAAGCTCTTTCTCTTCCTCCCTCCTTGTTTTGAACTCTGCGACGAGTACCTGACTTGCTTGTTGATGAAGTCTCAAGTATGTGCATATGATCATCAATACATTTTTGTTTTGTCATTTATCAAAATCCTAAATACAAAGAATCTAAGATGTTGTGACTGCAAATGTAGCTCCTTATTGTCGATGGGAAGCGTACAAGTGAGGAGGTTCAGCCTTCTTGTGAGACTCTATGAAGGCATTCAGGTCAAGTCAACCAACCCTCAACACTGGCAACTTCTTATGATTGCAATCTAATAGCTGCTTCAAGAATGAGAACGCTTGTGCATTACTCGTAACCAGTGTCGAAATGGATATGTAACATGGGAAAAGAGATCACCTATGCTATGGAACATCACGACAGGTTCAATGTCGTAGTGAAGGGCTCGGTTGATGGATCAAGTCAACCGTCGGTGTTCCAAGTGATGATGCATGTGGGATGCTTCTTGCAAAACTCAAATGATGAATAGAAACTCACAAGTGGTTAGTATTTCAATGAGGAAACCTTATCAAACTTATTGTATGGTCAAGATCTTGTGGGTTACAATTATGTAATTTAACTATGTTGGCAGAAGGCCTAGTATTACGCCATTGGAAGTAAATATTAAAAAATCAGGGAATGTTATGAAATACACATGGATTTTGTTCTAGAGGAAATAAATAGCAAGAAAGAAAAATATAGATTGATTTTTGATCGACAGAATATTTCCAGATTGATGTGAAATTTCTCTAGAAAATGAATTTACATCCATAAATGAATACTAAAAATGAATCTAAATGACTGCTGAACATAAAGTCCTAAATAAATTATATGATCAACAGGAAGCTATCACAAAAATTCCAAGCCTTAATGAGCTAAATCTATTTGAATGAAAAAGATGGATGGAAACTCCAACGTCTACAACCCTAGCCACAACAACCACTCGTGCTCTTTCTACCTTCTCGTAGACTTGGTATTTGATTCGTAGTATTTTGTAAACTCTTGTAATGTTCTGAAACCAAAAGTCATTAGGAAACAAAAGAAAAACTCAGCATCTATAAATACTCATGTGCACACATACAAACATGCACACACACTTACACTTCATCTCTAACACACACATGCACATGCAATTCTTAGGTAACTCATACAAGCGTATGCACACTAACACACACCACACACGACAAAACTCATCTCACCCATGCATGTACTCGAACTCACTCATATACATACTTAAACAAGTACAACACTGGAACATCGAATGCATGCACTCACTCTTGTTATTCATATGTTGTTTATCTATTTTTATTTTTCCATTTCATTTTTCTTTTTCACTTATTAAATTGAAATTTTAATTTAGACATAAATAATATGGGCATATATTTGGGCACTCATAAATACGTAAGGGTTAGTTACATCATGCACACACATTCTCATAGGGATAATTACACTCGTATATATAGACATGCACAAAAGTATTTACCATATATGAGCATTCATGATCACATACATATTAACACATATAACATTTGGGCATCTAACAAATAGGGTCATTTGTACCCAAAGATACATTATGGACAAACACATATGCACAAATATATATTCGTATAAAAACACACAAATATAGTGATAGATATATACACACATATTACTTAAGTACACATATATATATAGGCACAAAACTCACAATCACATGCATCACTCACACTCTTAGACACATGAACACATACATAAATAAGTGCACTCACTTACATATAGATATACACATACCTTTTCTTAATACATATTGATAAGAACATTCATTGACATTCATATTTTAGAGACAAGAACACATATACATGCTCATACAAACCATATACATTGACATACATTCACACTATACATATCAATGCATAATAACATGTACACTCAAACCCACATATATTCATATGCCATATAGAGCACATAGACACTCATAATCACTTGCACATACTCACATGAATATATATATTATCTCATTTTTGAACACTCAATGGTCACATCCATACATACGCACATTTGCAAACATTCATTAATGCTCACTTTCATATTCAGATATGAGCATAATCACGTACATGTATGTGAGTGCATAGAATCACACCCATAGGTACATACATACACATTTAGTCAACACACACACACACACACACACACACACACACATATATATATATATATATATATATATATATATATATATATATATATATATATATATATATATATATATATATATATATATAGGGCTTTTACACATGCACATAGCACATAACCACACATACATACTTATATGCACATACAGATTCATGTATAGTTACATACGTATATATGCACATATATATTGATCTTCATTCATAGGTATACATTCATATTCACAAGGAGGTTTTAATTTTTTTGAATATAAGTCGAAGAGAGGAAATCCTCCCCATATCACTACCCTAGGTTTGCTTCATTTCTTCCAAACTTTGCATGTGAACTCTTTTTGACATCCTTGACACATCTTAGATCTCTCAGGGAATTTTGGCTACCTTCATTGAATATGTTTTTCGTAGGCCTTCACAAGTGAGATAGGAGAGAAAATCTCGATGACATTCACCCCCACTAAACTTGCGATTCTTTCAGAAGCGCCACTCTAGTCTCTCTGAAAAAAAAGTTCAAAGCATCAAATTCTTTAATAAAGAACATAAGAAACATAGAAGGAAATATTGATCATATGCATGAATGAGTAGGCAACGCGACATGAAGTAAAATTTGCATGAAAGAAAGAATTGAAAGAGGCAACATGAATATGCATGAACAAATGGACAATATGTATATGAATGAATAAGCAACATTAACAACATATAAAGAAAGAAAACAAACAAACATCAATATGAAGTGGAAGTGAATGTATTGAGTTGTTTTAAGCATCAGTGTCTCTCATCTTGAAGGAAAATTTGTATCTTTTTTATAAAGCAATCTACTTTAAATATGATTATAAAAAAAGATTTAAGATTTTCAAGAGACATCTCTCATCCTTAGTTTATTTGAGATCAACTTCTTTCCTACATAAATATGAATATGCTCTTTCTCTAATTACATGTAAGAAAATCTAACTAAACTCCATTAATGCATAAATCTACCTGTATACCTTGTGCTTTATTCTTCAATGCCTCCTAAGCTTCCCCTTTTTTATAATCATGATTCAACGACTTTTTTGGGATGGAAGAAAGTGCAAACTTCCTAGTTACAAATGATAACTTATCTTTTTTGATGTTGGAAAAAGATTAAATCTGAATACAGGATACAACCATTTTTAATTACAGAGAACAATCCTTTAATCTCCAATACGAGTGTTGTGAGGTGGACTAAGGATTTGGAAACATGTAGTAGCAGGAGCTAGGACTTCAACAAGTATGCTTTCGATTTTAGGATACATATGCATGTTTATATATGAAAATCATGCTACCAAAATAAACCTCAAAATCTAGATGCTCTATCTTTCTATAATCCTAGATTATAATCGACTTCTTAGTCGATAAATTACTACTTAAGATATAATTTTATACAAGTACAGAAATCGTCATTTACCCTTTTGACTCAAGTGATATGGATATGCAATGCAATGCAAAGATTAGAAAGAAACATGTATGAATTGAAATTGGCAATAAGCAAGAATTGGAAAAAAAAAGGTTAGAATGACTTGAAAAAACAAAGTAACATGAACTTGAAAAAGAAATTATATTTTTTATTTTTTCTTTCTTTTTCTAATTGATTTTTTATTTTTTTATTTTTAAGTGGATACTCTTGTTTATGAGTCACTCTCGTTCTTATCATCTTCTTCAATGTCCTCATAAAAAATGTACTCTTCATTATCATGTTTCTTGAATAGATTTATCCTTTTACCTATAGTCAAAGTTTTTAATGCAACACCATTTACTTCACAAAGAGCATGTCTACTATTCTTGTTAACTTTTGATACAATGTATAGTCCTATCCATCATTGAGTGAGTTTTTTTTCATATATCATATTGAGTCAGATGTACTATCATAAATGAGCACCCAATGTCCTACTTGAATCCGCTTAGGAGGCAATCAATGAGTTTATCAAAATAAAGCTTATTCTAGATTCTAGATTCTCTTAATTTTTCAATGATATCATCAAGTCTTTAATTATCTTGTTCTAACTATTTAATATGCAAACTCAAAAAATCATCAATAGATATGTTTCTAGACCAAGGTAGATTTGACCATGTAGAAATATGAGGCTGAATTGAAAACAATGGTTTTTGATAGTACACGAGTCAGGCATATACCCTATGGTTCTTTCTATCTATCCAAAGTGCAAAAGGTAAGAATCTAAATCATTGTTTAATCACATTATTACATGCTTTAGATATGGCTTTCAGGATATGATATAATCAATTTATGAAACACAAATGATGAACCATTAATGCAAAGCTTAGATAAAATCCAAATCAATTAGATAAAAAAACAATGCTTTAATCTTGAGAATAAGGATGAAGATATTAAAATTTATTGGATACATGAAGCTATTCAACGAATCGAGAAAAACATTAGGGAATCATATGAATCTAGTTGAGTATAAGGTTTCCTAAATTGAATTTGCTAGAACATGGGAGTTTTCTACCTTCTCCCTCATAAAAAAGGTACATTATGATTGGTTAATGGTATGATTGGTTAATGGTTGATGTATAAAACTTTGAATATGTTATTTCACTAACTTTCTTGTGAACTTTGTAATAATTTTCAGCAAGAAAGAGGACTTGATTTTGAAATGATATTATGCACTGAAGCATGCATATATATGAAGTATGATGGTAAGAAATGAGAGAATGTATGCATCATATCTAAATGCTTTTGTACTCTCTTATAGGTTCATCGATTTAAGCAAGTTCATAGATCTAGGTTTAATGCTTTTGTACTCTCTTATAGGTTCATCGATTTTAGGAGGTTCATAACTTTTAGAAATACCTTTCAGTTCACATAATCCATTTTTCTCATGATTGTTAACTTTAGGATATAGAGCCTTATCATTGATCTTAGAGTTCAAAATTCTAGGATCTAAACTTGATTCACCTTCATGTTTCTAAATGATTATCCACTTCTTTGTACTTCTTATACCCGATTTTGATTTGTGTTCAAGTTTAGCAAAGTAAGCCTTCATTCCTCCTCTACCTAAGTTTTAAGTGTAGAGGGAGCTGGGTTTTATAATCACATATTTTATTTTCAATGATGGTAACTAAGCGTAATTCACATGCTTTATCGTAGGCTAAGCAATTATGAAATGTGTGACCTATCTGGTGACACCAAAAACACTTAATTATCCGTTTAGATCTTCTAATCTCAACATTCTGTATGGGCTTCCTAAGGTCAATGTTTCGAGTCTCATCATCACTCTTGATTGCATTTACTTGAAACTCATTATCATGATTGCATTTACATTATGAATTATCATGAATGTACTTGGTTAGGTCATTGATTTGTTTTTTAAAGTTAGCAACTATTTCTCTTAATATATCAATCATTGCTTGATTTGCATTTGTAGTTTCACTAAGCTTACTTATAACATGAAAAACTTTATCAAACTTTTCGTGACACAACTTTTCAAGTTTTTCATTGACACGAATGTCTAAATCCCTAATCTTAGATTGAATGAGTTCCTCCATATGCATCTTTTCTTTTCAGAGAATAATCTTGACCTATCTTCTTTTTGACCATTGAATCATACCTTTAAAAGTAATAAATAGCAATGAGATGAGGAAATACCTAGAACTTTAGCTTGAAGTAGAGATTTCAAATGATTGGACTTCAAAAAGAGGTGGAGTCCCACGATGTGGTTCACCTGAGTCGCAACACCGTTGTTCACATCGAGTTCAAATATGGGGGCGATTCACGACAGTTGGTGGATCAAGTCAACCGTCTCGCTAACGACGCATACAAGATGCTTGAAGCAAACTCAAGTGCATGGAACAGAACTAAAAAATAATGGACCAAAAACTTTCGGGTTCTTAAAGCAATCTCAGGTATCGTGATCAACTCAAAGACAGCATAATTGAAAAAAATCATATCAAGAACTTTAGAATGCAAATCGACATGACTGTATGATCATCATATTTGAAGGTATCATCATCAATAGACAACACTACAGTTCTTTTTGAAGAATAGTTCTTTTTGAATTCTTCAATCAATTACCTCTCTTGATTGGTGTGTATAAATTCACAATTTGATGATGTATGTAGGTTCTCTAATCACACAAGAATTTCATTAATGTTTCATCATAGTGCTTATGAACCTTGGGTAACAAATGTTTCTTTAAACTTTGATCACAAATATTTACCTTCAGTAGTTCACTGTTTTCAAGTTTTGAGCTATAGTTTTAGTTTAGAATGAATGGATTCATACGTTTCTTCCTACCAAACTCTTTGTACCTTCTTTAAATAATACTTGATCTTCCTTCATAAATAATTTGTTCACTTACTCATATCAAAATAAAATTTCTTCATTTCGATGTTTCTTTATTTGCAAAGACATCATTTGCAAAACATATATATTAGCTCTTTCTATATTCACGTGCATACATTTTATAATAACTACATATGTTGAATGAGTTTGATCGCGTAGGCGAAATTCAAAACAAAAGAAATACATTTCTCATAAAACCAGATATTAAATCCAAAACGTCGATCCTCAAAATCAAATACAAGTATATAGCTCTAACTCTATTTCTCTAAGATTAGTATAAAATCAAATTACAAAAGAAAATCACTGTTAATCATCTCAATCACCAATGTAGGCGTGAAAGCGACGGCCATGAATTACGACGCACGTCGGGTGCTTAGAGCAAGCTCAAGTGAATTGATTAGATGAATTGAGAAAAATATAATTATAAAAAACATCATGAATTATAGGACAACTTTCATGAACATGCACGTTCACACATCATGGGATGCTTGGAGCAAGCTCATGTAACTCAAGCAATTTGATTAGATCACTTGCGAAAGTCTAATATAACCTTGACAACTTAAGGAAAATAAGTTTTCACTTGTTCAAAGTACGCAAAATGAACTTACCATTCATGATCTATTCATTGAAAAACTTTTTAAAATGTATCAAGAACTAGATTTCAATCTCAACATATAGCGAATATCATTTTTCTTGTTGGCTCTATTATAAGCACAAATATAATCTCAAAATAGTTATGTTGTTTCGGTATGGTTTGAATCTTATTAAAAAATGAAATTGTTACACGTTTGTTAATATGAGAGACCAACCTATGGAACATACTAGCTGAAAACATAAGCCTGAATTTGCTCCTGGGGACCCCGTCAACATATATAAGCTCACATTGATATTAGTATTTCTTTACTTAACGCAAAATTTCCTAAAGCTCGGTTACGTCTGACAAACTCAAGAAACACTGGAAATTGTCAGAAAACATTAGTCAACAAAGAAGAACATCACAACATTAGATGCTTCTGATCGTATATGTGACAGAGTATTGTATTGACGAAAAGAAAAGAATAGATAGACTATTAAACGAAACATTCAATAGGACCTTATCGATCATCGGATCACAAAAGTCTCACGTCCTCAATTCAGATTCATCATCAGCCTAGTTGGTAGATTAGAACTAAAAGGTGTCATTCAGAAGATAAGTCACCAATCAATACCTGTGATTGCGTATGCTCTTTCATGTCAGAACTGTTATTAACAGAAACATTAGTTCACCATACTAATTGCAATGATTGCAGCAGTCCTTCCTTCATCGTATGACAACGCCAAATGAGCACAAATCAAACATCCTCAGAATTGAATCATGCAGTATTCTCGTCATATAATTTTCAGATGAGAGCGCAAGTTAAATTGTTGCCGGATCTCAAAAAAAAGATATATCTAATCGTCACAAAAGGCAAGTGGCAACGAATTTATACATTGCGACTTTCAATCATGGCAGATAGGATCAATAACAGTAGTAACAAGAAAGTGTTAATTTGGACTGATAGCACATTATGAATGCTAATAAAAGCGAAGAAAAGTGGCATGCAGGTGAGCAACCCTGTACAGCGCACACAATGATTACTAGCTTACTGTCAAGAATTGCAGAGATAATTGCGTGCTAGGAAATAGATAAACAAAGAAATAAGAGGATGTGCGAAATTTATATATTAAAGGTTAAGCAAACATTTCATCAATTGTTTTTCTCGTTATTGCTCATGGTATGGAGGTAATCCGTTGAACGTATAAACAAAAATCTGAGAGCTTACCCGTGAATAGCAGAGACTAAGCATTCAGCAATCATTGCATCAGACTTGTCGGATTAATCTTGGCGCCATATGTCAGAACCATCTTAGCCTTATCGTCCTTAGAAGAGAAGGCCAGCATGTTTGAGGAAGGCTTTCATTATGTCTCTGATCGTTCACCTTGAATTTGTCACGCACACTGCTTCCTCAATCGTTGTTGTCTTCTGCTTTTCTCCCGTAGCACACAGAGCGAGTATGCTTTTGACTGTTTTCCCTCTGAACCTTCTGGCTTCCACGTGAAGAGATCCCGATATATTCCGAATGATCGTGTATATTTACGAAAAGGAGATGGGAGAGGCTAGAGCCACACCCCGAAGAATAGACAGAAAGGTGGGGTTTAAAGAGAAAATGACCACGATGATTCCTCCCTTTTTCCCTCCGATGCTTTTTACTCCAGAGCGACGACCCCTAGAGCGACGACCCCCCTTTGTTTTTTACTCCAGAGCGACGACCCCCCTTTTTTTGGTAGATATGCCCCATTCTAAGAAAATCGCCACTCTTTTTTCCTCGGAGAAAGCTCAGCCATGTGTCATCCTTCCTTCCTTGCATGCATCACATCAACTCTAACTTTGCTAAAGTTAGCACTTGCTCTTTGTTCATGCGATCCGTATATACGAAAAAGGATTCCAATAAAATCCTTTGATTGTCAACCTTCATACGACTAGTTTTAAAATTTCAGCTTTTAGAAAACAAATGGTTCAACCATGTTTCCAATGCACGATTCTTATGGTGCAAGAATGAGATGGCAAGGACTGTCTGCCCTGTGAGCATGTTCTAGAATACAACCATGATGGTCATTCACAATATTTATCTTCAAGAAAATTAGAACCTTCGACCTGATATTTGTGTATCTCTACCTTATGTGAAGGAAACATAGTCAACTGTTTTGGAACGTTAAAATACTCGACAAAAATGCCTCAAATGACATGCACTGGAGTCACATAGGAGTTGCCAATGCGCAAATGAATTAGCAATAGACCGAAGAAATACGAATCATCCTCTATTGATTGGAGAGAGAGGAATCTCTCCGACAGCGTGCCATGCATAAATCACGTTAATGCAAGGGGTTGTACTCATGTCGTGCTTGATTTCCTGCATTGAAATCGAGTGCCGAAAAATGAGGATCTTTGATATTCTTGAAAGTTCGGAAAGTGACCAGCATCAATTCGAATATCTTCATACACATCTGTGCCATAACATCAGGTATGTTTCATAGTCTAACACCCCAGTGGCGGATGGTGGATATCATATACGCTACTGTGGCCGGTCTCCATGGTGGTGCTAGGTACACATAGTTGAGCCATTTCTCATAGCCTTTTACATTCTTAACAGTGATGGCGAATTCTGGCCACGTCCATCTTCTAAGTACTGGGATGTAACATGGGTTGTATTTGATAAAAAGTGGCATATTGTTCCATGTACGAACCATTTCTGGTTATGTTTCCAGAAGATGAAGCCTCCAAGTGGGTTGGAAGATGGACCCCTGTGCACCTCTTGCAGGTATGTCATCTGGACCAAATTGACTGGCAAAAAATTGGTACCTTGCGAGTACGTCGTTGAATTTCTGCATTATAATCTACTAGTAGCACGTAGTATGGCACATATTGATCATCAGTTATGCCTATCCATCAATGTTGGGACATGAGTCGGAAGTATTCTAACTTTATAATGGTCTCCTCAATTTTAGACATTGATAGGATTTGCACCATTTGTCATGGACAAAGGAAACCATCCTGAACCTAAGATTCCATGTGAACCCTGTATCTCATGATTGGTTCAGAATTAGGAGAAACCAATGCTTCCATTGCGTCCGAAATGTGCCAAAACCCTAAGATCGACTGTCTACTTGCCTGATTCGGATATCCAGAGCTCATGCTTCGAGTCGATGACATCATGATGACATCATCAAGTCGCAACCGCCCTTGGGAACCGCCCTTGAAAACCTATATAAGGAGGGGTTGGCCACATTCATAATCAGTCTTGCCAATGCCAGTCTTGGGAGCTCAAGGAGTCGTGACCTCCAAGTAAGTACTTTCAAGTTCCAGTTCTAGTTCTTGTCTTGTTCCTTGTTCTAGTCTAGTTCTTGGACATACTATCTTGTCCCCTTGTAATCTAGTAGTAGGAGATCCTGTCGAGTTCTTCCGTGTATCCAGTTCATCTCCCAGAAGGGAGTTCTTGTAATCGAGACATCTTGTCTCATACTTACGATCCCGGGTTGTGGGATCTCCTGTATCATCTCTAGTTGAGTTATTCATACCTATCAGTCCCGGGTTGTGGGACATCTTGTATCGATCGTATATTCTTGTATCGTTTCCCCTTCGTGGGTGATCTTGTAATCAGAAGTGTATTTCCGAAATCTTGTCTATTGTAGTCAGAGAGCACAATCTAGTGCTCCCCTGACATTTTGGCAAGACTATCTTCTATCCAAGACCAGACATCATGGAGAACGCTTATGAACAGATCGTAGCATCACTTCAGAGTCTCCAACAACAAGTCGAAGACCTAAGTCATCGACAGACACAAGTCGAGATGGGACATCCGGTGCATGTAGGTGCACTCCTCCAAGAATTACAAGAACGAATCGGGAGTCTTCAAGCGAATCAAGGGAGTATTCAAGTGAATCAACGGCCCAGTACATCATTTATGAAGGAACCCAAGATCTGCATGCCAGAAAAGTTCAATGGTGATCGCACAAAGTTTCGAGGATTCTTGCAACAAGTCAAATTGTACATTCGCATGCAGCCTGATAGATACCCTGATGATGCATCCAAGGTCGGTTTTATTGGAACCTTGCTCTATGGTCAAGCTTTATCATGGTTCGCCCCAATCTTGGAGAAGGATATGGCCGTACTTCATGACTATGAGGCATTTCTTGGAGAGCTTGTCGCCACATTTGGAGATGCAGACACGAGTCGAGTGGCAGAAACAAAACTTCGAAAGCTACGTCAAGGTAACCGCCTTGCCTCTACCTATGCATCAGAATTTAGGCAGTTGATATGTGACCTCACTTGGCATGAAGATTATTTCATAAGCCAATTTAGATGGGGCTTAAGGGATGATGTGAAGGACCTTCTACTCACGATGCCAGAGGTGAAGACATTGAATGAATACATCAACCAAGCCATTCAATGTGATAACCGCCTTTTTGAAAGGAAACAAGAAAAACAAGTAGAAGGAAGACCTC
This sequence comes from Ceratopteris richardii, assembly GCA_020310875.1. Classification (NCBI taxonomy): domain Eukaryota; kingdom Viridiplantae; phylum Streptophyta; class Polypodiopsida; order Polypodiales; family Pteridaceae; genus Ceratopteris; species Ceratopteris richardii. The sequence goes on from CM035413.1 coordinate 76,369,131, forward strand.
GCCAATGGAAACCTTTCCAGCCTACTCCTAGAGATGACACTATGCCCGAACCTATGCAGATAGATGTAACTAGGTTCCAGCCTCTAACACCACAAGAGAAACAAAGAAGGAGGGATAACAAATTATGTCTATATTGTGGAAACCCTGGCCACATTGCAGTTAATTGTTCCAACAAGAGAACGAACTCCAAAGTCGCAGCCACCCTTGTAGAGCAGGGAAACGAGGAAGTCCAATCGTAAAAGAGACCATACAGCCGGACCATGATATACGAAAGGGTCTCATAATTCCATCCACACCCGTAGAAACATGTCTTGCCCCTGTCAAGTTAATCCTGTCTAAGAAGACCCTTTCCCTCATAGCTCTAGTAGATTCAGGAGCGTCCTCATGTTTCATTGATGAAGGACTCGTTAAGAAACATGGAATTCCAGTACTTCGAAAGAACAGACCAGTAGTAGCTGAAGTAGTAGATGGACGGCCTCTAGCATCGGGGAATATAACCATGGAAACCATACCACTAAGAGTACACCTTGGTGACCATGATTCACACATATGTTTCAATGTAATATCGAGTCCAGCAAATATGGTTATCATCGGAATGCCGTGTTTAAAGAAACATAATCCAGAAATTAATTGGGAAAAGAATAAAATCACCCGTCGAGATATCCAGAAGAACCCAACATATGTTGGAGCCAAAGCCTTCATACATGCAGTAAGGAAGGAACCTACATATATGATCTATGCCATACCAGCTCAAGAATCCAAGAAAGATGATCCAGTACAGCTACCCAATCAGTACAACAGCTTTGAAGATGTTTTTGAAAAGAAGAATGCAGATATCCTCCCAGAGCATAGACCTTATGATTGCCCCATAGATCTTCAAGAGGGAACACAACCACCCTTTGGACCAATCTACAGACTATCTCCAGAGGAACTTACAGAACTACGCAAGAACATTGATGAGAATCTAGCAAAGGGGTTTATCAAACACTCGAAGTCTCCAGCAGGAGCTCCTATTCTATTTGTAAAGAAGAAGGATGGGACTCTCCGGATGTGTGTAGATTATCGTGGATTGAACAAAGTCACTATAAAAAATAGATACCCTCTACCACTCATATCAAAGCTCTTGGAACGCCTTGGAAAAGCAAAATTCTTCACAAAAATTGATCTTCGAGGAGCTTACAACCTTGTCAGGATCAGAGAAGGAGACGAATGGAAGACAACATTTCGAACAAGGTATGGGCATTTTGAATATGTAGTTATGCCATTCGGTCTTACAAATGCTCCAGCTGTCTTCCAACATATGATGAATGATATTTTTCGAGAATATTTAGATGATTTTGTTGTAATATACCTTGATGATATCTTGATATTCTCCAAAAATCTAGAGGATCATGAAGATCATGTAAAGATAGTCCTAGAGAAACTAAGAGAAAAAGGATTGTATGCGAAATTGGAGAAGTGTTCTTTTCATAAGACAGAAGTGGAATTTTTAGGGTACATAGTATCAGATAAAGGAATTTTTATGGACCCTAAGAAGATTGAGACAATCCTTGATTGGCAACCACCTTCATGTGTTCGAGATGTACAATGTTTTTTGGGGTTCGCCAATTTCTACAGGATATTCATCAGAGATTACTCCAAGATAGTGACACCTCTTACCAAGCTTACAGGGAACTCCAAATTCTCATGGACCGAAGAAGCAGAGAAGGCTTTTCAGACCTTGAAATCAGCATTCACTACTGCTCCAATTCTAGTTCATCCTGATTCTAGTAAGCCCTTCTTCCTTGAGACAGATGCATCGGACTTTGCTCTAGGGGCCATTCTTTCCCAATATGGAGATGATGGACACCTACATCCAGTTGCATAGATTCAAGGAAGTTTTCCCCTCCAGAAATTAATTATGAAATTCATGATAAAGAACTCCTTGCCATAGTAGACGCGTTTGATACCTGGCGTCACCATCTAGAAGGAGCAGCTCATAAAGTCATTGTGTATTCAGATCACAAGAACCTAGAGTATTTTATGACCACCCGGATTCTCAATAGAAGGCAATCTCGATGGAGTAACTTTTTATCCAGATTCAACTTTGTCATCACATACCGTCCAGGACGTCATCAATGTCAGTCAGATGCCCTATCCAGAAGATCTTACCTTGCACCAAAGAAGGGTGAAGAGGCCTTTGATCAACAAGAGAGTGTATTACTCAAGCCTGAGCATCTCCAGTTAGCAGCTATCTCTTCAACCCATCCTGAAGATTCAGCCTTGAATCATTTGATTCGTGAGAATCTACCGCAAGATGAATTATTTTGTAATGTTAAGCAAAAAACTCAAGAAGGAAAAGTCCAAGAAGTAAATGAATTCCAGGAAAAGGACGGGTTACTATTCTATCAGAACCTATTGTATGTCCCTCAAGGAAAGCCCAGGATCCAAGTACTTCAACAACGTCATGACAACCTTGCAGCAGGACATTTTGGAGTAAATAAAACCATAGAACTCATATCCAGGGATTTTTGGTGGCCTCAAATGTGGAAGGAAGTCAAAGAATATATCCGAACCTGTGACACTTGCAATAGATCTAAGGTACCACGACATAAGCCTCATGGCCTCTTGCAACCCTTACCTATTCCAGAAAGGCCATGGGCCTCATTATCTATGGATTTCATCACAGATCTACCAAAGTCAGATAAGTATGATGCCATTCTTGTTATTGTGGATAGATTCACAAAGATGGCACACTTCATTCCAACCACAAAGGCAATCACAGGTGCAGGCACTGCTAGACTCTTTCTCAGATACATCTTTAGGCTTCATGGATTGCCTCATGATATTGTCAGTGATCGAGGTCCTCAGTTCATATCTAGCTTTTGGAACAGTCTTTGCAAGCTCCTTGGTGTTCAAGTTAAACTATCTACAGCAAATCATCCACAGACTGATGGACAAACAGAACGGGTGAATCAAGTCCTAGAGCAATATCTCCGTTGCACTAGCAACTATCACCAAAATGATTGGTTTGAGTTGTTACCCTTTGCAGAGTTTGCCTATAACAATAGTGTTCATGCATCTACTAAGCAAACTCCCTTCTTTGCAAACTATGGACAACATCCAAGGATGGATATACAACTCTCAAATCATGTCAAGAACCCAGCTGCCAGAGACAAGGCCCAGTACCTGATGGACATTCACAAAGAACTGAAGGAAGAGATCCATAAAGCTCAACAACAATATAAGTACTATGCAGATCAACATCGTGTCCAGAATCCATCGTATCAAATTGGGGATAAAGTATGGTTACTCCGAAACAATTTACAAACGTCAAGGCCTTGTGCAAAGCTAGATCATCAAAAGTTTGGTCCATTTACCATCTTGGCCAAGATTAATCCAGTCACCTTCAAGCTCCAGTTACTGAGTACCATGAGAATACATCCAGTTTTCCATGTATCCATGTTGGAACCATATCAGATTTCACCATTGAGGGGGGAGAGACCTAGTCCTTCACCACCTATCGAGATTGATGATCATGAAGAATTTGAAGTCGAGCATGTCCTAGATTCCAGAATATCCCGGGGAAGATTGGAATACCTTATTCATTGGAAAGGGTATGACATCAGTGATCGTACTTGGGAACCTGCAGAAAACCTTCAGAGAGCACCAATCAAGGTTCGAGAATTCCATAAGAGAAATCCAACGAAGCCGAGACCAGATAACATGACCGCTCCTCGTGGAACTCGTCGCTTGAGGGGGAGGTGATGTCATGGACAAAGGAAACCATCCTGAACCTAAGATTCCATGTGAACCCTGTATCTCATGATTGGTTCAGAATTAGGAGAAACCAATGCTTCCATTGCGTCCGAAATGTGCCAAAACCCTAAGATCGACTGTCTACTTGCCTGATTCGGATATCCAGAGCTCATGCTTCGAGTCGATGACATCATGATGACATCATCAAGTCGCAACCGCCCTTGGGAACCGCCCTTGAAAACCTATATAAGGAGGGGTTGGCCACATTCATAATCAGTCTTGCCAATGCCAGTCTTGGGAGCTCAAGGAGTCGTGACCTCCAAGTAAGTACTTTCAAGTTCCAGTTCTAGTTCTTGTCTTGTTCCTTGTTCTAGTCTAGTTCTTGGACATACTATCTTGTCCCCTTGTAATCTAGTAGTAGGAGATCCTGTCGAGTTCTTCCGTGTATCCAGTTCATCTCCCAGAAGGGAGTTCTTGTAATCGAGACATCTTGTCTCATACTTACGATCCCGGGTTGTGGGATCTCCTGTATCATCTCTAGTTGAGTTATTCATACCTATCAGTCCCGGGTTGTGGGACATCTTGTATCGATCGTATATTCTTGTATCGTTTCCCCTTCGTGGGTGATCTTGTAATCAGAAGTGTATTTCCGAAATCTTGTCTATTGTAGTCAGAGAGCACAATCTAGTGCTCCCCTGACACCATTACTATGTTATCATGCATGCTGGCCATTTTTTTCAAGTTTTTGCAGCCATTCTGGGGCTTCGACTTCAAGTGTGTCCAATCCTTCAGCTGTTTGTTGGCCACCTAGCATAGGCATAGGAACATAAGGTTCCTCATATGACTCTTCTACTTCGATGGGCGCTAGCTCTTCCAGTTCCCGATTCTATGACAAGGGAGGGTTGTATTTTGTATTGAAGTAATTTACCTTGCAAATCGGAAACCTGTTCTTTGGCTGCGTTCACCTCTTCAGTAGTTGATATAGGATCTGTGACCTTTGTTTGCCTTTCTTGTGCCCTTAGCTGTCTGCGAAGGGTGTCCCGTTCTTTTTCCAAGTCATCATTCACTTCAAGAAGATCAGCATATGGCTCGAGAATTGTTTTCATTGCATCCAAAGGAACAACTTTAAACCTTTCTAGATCTATCTCCTGAGGAGAGCCTTCAATTGTTGCCTCTAGATTCTCTTTGTTTAACTTTTGAAGTCGTTTGTTCTCTTCTAGAGCACTGGCCATATGCTTCTGCAATAATGCCAGATTATGCCTAATCGGATATTGTCGGCCTGATGAACTTCAATCATGGTTTTGAGTTTTTGAATTTCTTGAGAAGCTGGTGGTTGAGGATGGTCTAATAATATTTGGTGGGCTTTCTCTAGAGTAGTATAGTGTTGGTTGAGTTTTGTTCTAAGTTCATCAGCCGCTTTTGTAATTGTTGTTGGTCTGCAAGTAGAATACGATGATGATAATCTAAGGTCTGATATTCATTCTGTAGTTGATATATACATTGATGTAACGTAGAAAAAATACTATTTACTTTCAAGGATGCTGGGAAAGTGGAGGATGCAAGGGGAATGGGAAAGGGGGAAGGGATCATGAATGAATTGAAATAAGAGGTGATGTGGGGGATTGGGTATAAGAGATTGTGGTAGTGTGGGGGGAGGCACTGGTGGCATAGCTGGTGATGTTTCCATGCTATCAAAAGTGTATGTTATCATGTAAATGGGGATGGTAGGTGTGGTGGATGCGATGTTGATAAACAGGGTTGTGAATGTAGGTGTGGCAACCCATCCAAGGTGGGTGCCAGAGGGACAGGGAATTCCTATTTGAAAGGTACCATGAACGAAGGATTATTTTATAGTCATGATGCTGATCTAACTCTTAAAGTCTTTAGTGATGCGGATTGGGTTGGATGCAAAGATGATAGAAGATCCACAAGTGGATATGTGGTAATAGTAGAAAACAAGACATTAACATGGAGTTCAAAGAAACAACCTATAGTTGCTTTATCTTCTACAGAGGCTGAGTATAGAGGTTTAGCATTGGCTACTACTAAGGTTATGTGGTTTAAAAAGTTGTTTCATGACTTGAATGTGCAGGTTGATGTACCACTGATATATGGGGATAACTTGAGTAGCATTCATATGACCTCAAATCCTATTTTTCATGTTAGAACAAAGCATATAGAGGTTCACTATCATTATGTTTGAGAGAAGTCCATAAACAATGAAGTACAAGTTTCTTTTGTGGGAACAAAGGACCAAGTTGCAAATATCTTCACCAAATCCTTGGATGGACCAAAGCTTCAAAGATTCAACTATATTCTTGTCATGAAGGAAATACCCTTTGAAACTTGAGGGGGAGAATGTTGCAAACATTTGTTTTATGTAGGGTACAAGTTTCAAATTATGTAAATACCTTTGGGAAGTCTTCAAATACTTCAAGAAGGCTCATAGTATTCATAAAATATAGCCAAAATACCACGTGAGTTCTAGAACATGGTGAGTCAAATTAGTGAGTCACAAGGGAGCTGCAATGGTGTCCTAGTGGAAGGTTGATGTGGCTAGTTCTCAAAGTCCATCAATACTTTGCTTATTTGAGCACTTGAGTCATGTAATACCTCCACCAAGTGTCTACCATGAATTTAGATGTATTAAGAAGGTTTTAGATGAGTTCCCCATGCTATAAAAAGAGGAGAGAAGTCGTGATCTTGTGGGATGTCCAAGAGAGTCATATGTGTATCTCTACGCTGCTGTAGTTTTGTATGCAGAGATTGCAGAGCTTGTATCTCCCTCATTATATATCCAAATTACATGTTTGATAGCTCATTTGAAAGCTCTTATTGTCTACTTTTATACTATAAATTTTCATAATCATTGGATTTGTGAGCTGAGAGCAGTACTCTCTGCAAGTAGTGTGTTTTCTCGGGTTTCACCTCTGTTGAAGGTCTCCATTAAACCTCAAACTTGAAGAGGTCATATCTCCTTGTGTATTTATCTAAATTGAGTGTTCTTTGGCTCATTGGAAAGCTATTGGTCTCTAGTATATGTGGTTAAAACAGTCTTAAAAAATTCTAAGCTAGTAGAGAACAGTAAGCTCTGCAAGCATGACTAGTTTTATGAGATGAAGTTTATGAGAAGGTCAACTTGTTCCTAGGGGGTTCCACCTACTTCTAGCTATATTTTGGAGGTCAATAAACTCCAATAGAATGCCATAAAGTCTTTGATCATAAGGTGTGCCTCCATCCTCATAGACCAAGCTGGATAGTTCTCTCTATCTAGCTTATCAATCTGCAAGCTTTCTCCCATCTTTGATCTTCTGTGTCTGCAATTACTAGGATTTATGATAGTATAGTGTACCTTTGATATGAAGCTTTAATCCTTCTTGATCTTTTGAACTCGTGCTTTGTACTTCTTCTGGTTGTCTTGAAGAATTTGACCTTGTCCACCTTCAATTAGAAGGAACTTCAATATCTGCAACAGTCGGAACTTCCAATGCTTTTACTTCACTTGTATTGCACCTTCAACTCTGATACCACTGTTGGAGACCTCTAAATCTCCAAGTGTTTGATCTATACTGATTTAAGAGCACCTCTATATCAGTTATGGACCAAACTTTACACAAATGTTACCTTCATTTACCAAATTTTCAATTGTCACTTCTTTGAGTGAAAATCTTTCTTCTTCAAGAAGTCTGCTTCAAAGATTGACTTCATTATCTGCACATATCTTTAGATTTCTTCAAACTAATGATGCAAATAACTCTAGATTGGATGTGTACAAAAGGATTGCTGATCCACATGATCAAAGTGAGAGAAATCTACAAAATACTCGTCACTATTTTTTGAAGATGACTCTCTTCACATCTATCTCTGTGACACTTATCTTCTAATGACTCTCTCATGTATTTCTTTACATGATTGACTTATATACATATGGTTCTAGACTTATCCCACATCTAAGGGTTCTCTATACTCACAATACAAGAATTCCACCTGTAATGTACATATGTATACAAGCTATCATTCTGAAATCTTCTTCACTTTCTCAAGTAACTTCTTCCACTTCAATCTGATCATTGACTTCCTTCAAGCTCTTTGTAATCACCAATTTGTGATTGTTTTGTTCCAACAAAAGCAGAGAGAAGGAACAAGTAGGCAAAGCAGTCAACAAAGATCTGACAAATAGGCCATTCTATTTTTTTAATGACCTAATCTCTTTTCAACAATGATTTTCATCACTGTAGGAAAATTGTAAATATCCTTTTGGTAGATTCAACTCCTTTTTGTTCAAGACGAGCAGTCCTTGAGCTTGAGGAGTATTAGAAGCATTTAGGTACCAATTTATAATTTTTAGATCTCGTTTGAGCCTCCAAAGTAGCTTAGGAATCTAATTTTTAACCACGCCAGACACTAGGTTTCGAGAGGACCAAAGCTAGTCAAAAACTATAAAAAGAGGTAGAGAGCTCATTTTTGGGGGTAGCTTGTTAGTGATTGGAGTTTGTATATGAGACATTTTGAGTAATCTAAAGAACTCCATTATTCCTCTCTTTGTTCTTTCCTTGTGTGCCTGTGTGTGTATGTGTGTGCATGCTTGTGTGCTTCTCCATCACCACTTGGGCACATCACTTGCTCGAGGTCTTCATACCATCATCATGTCTTCTGGGATTGACATTAAAGGAGTTGCTACTCACCATTGAGCTACACTAAATTTTGGCACCGTTGCTAGGGGTCCAAGCTTTGAGGACAAGTGTGTGATGGTAAGATGTAAAGTTGAGACATTGGAGTCAAAGGTATTTTCTTCACTTTTCTCTATTTCCTTTTGTTTTCTTCACCATCTTCATCACATCATCATCCTCACCATCTCCCACCTTCATCTCCACCTTCACAGAATTTTTAAGTTTTTTGGTCATAACATTCTTTCCCTTCCATTCCCCTCATTTCACTTGTGAGAGAGAGTGAGAGAGCAATTGTGTGCTTGTTGATTTTGTGTGTTTTTTGAGATTTCTTGCAGGAATCAGCATCTCCAGTAGCTATAACAGCTCCAACAGGTAAAAAATTTGACTGTGTAGGTCTCAAGACATTGACTTTTGTCAATCGCGAGTGACAAAAAAATTGACCATTTTGCTAAACTAATTGCGTAACCATGATGCTTAGGCCTAGGGGATCCTACATGTGTGATTAAATTTTTAAAATTCCTTAGTTTTCTATCAATCGTGATTGACACATCAATTGCGATCGACAAACGACGATGGACAAATCCCAATGGATGTGTCAATCATGACTGACACGTCGATCGTGACCAACGGGATCCACGATCAATTGACCATGATTGACAGAGGCATCACGTGCCGCATGTAATTGCGATCGACCCATCGATCGTGACTGACACATCGATTGCGATCAATAGCCCCGATGGACATGTCCATTGTGACAAATACGATCAACAATTGTTTCACCACGATTGACTGATTTTTTGGGCCACGTGTCAATCACGATTGACCCATCAATTGCGATGGATAGCCACGATGGACCTGTCAATCATGACTGACGAGTCGATTGTGAGAGACACATTAATGGCGATTGACAGACCAATCGATCGTGATTGATGGGCAAATTTGGCACTCTTTTAGGGTTAAAAAATTTAGCCTATCTTTGGCCAAAATTTGGGAAAATTAAGGGTCGTTAGAGCATAAAAAAGACTTAGAAAACATTATGAGCTAGCTGTGAGTGCTTGTTTCACCTGTTTTCACACCTGAGTGCCTGACTAGCCATAACTTCTTCATACGAACTTCATTTGCTACAATTTTGGTTTCATTATAATAAGCATACGTGGAATTCTAGTATAGGTATTTTTTTGTTGGCCATCAGTGGAAGCATACGTGGAGTTCTAGTATAGGTATTTTTTTGTGTTACACTGTGGAAGGAGAACTGACCAAAACATTAGCATCAAATTTTGCACCTTCTGCAGTTTCTCTTCTTTACATTTACACATATAAATGTTCCTACGCTCAATTGTCTCAGCCTGATCACAGTTAGAAGCTGAAAATTTGTAGAGAGGTCAATCAACTATAGAATTAGACTTGTACAAAAGCATTAAACAAAAGATACAACAGAGAAAGAGAACTCTCAAAAATATCGGGCGCAACTTTTCTTCATTTGTGGAAAGCTTTGCATCTGAGTGATGAGAGAGATCTTACTCACTTCTAAAGTGTCTAATGACTCATACAACTTCTAAACTCTCTATTCACATGATCTCTCATATTAGCCCCGATATTTTTCCTTGTATATATAGGCAAATATTTACAAGCTCATAACTATTCAAAAGTATAAGTGAGCTAACTCTAAATTAATGTACATATGTGTACACATCTTCATTCTCTGAACATGTACTTTCTTCATACTTCATATCTTGACCTTTTCTTCAATACTTGACTTCAAACCTTCATGAAAACTTCAATTGTTGATTGCCTTGCACCAACAACTCCCCCTCAATCATCAATTGAGGTTTTCTCTAACTTCTTTATACCTGCCATATCTTTGAATCTCTGTAGCTTTGGTCCATCCAAGTTTTTGGTTAGCATATCAGCTATCTAATCTTTTGTTGAAGTATGTATAACTTCAATCTCTTTATCCATCATGTTCTCTCCTAGAAAATGATACTGAAGCTCAATGTGTTTAGTCCTGGCATGAAAAACAGGATTAGCAGCTAAATACAATGAACTCATGTTATCTCCATGAATAGTGGGTGTACTCTGAATGATGTCAAAACTCTTCATAAGAGTGTTAAGCCATATCACTTCCATTGTAGCTTCCACCATACCTTTTTACTCAGCCTCTATGGATGATAAAGCAACTGTGTGTTGCTTCTTTGAACACCAAGAGATTAACTTATCTCCCACATAACACAAGTATCCATAAGTTGATCTCCTATCATGAGGATTACGTGCCCAATCTGTATCACTAAAAATCTTGATGTTTGTATCTGATGTAAAACCATAACACAAACCTTCTTTGAGTGTACCCTTAATGTACCTCAACACTCTTTGTCTTGCAACCCAATGTTCTTTCCTAGGACAATGCATGAATTGAGACAATCCTCCAACTGCATATGACAAATCAGGCCTAGTTAATGTAGCATAGATCAGACTACCAACCAAACTTTGATATAGCTTCATGTCCTTGAACTCTTCTCCTCCATATCTGCTCAATTTGTGATTCACCTCCATTGGAGTAGTGCTACCCTGCAATCATCCATTTTAAACTTGATCAACAAGTTTTTCAAATACCTTTCTTGAGTTACATACACTCCATGTTGAGTTTATGAGATCTCCATTCCCAAGAAATATGACAAATCTCCCAAGTTACTAATCTTGAACTCTTTCTCCATTCACGTCTTTAGGCTTTGAATGCCTTTCTCATCTGTACCTGTAAGAATTATATCATCAACATATATGCACATGTAAATGAACCCATCATCACTTGCTTTAACAAGCAAGCTATTATCTGCTTTAGATACTTGGAAACCAAGTTCTTTCAAGAACTTCACAAGTCTATAATTCCATGCCCTTGGGGCCTGTTTCAAACCATACAAAGCTCTCTTGAGCTTACATACATGATCCGGGTACCTTTCATTTCTGAATCCTTGCGGTTGCTCCATGAAAACATCATCTAAAATGTAACCATTTAGAAAAGCATTCTTCACATCTAATTGACATAATTTCCAACCTTTACATGCAACAATAGCTATGAGTGTCTTGATGGTTGTCATCTTTGCCACAGGACTATAAGTCTCATCATAATCTATACCATATATCTGAGCAAAACCTTTCACAACAAGTCTAGCTTTATATCTAGACACACTTCCATCTTCAAACCTCTTTGTCTTGTAGACCCATTTGCATCCAATGATCTTCTGACTATTTGGTTTAGGAACCAAATCCCATATCTGATTCTCCATCAATGCATCATACTCTTCCTGCATAGATTTCTCCCAATTTTCCTTACCTTTTGCGTCTTCATATGTAGAAGGGTCTTCATCTGCCTTTATCATATAAGCATAATCTTTGGTAGCCAAAAAAGAAGTGTCATAGCTATACCTTGTAGGTTGCCATTTGTGTCTTGATGACCTTCTAAGTTCTCCACTCCTTGAGGTTTCTGGTTCATCACATTCTAGATCAAACCTTGGAACTTCTTCAACTTCAACCTGTACTTCATTGTTCTCCTCTTCATCAAATATCTGAACCTTTGATTTACCTTTTGAACACATACTTTTCAGCTTTAGGTTCCAATTTGTGCCTTAATTGAGATGGCACATATGCATATGCCAAACATCCAAATACTTTGTGATGATCTAGAGTAGGTCTCTTACCCCACCATGCCTCATATGGTTTCATACCCTAAAAAGATTTACATGCTAATCTATTGACCAAATATGTGGCTGTACTTATAGCCTCAGCCCACAAATAATTTGGGCAATTTTTCTCCTTCATCATGGATCTTGCAAACTCAACAAGAGTTCTATTCCTCCTTTCTACTACAACATTTTGTTGAGGAGAGTACCTGCAAGTAATTTCCCTTTTTATACCTGCATTCCACAAGTAATCACTGAACTCATTAGAGAAATACTCTCCCCCTCCATCTGACCTTAGTCTCTTCAATTTGTGACCTATAATTATCTCTGCATACACATGATAATGTTTGAATGTATTGAGTACCTCTGACTTATCTTTGATCACATAGATAGTGATCCACCTGGTAGCATCATCAACATAAATCACATAGTACCTTGAACCATTGATACTGAAATCCGTTGATGGTCCCCACACATTTGTGTGTACCAATTCAAGCTTTTTTGAATACATAAAACCATGCTTGGAATAAGATTGCTTATGAGCCTTACCTAATTGACATGCCTCACATCTATATGTCATATGTTGACCTGCAACATTAGGCAATCCAAGCACTGAAACATTGTTAACCATATGTTTATTACCTCTTTCATTGAAATGTCCAAGCCTTTTCTGCCAAAGATCTAACTCAGAGATCTTATGTCCTCCATAGGTGAACAAGGCATAACCAATGTTACCTTGAATCTTCAATGTGAACAATCTTCCTTCTTTCTTCCCTAAAATAATTTGTTTATACCCATTGCTAGGGTCTTCCACAAAAACTCCTTCATTAGTGAACCTAACTTCATAACCTTTTTCAACAGTTTGTCCTACACTTATCAGATTCTTAGGAATTGTAGGAACATACAAAACCTTACTCAAGAGAGTACTTCCATCCTTGGCCTTCATTGACCCAATTGACTTCACATTGTGCTTTGTATTGTCACCTCTTTGAACTACATGATTATTTACCTTATTCTCCAAATCAGTCATCAAAGCTATGTTGCCACTCAAGTGATTGCTACACCCCGAGTCAATGTAGAAGACTCTTTGGTCTTCACTTTGCCTTTCACAAGTTGCATTCATTATCAATGTTGAATCCTCCTTCTGATCTGAAGCATAATTGTAGTAGGTATTATTGTATTGTTGACTTTGGAATCCTCTACGGCCTGCATTTCTTCCAAAGTAACCTCTACTACCTCTACCTCTGAAATTACCTCTTTGATTTCTGCCACCTCTTCCTCTTGAATTAAAGTTCTGATTATATCCACCATTATTCTGAGTATTATGCCAACAATCATGATCTAAGTGATTTGTCTTACCACAAATCCAACAAGCTTTGACTCCATCTTTATTACTTCTACCTCTTCCTCTACCTTTACCACCTCCTCTTCCTCTTAGGAAGTTAGCTTGGCTAGTTGTACCTTCATCTTCATTTGCTTGTTGCTTCTCTTTGATATTCTTCTTCTTATCCTTTGAATACATTGATTGACCTGCATTTTTATCACTTTCACCTTTGACATCCTGCTCAAAGGTTAGCATGTGTCCTAGCAACTGATTTAAATCAGGAGTAAAATGATCTAGTGATAATTCATTAGAAAAAATGAATTGCTTCCATTTGTCATCACCTCTCAAACCTATGAGGATTTGCCTTACCAATTTATTCTCCTCAATATCTTCATCAACTGCTCCTAATGCATCTGCAATGTCCTTCATCCTTGTTACATAATCTGAAATGGATTGAGAGGCCTTCTTCTTGAATGTGGTAAACTCTACCCACAAGGATGCCTTCCTTGACTTTGTGGTGTTTTGGAAATGCTCCTCCAAAGCATTCCATATATCACGTGCACTTTCAAGACCTCTAATGTGAGGTAACAGGTAATCATTGACTCCCATATAGATAATGCTCCTAGCTTGAGCATCTCTCTTCATCCAAGTCTTGAAATCTAATAATTCATCCCTAGTTGGAACACTAGGATCTCTGAATTGAGGCTTTTCTTCTTCACCTGTAATATAACCTATCAAGTCTTTGCTCATAAGATGAGCTTCTATCCTCATTGACCATGCTAGATAGTTCTCTCTATCCAACTTCTCTATCTGAAGAGAATCTCCCATCCTTTCTTCACCTGTGTATTGAATCCTTCAAGCTTTATGAGGAATAAGATTACCTTTACTTAGAATGATACTCCTTTTGTCTTCCGTGATATCTTCTGTCCTCCTTCTCAAGATTTCTCCCTACAAGCCTTCACCTTTTGTATCTTCAGATGATGATTTCTTTATAACTGCAGCAGTCGGGGTCCTCCTTTCTTCAATTTTGATACTTCCTGCTCTGATACCACTGATGGAGAGTGTTAATCTCCAAAAGAAAAAGTTACTCTTGAAGTTAGAGAACCTCTATAACAAGAGTAACTCAAAATCTTCACCAATTTGGAGGATCAATACTCAATTTCCAAAATCTTGAACAAACTGTGAAGAAAGTGATTACACAGAAAGTTTGCTGCACATAACTCACTCATCGACTTATCAAATGTGGAAAGTTTTTGATAAAAATTTGCAGAAGGTGTCACCTATACTTTGAAAACCTCCTCCATGTTAAATCATTCCAAAAGATTTAGTAGATCTTGAGAAATGATCTTAACAAGTCACCTATGTCTAAAACTGTAGTTCTTTAGAGTCGACTTTGACACTTGGAGCTTCTAAAGCTTGGTTCTCTCAATATAGAACCATTTAATCAAATGCTTTTAGCCATAGGTAGCTTACCTTCCAACTTAAAGAATAAGTGCTTGGTTGCTCAAAACATTACACTGTGGAAGGAGAACTGACCAAAACATTAGCATCAAATTTTGCACCTTCTGCAATTTCTCTTCTTTACATTTACACATGTAAATGTTCCTACACTCAATTCTCTCAGCCTGATCACAATTAGGAGCTTAAAATTTGTACAGAGGTCAATCAACTATAGACTTAGACTTGTACAAAAGAATTTCACAAAAGATACAAAAGAAAAAGAGAACTCTCAGAAATTTCTAAAGTGTCTAATGAATCATACAACTTCTATTTTCTCTATTCACATGCTCTCTCATATTAGCCCCGGCATTTTTCCTTGTATATATAGGCAAATATTTACAAGCTCATAACTATTCAAAAGTATAAGTGAGCTAACTCTAAATTAATGTACATATGTGTACACATCTTCATTCTCTGAACATGTACTTTCTTCATACTTCATATCTTGACCTTTTCTTCAGTCCTTGACTTCAAACCTTCATCAAAACTTCAATTGTTGATTGCCTTGCACCAACACATCAATGGTACTAGGGAGTGAGAATACTATTTAGGGCAAGAAGGAAAGCAAAGGGTCTATACTTTTCAGTGAATGTTGAAGGTTGTTTTTGTCCGTCAATCCATTGTGGTCAAGTCCATTTTTTAAATGGTAAAATTTCAGAGGTTTGGGGTCTACAAGCAAGGAGATCAAGCGACTTTAGCAAGGAGATCACGGGGCTTGGGCGAGTGCGTCTTGGGCTCAACTAGCAATCAGAAGGCAAATAACTTGAGGTTGGAAATTCTCTTGAAACCCCCCCAGTCAATTCCTAGCTTAGGCTAAGAATGCAAAGTACTAGAAGTAAGTTAGGGCCACGATAGGCATGAGACAAGTTGAAGACCGTCTAAGAAATCAATTTCAAGTCAAGAGATAACCTATGAGTGTGATGATAACCTCAAGGGAAAGAACTAATTCTATTGCGATCAACTTCCGGTGCGAAAAATCACTCAAGTATTCCTGACGATGCAAAATCAGACAAGATTATAAACACGATAACAAAATAAAAAGAATCCAATGGTTGATAAAA